>JAKTQR010000002.1:600000-1094326 GCA_030558955.1 Diddensiella caesifluorescens
ATATGCGTATGGCGATAAGTTGATACTTGGCCTGGATTCAGGAGCGATCCAAGTTTATTCGATATCGGAGCCTTTTTCTCCGTCCGCGGAAGCGAGTCTGGTAGCAACCTACAAGGACTTCTCAAAACATTCAATTGACCAGATCGCAGTGCTCAAGGACGCAGGCATACTGATCGTACTCACAGATGCGGTTGTTGGTGTCTACGACATCGAGACTTATCTCCTGAATGAGATACTACAACGAACAAAAGGCGCAACGGTGTTTGCAGTCAAAGAGGGAGTTCAAGAAGTAGATTCGGAGCACTTTGTCGTATCGCATCTAGTGGTGGGGTGTAGACGACGGCTGGTTTCGTATGAGTGGCGGGATTCTGAGTTTATCGAATGCAAAGAGCTTCAGTTGCCAGACCGAATACGGACAATAACATTTATAAACTCAGATAAAGTCATCTGTGGACTAAGCTCGGAATACGTTATAGTCGATTTGAAAACATCCAAAATCACTAATACCGTTATTCCTGGATCCCATACCACACAAAGCTCCTCGTTATCTTACATTGGCATTGGAAGCAGGCAGCCAGTCCCTCTGTCAGTGAAAGCAACCCCTAACAGGGCATTTCTGGTGCAGGATGCATCTTGCCAATCTGTAGATGCGGAGGGCGAACTACTGGATGCTGAGAGCTCTTCGGAATGCTGGAGTACTGGGAACGGCCCTAAATTATTGAGCTACAGCTATCCATATATTATTTGCATACTTCAGAAGCATATCGAGGTTCGTAACCCTGAAACTTTCAATATGATTCAGAAGCTCGATATTGAAGGCATAACCTCTATCACTGATGGAAAACTACTCTACGCCTCCTCACCGGGAGATATTTATAGATTATTCGCAACAGATTATAAATCGCAAGTGCAGGCGCTAGAAAGCAGTGGCCAGCTGAAAGAGGCCATTTCAGTGTTGAACCAGATCGAGCCAGTCTTAGTAGAGGATAAACAGGATATGCTGCGAAGCCTTCAGATTTCAAACGCAACCAACATGTTTCACCAAGGCGACTTCGAGAATGCCTTGCTGCTTTTTTCAGATATTTCTGCTCCGCCAGATACCGTGATTGGATTATACCCTGATATAGAGGAGCAGCAGCCAGGTGAGGAAGGAGAGCTTAAGGGAAAAGATTTGAAAAAAGCGGTGCGTGCATTGCAGCCGTACCTAGCTGATACGAGAAGAAAAATATCAACTCTAGCATCTCAGGAGCGCATAACTTATCATGAAACTGAGCTTTCTAAGGAGGTGTATGGAGATCTCGACCAGGCCGCGGAGCTGGTCGACACCACACTATTCAAGTGCTATTTAGTGACAAATCCATCGTTGGTCGGTCCATTGGTACGAGTTCATAACCATTGTGACTCTAACATTGTACAGCAGCGACTATCTAAGCTTGGAAGGTGGCGAGAACTAATAGATTTCTACTACGGTAAATCATTGCATCGGGAAGCGTTGGAACTTTTACGACAACTCGCCGATGGGGATACTCCTGGGTTACAGGGTCCCGAGCCTACAGTGCGGTACCTTCAACGACTAGGAAGCACCTACACAGAGCTAATATTTGAGTTCGCGAAATGGCCGTTGTCGGTTGATGAGAGCTACGGTGATGATTTGTTCCTGGAAGAAAGCCCCGAATCTCAGGGATTGTCGAGATATGCTGTTTTCAGATACCTTACTTCTATAGCGGTATCTTCTAAATTTCTGATAAAGTTTTTGGAGTTTGCTTTGAGTGAATTAGGCGACAATTCAGACCATCGGGTTTCGCAGTGGTTTCATAACACTTTGGGGACGTGGTATGTCAAGGCTGTCCAAGAGAATGAGGCTGAGAATAGTAAAACGTTGGAAAAGCTGATAGACTTCCTGAAAACTTCCAACCATTATGTTCCAGCGCGGCTGCTTGAAGTTATGCCCTTAGATGATCCCCGTTTTTTTGAATGTAGGGCCATACTGCATGGCAAGGAAAAGGAACATGAACAAGCGTTAAGGTTATATGCATTTGACATGAATGATAATTTAAAAGCACGCATATACTGCTCAGATGTTTATGACAGTGATAAAGATGAGGGTCTTGAAGCACTCCATACATTGCTTTCGCTTTATCTTTCTGATCAATCCGCATCTTCTCTACAGGCGGTTCTGGATTTATTGACTTCTCAGGGATCCCGAATGTCAGCTATCGAAGTGATCTCTAGCCTACCGCCGGGTACAAAAATCAATGATATTCACAAGTTCCTACAATCGCATATACGCACTCTAACAAGTGCTTCCAACAATGGGCAGATATCTACCGCATTATTAAAAGTCCAGCTTGTCCGGACACAAGAACAGCTACTGGAGCTAGGGCAAAAGCATGCCACTATTACAAACTTGAAAACGTGTAAGGTATGCAAAAAAAGGCTTGGCCATAGTGTTATTTCAATATTCCCTAATGGGGCTGCAGTGCATTATGGATGTGCAAATACATATAAGGATTCATTAGATAAAATGGCAGAGGCGCAAAAGCCAAGGAGCATTGCCTCTTTTCGAAAGAATCTCGGTTAATGTTTTAGTTTTTACATTTTTAATAGAATTAGCGTAGATTGGCGACAATGAAGTATGCAAAAAACTTTTAAGGAAAACTAATTAAACTTAAGCGGTTCGGAGATAGTTTAGAACTCCAGAACAATATTTGACAATCTTATCTAGCCTTTTTGCCTCTCTTTCTTGGGTGGTCCCCCAAACTGTTAGTGCGGAGACGAGATCTTCGTTCTGCGGGCCGTTCTCTAGAATAACATCTCCATGTACTCGTAATAGCATGGCCATCCAAGCCTGCACCAATTCATAGTCCTTGCGTTTAGATAGGTGATAGGTTAATGCATTCACAAAGCTGATGAACTCTCCTAGAGGTGGTAGCGTGTTCAAAGACCGAATTTCAAAATCAGTAGCGGCCGGTGATAGACCCTTCAGATGGTCTATGAACGCACTGAAATCTTTCTCACGCAGGAGTTTAGTAAACTCAGATTCAGAGCTTGTAATTGTCCCAGGCTTAGGTGCTAAGGACGCGACATTCATCTCAGTGTCATCATTCTTTTCTACTTCGGCACTTGTCGCAGTTAAGAAAAATGGCGCCTTCTCAGGAGCCTTGGGAGCCTCTCTCGGCTTGTTTCTAAGCTTAATCGCTTCTAAATGTGTCAAGGTATTGAATTTGCTTCGTGGATAAAGACTCAAGGTTATTAGCTCTTCACTAAGCTGATCTTGTGAAGTGAAACTTGAGACTTCTATTTCGTTATCGTCCGCATCGTCAAAGGCGCCATCAAGGATGTTAGCACCTCCCTCACCAGCTGCATTGGGCATAAGGATAGATTGTATCTCATCATCTGTAATATGCCGAGTCGAAATCTGATGGAACTGGGATCGTTGAGTCCAAAGCTGGATTCCAGCACCTTGGACATGCGCAGTAGCCAACCAATCTCCATTAGGACTGATCCGTAAACACGTCACAACACTATCGACTCGTACAGCATCAATACAACCACCAGTAGGTAAGTCCCAGGTACGAATTGTATTATCGAGCGAGCTGGAGATAATCCACCTCCCATCCGGATTGAAATCAAAAGATGTAATTCGGTTTGTATGGCCCCATAGTTCACGTACCACTTTCTTGGTTTGAATATCGATAACCACAATTGAAAGATTATCTAGGGAAACAGCAAGCAGGTTAGATCCTAGGTGAAGCTTGAGCTCAATTCCAGAGGCTTCGAAATTGAGCCTATGAATTATTGCCCCAGTATGGAAATCATGGAAGATTATACTCCCATCTAATGAACAACTAATAATTGTAGTATTGAGACCATCAATCACAACTCCGGTCACGGCTTTTGAATGGCCTAACTTAACTATCCTCCGTCTTAGCAATCCACTCTGCAGATTATAAACTGCAATACTGCCTCGAGAAGAGCCTATTACAGCGAAATTACCACATTGACTGATCGCCACACTTTTCACGAGCCCATCATCAACAGTCTCCAATTTATATTTACCAACAATGCCTTTACTGCCACTCCAGGTACGGGCAAACTTTTCATTCTTGTGTGCAGTGACTATGTTATCCCATCTACCTTGTTTATCGGCCTGATAAGCCAAAGCTGTAATCTCGGAGAATTTCTCACGTAATGTTCCTTTGTTACCTGCTAAGCCAGCAACACGTTTACCACTGATGGTACTAGAAGTCCTTTGAGAAAATTCATGGCTTTGACTATCCTTCCGTAAAGAGAAACTCCAAAGAGACTGATCTTGAGATGCCGACAAGATAAAATGGCCCTCATCGTCTGCAAATTGAATGCAAGTTGGTGAAAGAGAGTGGCCACCTCGTGATTTTAGTATTCGTGGAGGCGTGGTAATTGATGCGTTCGTGCTAGTAATTGAAGGATCAAACACCAATTCCTGCACGAGATTATCCCCGCCATTCGACACAATAATAGGCTGGCCGTTCAAATACTGCGCGCGAGAGACACCCCCGGATAGTTCCTTATGTGCTCCACGAACTGAGTGGACTCTCCTTCGGCTATTTAGATCATAAAAAAATAAGTCACCACTAGAGGTTCCAACTGCGAGATGAGCAACTCCATCAGTACGGAATGAAAGGGTGGTGACCCGCTCACTCAGTGAGAAGGAGAACAACGTCCTGGCCTGACGAACGTTATACATGTGAATGCCGCCATTAGCCGTTGAAATAGCTATGATATCCAACACCGGAGATACCTCGACAGCAGTAATCTGTGATGGGAATTCTTCAGCTGCGTAGAGCAGTTTCCCAGTCCGAATATTATACAGTAAAATAGTTTGCTCGGTCACAACCAAGACTTTGTTTAGATATGTTGGAAGATGGCAGAGCTTGATTATCGACCCCAAAAGTTTTGGAACCTTAAAGCTGGTATAGAATTCGACGTCCTTTGCATTTTTAGGGTTCGACTTATAGACATAAAAGGATGATTCGGTCGATGCACAAAGATACTCTCCAAACAACACTATACTGCTGACAACCCCTTCCGAAACATCAGTACTTAGTTCAATAGTGTTCTCAAGCCTGCCGCGCTTATATATGCCAATTGAACGATCCCATGCTGCATACACGTAGTGGAATCGAGAATGCAAGCAACTGATCTGGCTTGGAGTCTGTGGAGACGAAACAAAAAGTAAATGTAACGTCGCCGCATCGTATATTTGGAAAGATCTCTTCACTGCTGTGGTGATCAGAAATGACTGCCCTAAAGAAGTGACTGCTAACGGAGTGCCATCAGTAACTAGTCCAATAGTCTACAGGTTAGAGATCTCACACGCTATAAGGGAAAACAGAACTTACTCGAAAAGGCGAAAACACCTTTGAACCATAATTGCTAGGCAGAGGTTTTTGACTTCCGGAAGAAACCTTCCGCTTTTTTGAGATGATTGCATCTAAATCTATTGAAGGCATATTTCATATATCCTGATCTCTAGAAAGAAAAAAAAATCCGTTTATCAAGGACTTTTCAAAATATGGTGTTTGGGGTTGGGGTTGGGCTTAGGGCTAGGGCTAGGGTTAGGGCTAGCAGTTGGGGTCTAAGGTTAAGGGTTCACATGTGCCAAATGAGTGGAGGACGATGATGGGTGGAGAGCACTTGCATTCATTTTGCATAGCGATAGTTTTTCACCATGGAGCTAGACTCGGATTCTGTATCAGAGACAGCGGTTGATTTCGAGGGTATGGATATAGTCACTCGGGTCAACAGTATAGATGTACAGTCGGAGCCCGGGTATTTCAATGGTGGGCGCGCAATGTCTTTGGTGAAGAATTATAAGCGAAGCTCTTCGGCGTCTTCGAGTAAGACCTCAGAACTTGCCTCGGTGCCAAAAATTGGCAAGATTGGCGTGTGTGCAATGGACGCAAAGGCGAGGTCGAAGCCATGCAGACAGATTCTGAATAAGCTCATTGAGCACGGAGAATTCGAGACTGTTATCTTTGGAGATAAGGTCATACTCGATGAGTCTATTGAAAACTGGCCTACTTGCGATTTTTTGATTTGCTTCTTTTCTTCTGGATTTCCTCTACAGAAGGCAATCGAGTACTCCGAGCTCAGGAAGCCCTATCTGGTGAATGACTTGCAATTACAGAAAGTTTTGTGGGATCGAAGACTAGTGTTAAAGCTATTGGATTCGTGTAATGTTGCTACACCTGAGCGACTTGTGATCTCGCGGGACGGCGGTCCTCGTGTAGATGATAAGGTCAAAGAGAAGCTCAGACAGCATGGAGTGGAACTTCAACCCGAGCCCGAGCTTCAGTTTGAAATGGTCGACGACGATACGATGAGGCTAAGTGATGGCCGTACGTTAACCAAGCCATTTGTCGAAAAGCCAGTTGATGGAGAAGATCATAACGTCTTTGTATATTACGCAAAGAAAAGCGGTGGAGGTGGACGCCGGCTATTTCGTAAAGTGGGAAACAAGTCTTCAGAGTACGATCCTGATCTCACAATACCTCGAACAAAGGGCAGCTATGTCTATGAGAAATTTATGGATACGGACAATTTTGAGGATGTTAAGGCGTATACAGTCGGAAGGGGCTTTTGCCATGCTGAAACTCGAAAATCACCTGTCGTGGATGGTGTTGTTAGAAGGAACACTTACGGCAAAGAGCTCCGATTTGTTACAAAGCTTACTGACGAGGAAAGGAAAATGGCGGCAAATATCTCTGAATCTTTCGAGCAAACAATTTGTGGCTTTGATCTGCTTCGAGTAAATGGCAAGAGCTTTGTTATTGATGTTAATGGATTTTCATTTGTTAAAGACAACAAGGACTACTACGATAACTGTTCAAGAATACTGCGTCACTTGTTCGTCCAGGCTAAGAAAGATAGAAGCAAGCGAGTCATGCCGCAAGTTGAAATTACTGAAGAAAGGCAACAAAAATGGGTCTTCAAGGGTACAGTGGCAGTGATCCGACATGCAGATCGAACGCCTAAACAGAAGTTCAAATTTTCATTCAAATCACATTTATTTATTGATTTACTGCAGGGTCATAAAGTAGAGGTGATTATACGTGATAAGGGCCATTTGAGACAAGTTTTAGAAGCAACAGACCGTGCACTGGAAGAGAAAGCAGAAGATCCTGCAAAGCTAAACCAATTAAAGATTGCACTTGAGAAGAAGCTAGAACTCCCAGGTACCAAAGTACAGCTCAAACCGGTTTTGAGACCAGATGGTGATGTTGTTGAAAAGGTACAGCTCATTATTAAATGGGGCGGCGAACCGACCCATAGTGCGAGATATCAAGCGATGGATCTGGGTGAACAAATGCGTAAGGACATGATGCTTTTGAACAAGACCGCATTAGATGATGTTCAATTTTTTACGTCATCCGAACGTAGAGTTATAGCATCCGCAAGAATTTTCGCAAACGCATTTGAGGAATCTGAAGATGTTCCTGAAGAGCTTCTTCACATCCGAAAGGATCTTCTAGATGACAGTAATGCTGCTAAAGATTTGATGGATCAAGTTAAGAAGAAGCTGAAGCCAATGCTGCGAAAAGGTGTCGATCCTCCTCCCCAATTTACGTGGCCTGAAAAGATTCCTGAACCTTTTGTTGTGCTGAGTCGAGTCGTTGAGCTTATGAACTATCACAAGAAGGTGCTCCATTACAATTTCGAGAATAAGGACGTTAGTACATTCCAATCGCGGTGGTGTTGCAATGAAGACCCCATATTATTTAGAGAAAGATGGGACAAACTGTTCAGTGAATATGAGTCTGTGGATAAAGTCGACCCCTCCAAGATTTCAGAGCTCTATGATTCTATGAAATATGATGGTCTCCATAATCGCCAATTCTTAGAAAAAGTCTTCGAGCCCAGCGATGCAGTTGGAGCACTTGAGCCATCTGTCCATGTGATTCCAAGCCTTTCTTATTTCGGTTCACCATCGCCACCATCAAACTCATCGTCATCATCTACGACAAGCGCTGGCTCCAATGGTAACCAAAACATCAAAACTGGACCATTTGACAAACCTGAGTATTCCAACCTGCGAGAGTTATATCGGTTGTCGAAAATTATGTTTGATTTTATTTGTCCTCAAGAATATGGGATTGAGGACCATGAGAAACTTGACATTGGGTTGCTAACGAGCATGCCTCTTGTCAAGCAGATCCTTAATGATATCGAACGTATTAAACAATCGGAATCGGGAGCCAGTGTTATTTATTTCACAAAGGAGTCTCATATTTACACTCTTCTGAATGTCATCTATGAATCTCAGATTCCCACGAAAGTTGCGCGTAATGCATTGGCCGAGCTCGATTACCTGACACAAATCGCATTTGAGCTTTACGAATCCGAGGACATAAAGACCAACGAAAAGAAGTATTCGATCCGGATAACAATCTCACCCGGATGCAACAGCCAGTCTCCTCTGGATGTACAACTAGACTCCAAGCACTGTATATCTTGTATACCACGACGGTCATTCACACGTCATTTGGACTCGGATATTGTTATTTCGAAGCTTCGAAGCAAATTTAATCGAGTCTCGATGCCAAAGAAGTTTATTCCTGTGAATATTTCTCCAGATCATAGCATTACTACTAGCTAGACAAATTTAATAGAGAGTGTTTTGAGCGGAAAAAGTAAAAAAAAAAAGAAAAAAAAGATAGGGCCGAGAGTCTGAAATTATAATGTAACGAGCTGTTCAAATAATGCGGATATACTTTCTCCATGATGGTTCCGTCGGATGCATTCTGCGAATATTGGAGAGATATCAATAACAGTAAGCTTAGAAGATTTGGCACTGATATGATCCGGGATCGGGAATGTGTTGGTAACCACAACATGGTCTATGCATGGGCATTCAGTTAATGCTTCTAGGGAACCATCGCTGAAGACTCCATGTGTGGCAACAATATAAACCTTTTTTGCCCCACAGTTAAGTCTGCAGTGCTCAGCGGCCGCAATAAAACTACTGGGTCGGTCAATCATATCGTCTAGAATAATTGCAGTCTTGTCTCGAACATCGCCTACCAGAGCGATCAGTTGCTCCTGCTGATGAAAGTGCTCTTCGTCCTCATCATCACTGGCGTTAGCATCAACTGATCCACCGAGAGCGTGGGATACGTCAACGTTTGAAATAACAGACTCGCCCATTTCATCAGACTCTCTAGTAACGTTTTCCAAATCGACATCTGGAGAAGGGTAATCGTCATCCACAACATGACCCTGAATAACTCTGGCGACTTGAATGCCATGAGCATTGACTACAGAATCATCGTCATCGTAGTCTTCATCATCGCTGGCACGAGTGCTATCAGGAGTCAGTAAATCCTTTCGGTCTACAAAAACATCGTCTCGGTTGTTTGGACCATTCGAGAAAACACCGTCTGAAGGTGGAGTAGACTTGGCTGCGAGCCTGTTAACATGCTGACTTGACAATATGCGAGAAAGTGGCTGGTCCTTGTGTCTTCTGCGGTCAGTATGAATCATTGCAAAGTTCACTTTGAGAGCATCTGCCAAAGCAGTAACCCGTTTCGTACCGCCAGGGTTCTTGGAAACAATAACTGCGCTGGTATAGTCCGGAACATGATGCTTAATCCATCTTGCAAGAGTCGGGCCAGCATACAGATTATCGACAGGCTTCGAGAAAAAGCCTTGCATCTGTGTTGCATGTAGATCCATAGTAATGACATGATCTGCCCCAGCCATAATCAAAAGATTAGCAAGCATCTTTGCAGTAATTGCACCTCTATGTTTCTTCATTTTACTCTGCTTCGAGTAAGGAAATAATGGCAATACTGCTGTGATCTTATGCGCTGAACCACCCCTACACCCAGAAATCAAGATCAATAGCTCCATGATGTGATCATTCACCGACGAGCTACCAGATTGGACAACGTATACGTCTTCGTCTCTAACCGAGACCCCAATCTCTATAGAGGTCTCCCCATTGCTGAATTTCCGCAGTGTACATGGCCCCGGCTCCACACCCAGTCTGTCGCAGATCAGCCTACCCAGCTCCGGATGCGACGAACCCACAAAGACATGAGACCTCCTCATTGTTGTTTGACCTTATGTTGATAGACCAAACCTAAACTTCTATGATAAAAAGCGGGTCGCTTATCGATATAGAGAAGATCAGCGTCTAAAGCTTCTTAGTGGTTGAAATTTTAAAAGCTCGCACAAGTCACGTGCAAACCCTAATCTGCGTGAAAAACATCTTCTCGAAGTTAACATTACTTCCTATACTGCAACAACCCAAACCTTCAAAGCTGCTTTCGAACAGATTTATGGCTAAAGTTACAAAAGCACTATAACCTTAGAGGCTTAGATATGTATGCGCTGACTGGATACGTACTGGCTGCACAAATATGTTCCCAAATATGTTCCCAGCTATGTTACAACAGCTCCCGCTATCTTGAAAGAAAGCTACGACCGTACGGCTCAACGCTGAATCGTTGAGTAACGCTCACCAAGTGCGACTGCCAAGGTTCCCTAATAAGTAACCAATTTGAACCAACCGACATAGAATCCTTGCTGTGGAATTCATATTACAAAGCATGCGCTGTAGCACATTGTCCGCATCAATCCCGCAATGCAACAACTTTCCCTGTGCTGCATTGCGGACCTCCGCCTGTCCAGCATCGTAGACTACTTATCTAGGAATCAGCCCACCGTAGCTTATCAATCAAGGGGTTCAGTATGATGCATCTCAGCAAGTTTGTTGAGCACGAGAAGATCTCTATTGCATCTCTTTATATTACATGGAAAGATCCCAACCAGATTCTACTAAAGGATCTGCAACTCAACGCCCAAACAAGAACCGGAGATTTCTATTAAATTAGATTGCATTATTTCACGCCTTATTCACGGATACCGTTTAATCCGAAATTTCACGCGATGAGTTCCGGAAAAATAGCGTAAATATGAGACTGCTGGCTCAGTATTTCTCAGAATTGGATGTCAACGGTTGGGAGAAGGGTTCAGCCGCACAGGGTGATTGTTGGGCGAGGTGACCCGGAGGTTGTTGGTGCTCAACAGACCACAGCCCAACAACAAACTGGCACTAAAAAAGTTTATCAGGAAAAAAGTACTTAGTATATTACAAACCGCGAAGAAACTTTCAATATCGTTATCAATTGCACGGTTGGCCCTATACTTGTCAATCTAGTTGTGTGATATTACATTGCGATTCGCATTCTGTTTATCGTTTCAAGGAGATCTTTCTTAAGCGCTGACTTTTGTTTTCCTTCACTTTAACGCGGATCTGTCCTTTTCCCTTTTTCACTGTAGACCACAGTAATTTTTTTGTTCGTTTTATCAATAAGCGCTCTCGACGACGATCTAAAGAAGCTAGTTGGTTGAAGGTTCGTATATATGCATTTGCATTGTTTTAGGGGGTATAAGGGAAAACAGTGATTCTAATTTAGCCTAGATCACTCCAATCAAATCGTTCTCTCCTTTTTTTTATTGAGACATCCAGATCGAGTACCTTCTTTAAGTAAGTTAACGAAAGAACATTGGTGCACGGGAAACAATCTAATAGCTGATAGCATAATGTACGGAACCGGCGTTTCCACACCACATTCTGCTGCGTCGCTTAGACCTTTGGTTCTAGCTCATGGCGACATTGAACATGTACTGTTGGTACCAACATCGTTGTACCTAAACTTTACCCAGGTCCGTGACCAATTTTATGCCACTTTGCCCGAGGCCACCGAGGACAAGGCAGGTGACGATGAACCCTCATCCCCAACTGAGCTTCTTGCCGCGTTTTTGGGCTTCGCTGCGAGCTTGGTCGAGGAAGAAGAAGAGGGTGCTGGCCCCTACGACGGGGTACTTGGGTTAGTTCTCACTGAGTTCGAAACCAGATACCTCCGTGGAAATGACGTCCATGCTGTTGCGGCTGCTTTGCAATCAGACTCATCATCAAGCACAACCACTTCTAAGAAAGCTCTAAGCGTCGTTAGATCGTATTACGCTGCCAGACTTGCCGCAAGTCGTCCAATTAAGCCGTATGAATCGGCGCTGTTACGCGCTGCCCATGAAGGCAGAGCAGAGATTCATGCAATTTTTGGCGGTCAAGGAAATACCGAGGAGTACTTCGACGAGCTGCGCGAGATCTATGACACCTACGATGGAATTATTGGAGATTTTGTTCAAATCATCGCTGAAAGACTTTTATCTCTTTCGCGTGAGCATGTCGACGCTAACAAGATCTTCACAAAGGGGCTCGATATTATCCGATGGCTAAAACGCCCTGAAACTTCCCCTGATAATGATTACCTCATTTATGCACCGGTTTCGGTGCCAGTTATTGGTTTTATCCAACTGGCCCATTATGCAGTTACCGCTAGGGTCTTGGGTAAAACCCCGGGCGAGCTCCGCAGCTATTTGAAAGGTGCCACTGGCCATTCGCAGGGATTGGTAACTGCAGTCGCCATTGCGTCTTCTGATTCTTGGGAGTCATTCATCGAGAACTCTTTGAAGGCAATCACCATGTTCTTTTACATTGGTCTCCGTGCTCAACAACAATACCCCAACACTTCATTGCCTCCTTCTATTCTTGAAGATAGTGTTGCCGAGGGTGAAGGGAAGCCATCTCCAATGCTCTCTGTTCGGGACCTGTCAAAGGAACAGGTCCAAGAATTTGTTGATGTAACTAATAAACATCTTCCAAAGGAAAAGCACATTGTAATTTCTTTGATCAACGGAGCCAGAAATATGGTTGTCAGTGGACCTCCACAGTCTTTATACGGTTTAAATCTGGCTTTGAGAAAAGCTAAAGCTCCTACCGGTCTGGATCAAGGCAGAGTTCCTCATACTGAAAGGAAACTCAGATTTTCAAATCGATTCTTGCCAATTACTTCTCCTTTCCACTCGCATCTCTTGGCTGAGGCAGCTGAAACTATTGTCAACGACTTGAAGGCCGCTGACGTTTCATTCCCAATCAGAGATCTTGCAATCCCCGTTTACGACACTTTTGATGGTTCAGACTTGCGTTCTTCTAAGATTCCTGTTGAAAACAGAGTTGTTGAACTTATTACACATTTGACTGTTAATTGGGAATCAGCAACCAAATTCAATTCCACTCATATTCTTGATTTTGGTCCAGGTGGTATTTCTGGTTTGGGCTTGCTCACTCATCGTAACAAAGATGGAACCGGTGTAAGAGTTATCTTGGCGGGTGTTTTGGATGGTTCAGACGATCAAGACGACTTCGGTTACAAGCAGGAGATTTTTGATCGCGAAGAGAATGCAGTTCGTTTTGCAGTTGACTGGGTCAAAGAATTTTCTCCGAAACTTATCAAAACTTCAAGCGGTGCGAGATACGTTGATACAAAGTTCAGTAGGCTGTTAGGACGTCCTCCATTGATGGTTGCCGGTATGACTCCTACTACTATTCATCCTGAGTTCGTAGCTGCGACTCTTAATGCTGGATATCACATTGAACTCGGTGGTGGAGGTTATTATGATCCAAAGAAGCTGACTGAGGCCCTTGAAAAGATTGAGAGCTCTACCGCTCCTGGTGTGGGCATAACCCTTAACGTACTTTATGTCAATCCTATCATGTTGCAATGGTGTATTCCATTGGTTGAGCGATTGCGAAAGGATGGTTTCCCTATTGAAGGTTTGACTATTGGTGCTGGTGTTCCATCTCTTGACGTGGCTAATGACTATATTCGAAACTTGGGTCTTAAGCATATTTCCTTCAAGCCCGGTTCTGTTGACTCTATTAGTGCTGCAATTGCTATCGCTGCTGCGAATCCAAACTTCCCAGTTATTGTTCAGTGGACCGGTGGACGTGGTGGGGGACATCATTCATTCGAAGATTTCCATGCACCTATTTTGCAAATGTATTCTAGAATCCGTCGTCATCCCAATATTGTACTTGTAGCCGGATCTGGGTTTGGTGGTATTGACGATACCTATCCATATCTTACCGGAGAGTGGTCGACTAAATATAAATATCCGCCAATGCCGTTTGATGGTTTCTTGATGGGTTCAAGACTTATGGTTGCTAAGGAGGCTTTTACCTCACCAGCTGCTAAGGTTGCAATCTCCAAAGTGCCTGGTATTGAGGACAAGGATTGGGAGAAGACCTATAAGGGTCCTGCCGGTGGAGTTATCACTGTGTTGTCAGAAATGGGCGAGCCTATTCATAAGTTGGCAACTCGAGGTGTTTTGTTCTGGCATGAGCTTGATAATACTATTTTCAATTTGCCCAAGCCTAAGCGAGTTGAGGCATTGAATGCTAAGCGTGATTATATCATTAAGCGTTTGAATGACGACTTTCAAAAAACTTGGTTTGGTCGTAAGCTTGATGGAGAAGTTGTGGATCTGGAAGATATGACATATGGCGAGGTTGTGGCTAGATTGATTGAACTTTTATATGTAAAGAAGGAGAGCAGATGGATCGATTTCAGTCTGAGAAACTTTACAGGTGATTTCATCAGACGACTTGAAGAAAGATTCACTAGTGACACTGGCAAGCTTTCGGTCTTGCAATCTTTCTCGCAACTTGAGTCCCCATTCACAGTTTTGGATGCAGTTTTGGAAGCTTATCCTGATGCTAGAACTCAGATTATTAATGCTCAAGATAAAGATTACTTCCTAATGTTGTGTCGTCGCACCACCCAAAAGCCTGTTCCATTTGTTCCTGCTCTTGATGAAAACTTCGAGTTTTATTTTAAGAAGGATTCACTTTGGCAATCTGAAGATCTTGCATCTGTTGTTGGTGAAGATGTTGGAAGAACTTGTATTTTGCAAGGTCCTGTTTCAACCAGATATGCCACTGAGGTTGATAAGCCAATCAAAGATATTTTGGATGACATTCATAATGGTCATATTGAACTTTTGTTGAAGGACTTCTATGGTGGTAAAGAATCAAATATCCCTGTAGTTGAGTCATTTGGGGGTAGTCGTCCACTGTCGGAAGAGGAGCTCGAAAGTCGAACTTCATCTGTTGTCACTGTTTTGCATGACAATAGTGATACTGTTGTGTACAGAATCGATAGTGATGCCAATGATTCCTCATTGCCTGCTAGTGACGAGTGGATGAACCTCTTGGCTGGCGATACGCATGGATGGCGCTATGCTCTTTTGTCAACAGATATTATTGTTCAAGGGACTAAACATTTGTCCAACCCCTTAAAGGCAGTTTTGGAACCAGTTCGAGGATTAAAGATCGAAGTTTCCAATGCTAGCAAGCCTGAAAAGAGTGTCATTTCTGCTTACGAGCCAATTAATGGTAAGATTGTGAAGGTTGTTGAAATCTTCTTAAAGAGTGAGAGAACAATAGCAGTCCATTTGATTGACGAACGAAACTTCGAACGAAAACCTGTTGCCTTGGAGCTTTTGTATACTTATCTCCCAGAAGTTGGATATGCACCAATTCAAGAGGTTATGGAAGGAAGAAATGATAGAATCAAGCAATTCTACTGGAGAATTTGGTTTGGTCCTAACGAGACTGCCGATGACTACAATGTTGATATCACAAAACCTTGGAATGGTGATTCTATTTCTGTTGAAGCTAAATCGATCGCCGATTTCGTTCATGCTGTTGGTAACCATGGTGAAGCGTTTGTCGAGCGGCCTGGTAAGGTGACATATGCTCCTATGGATTTTGCGATTGTCACTGGATGGAAGGCCATTATCAAGGGTATTATGCCTAAAGAGATTGATGGAGATATTCTAAGTCTGGTACATCTATCCAATGGATTCAAGATGTTCCCAGGTGCTGAACCTCTCAAAAAGGGGGAAACAGTCACAACCACTGCTAACTTAAGATCTGTTACCAACCAACCTTCAGGTAAGGTTGTCGAAGTTTCTGGTATTCTTTCTAGTGGCGGCAAGCCAATTATGGAGGTTACTTCGCAGTTTCTTTACAGAGGTGTGTTTAGTGATTTCGACACTACCTTTGAAAGAAAGGATGAAACCCCTATGGAGGTTGATCTCAAATCTCCAAAGGATGTTGCAGTTCTATGTTCAAAGGAGTGGTTCCAACTGGATGACTCTAAGGTTGACTTGCTGGGCAAATCCTTAGTTTTCAGAACGAAAACTTTTGTGAAGTATAAGGATGCAAATGTTTTTAGCAGTGTTGAAACAGAAGGTCAGGCACTGTTAGAACTTCCTACCAAGGAAGTCATTCAAATTGGTACTATTTCTTATGAAGCTGATGAATCTTATGGAAACCCAGTCATTGACTACCTGCAGAGACATGGCCACGCAGTTGAACAACCTGTTCATTTTGAAAATCCAATTCCACTTAATTCTGGAACTGTATTGTCGTCCCGTTCGCCTTCCTCTAATGAACCTTATGCCAACGTCTCTGGAGATTATAATCCTATTCATGTTTCTAGAGTCTTTGCTCAGTACTGCAGACTTCCAAGCACTATTACTCATGGAATGTACTCATCTGCTGCTGTTCGATCAATGGTTGAGACCTGGGCAGCTCAGAACAACATCGGCCGTGTTCGTGCCTTCCACTGTTCGTTTGTTGGCATGGTTCTACCTAATGATGATGTTGAAACGAAGCTTGAGCATATTGGTATGATTAATGGTCGTAAGATTATCAAGGTTGTTACAATGAAGAGTGAAACTCAGGAGCAAGTTCTTGTTGGTGAAGCAGAAGTTGATCAGCCAACATCTGCATATATTTTTACAGGCCAAGGGTCTCAGGAACAAGGAATGGGTATGGATCTATATGGGTCTAGTGAAGTTGCAAAGAAAGTTTGGGATCGTGCTGATATTCATTTCTTGAATAACTATGGATTTTCCATCATTGACATTGTCAAGAACAATCCAAAAGAGCTTACCGTTCATTTTGGAGGCCCTCGAGGAAACGCTATCCGAGATAACTATATCTCAATGATGTTTGAGACTATTGATGAGAATGGACAGATTAAATCCGAGAAGATTTTTAAGGATATTACTGAAGAAACTGAATCCTTCACATTTATGTCACCCACTGGATTATTATCCTCAACCCAATTCACACAACCTGCATTAACCTTAATGGAGAAGGCCAGCTTCGACGATATGAAATCCAAGGGGCTTATTGACTCTCAATGTACATTCGCTGGTCACTCACTTGGTGAATATTCTGCATTGGCTTCTTTGGGTGATGTTATGCCTATTGAGAGCTTGGTCGACGTTGTATTTTATAGAGGTATGACTATGCAGGTTGCAGTTCCTCGGGATTCAGCCGGTAGATCCAACTATGGTATGGTTGCTGTCAACCCTTCGAGAGTTTCCGCCACATTTGATGATGGTGCCTTAAGATTTGTCGTTGAGCATGTTGCCCAGCAGACCAAGTGGTTGTTGGAGATCGTTAACTATAATGTTGAGAACCAGCAGTATGTTGCTGCAGGTGATCTTCGTGCCCTTGACACTTTGACAAATGTTCTAAATTTTGTCAAGGTTCAAAAGATCAATGTTGAAAAGCTGCTTCAGACAATGCCTGTCGAAGAGGTCAAGGCTAATTTAAACGAAATTGTTGAGGAAACTTCCAAAGCAAGCTTGGCCAAGCCTCAACCAATTGAGCTTGAAAGAGGATTTGCTGTTATCCCACTAGGAGGTATCAGTGTTCCATTCCACAGTTCTTATCTTCGAAGTGGAGTCAAGCCTTTCCAAAATTTCTTGACCAAGAAGATTCCGCGATCTGCAATCAAACCAGCGAGTTTGATCAACAAATACATTCCAAATCTTACTGCAAAGCCGTTCCAAATCACGAGGGAGTACTTCCAAGAGGTTTATGAACTGACCAAGAGTGAAAAGATCAAAGCCATTCTGGAGAATTGGGAAAAATACGAAAGTTCTTGATTTCATCTACTTTACTCTCCACCTCTCTAATCTCATTAATTCTTCTTAATTCTTTTTCCGTTTCTTTATAGAGTTTGTCATAATATATACAATAAATATTGCTATGTTTCCATTTTGCTTTTCTTGTGGATACCTAAGTCATTGAACGCAGTAAACCATGCTTCATTTTTTAAGTCTTTAGATAAATCTATTGCCTTCCAGTATCCGCCTTCCTCTATATCACGTATAGCTGATTCTATGTATGGATACTTTATTTTGAGCTCGTCCGAAAGCTTGGTATCATACATTGGTAGATAGTTTCCTATAAGGTATACAATTTCAACATCTTTGAGGAGTTCATTCGTAAGTGATAGAGGCGCATGTGGCATATAGAACAGAGTTGTACCGTAATAAATATCTACTGATTCCTTGACCTCAAACTTAAGAAGCTTAAAGATTTCTAGATCCATAGAATTGAATATTGGGTCCCACACTGTTATATCGCTAACATCAAGGTATATAGCGATCGACTGCAACAATCCTAACTGGTAAAGTGCTTTACCATCGGGATCGGATGGACTTCCAAGTGCCAGACATCGAATTGATCGTATTCTCGAGAAGTCTAGAGCCTTGATTGACTTCCAAATATCTTGATAGAGTTTGGAAGACTCCAGGATAGGCCGTTTTTCAATTAACAATTGAATATAGTCTCCAGCGGTTTTCTCCACATGAACACCTTTCTTAGCTCTGACTCTGTTTCGTGATTTTTTGCCCGCTATCGTGAATCCATCATCCTCCATATCGTGGAAGTATCTTGGAAGTGAATATCTTTCAGTTCAGATCGCAAAGTTGCAATATGGTGGGAGACGGCTGAATCCCTCACCTCCTGAACCCTCACCCTCAAACACACTTTAAAACATTGAACGACTTCTTAAAACTAGATCTACCTTTACCAGCGTCTACCTTGAACTATTAAGGTTTGCATATTGAGTTTCATGGAAAACGATGGCCAGCTCTAAGAACTTGACTCGTAGTCGGCATACTGGTGGTAAAGAACGCGTAACGGGTATGGCTAATATCAACTCAGGAGGAAAATGGCAACTAACAATTTAGCTGGCGATCCAATACCAAGTCTGAAGAAACGAAGATATAAACCCGGTATAGCGGCATTGAGAGAAATCCGACAGTATCAGAAATCGACAGATTTGCTTATACGGAAACTTCCGTTTGCGCGATTGGTAAGTAAACGCGTTATAGCAGGGCAAAAAGCCGAGCGCGCTAACGTGAATAGGTACGAGAAGTGGTCATAGACTATATGGGTACTGGACGAGCGCCATTGCGATGGCAGTCAATAGCTATTCTTGCGCTTCAAGAGGCTGCGGAGGCGTTTTTGGTGCATTTATTCGAAGATACTAATTTATGTGCGATACATGCGAAGCGAGTCACGATTATGCAAAAGGATATCCAACTGGCTAGACGAATACGCGGTGCATGGGGAGGACTTGGCTAGATGTTATAAAGAATATGTCATGTTGTTCAAAAGATTGATTGAAAATCCGCGATGTTGCCTTGAGTTTCAATGGCGGAAATATTTGACTTGGAACTGAAACTAGCTTGAGCGAATGAAATTTGCTTTCTTTGAAGGTCAAAGACAAGGTATGCGGATCTAGTGAACGTATCACCGAGGATGTATGGTGCCTCATTGGTAGGCATGATTCCCAGGGCCCAAGGTGCTCTTGCATCACTTGGATCTATAACAAACTCGGTAGACTTAACTATCATTTCCTTGGCAGGGACAGTAATTGTTGCAGATCCAAGAGTGAACTTCATGTCTGGCTTGCCTTCAAGTGTATCAACAAAATACAGGTTTGTTCTCCTGTCGAATTGGGCTCCGTACACTTGAGCAATTGCTTGTGAGATATCATAAGGTAAGTAGCAGAATGTGGTACCGGTATCCAAAAGTGCAGTAATCGGATTATTTGATATCGTTCGGTCACCTACTGATATGCCATCGATATTGACATCGAGATCCTTGGAGCCCTGAACGGGAATGGTAGTCAGCTTGCCAGTGTATTTTGCGCGATCGATACCTCCAAAAAGAACGCGTCCCCTTGAGGCTGAATCCACAAAGATCGAATATGCGTTTCTTCGAATAAGTCCTTGATTATACATATTCAATGGCACATTGGGGTAAGGTTCGTCAGAGACTTCGACAGAGATCATGCCGATTCCAAAAACCGCTTGCCCGGCCTGCTGTTCTTGTACATAGCCCATACTCTGATCCCGGAGTGGGTATTGACCCAATGTCAAAGTATCGGTGATCCAAGAACCAGTGGCACTACCCACGCCATACTTGATTACAAACCGTGTATTGTTTGGGTGGAATGTACTTGACTCCTGTGGATTATAGGAATAACTTTGGCCAGCTCTTTGACCAGTGACCCACAAGTCACTAGAGCCGGTATCTAGAATGGCCTCATGCCGTTGAGGAGGAGTACCCACCCCAAATGGGATGAGATAGCTTCCGTAGACCTCTCCACTTGAAGCATCGCGTTTTCCTAAGCGACCCGGCGTTCTGCGATGTTCAAGATCTAAGGCAATGACACCCTGGGGGATATAGTCTGGTCCATATGAATCTTCGACTGGTGCTGCGTGCACCACTGCGAGTAAAACGGTCGTAGCAATGGCTACCAAGCAATGAGTGGCCTTCATCTGAAAGACGAATGATGACTGATAAGCTGTGAAAATGAGCGGGAGAAATAGCAAAGCGGAATAGACTGGAAGGTGAGTTAGAACGGGATATGGGCGTGTTATATAGGGAGACTGCTTATAATAGTCTAATTTTGTATTATTATACACTATCATCCCCTTTTCAGCCTGCGATGTTTCTAATTTAGAACCTCTACAAAGTCTATATATCAAATTTTCCTAATCGATCTATATTTGGCGGAGAGTACTATCAGATTTGTATCAGCAGAATGCCATTTCTCATCGGTTGTATATCTAGCGCTTTTTTTTCCTTGGTGGAGATAGTTTGTAGGCTCCTTTAATGGGGCTTCATACAAACCGCTAAGCGGATATAATATCTTTGGCGGTAACGAAAAGAGCAGCTTGCGTATCGCCTAACATTATATTTCGCGTCTAGTGTTGGCAGCTGTGAAACAGAATACAAACCTTATCCGAGTCGTAGATCACCAGAGTCAGAGACAAACTTTCGAATTACGGAACACAAACCTTATCTTCCATGACCATCAATAGTACGGAAAAGAGCAATTTACAATGAAACGATTAAGTATATCTGCCTTCTATTTTGCATAAACTATATGGAAAAACTGAAAATAAATAGCCAAACAATGATAAAAATATATTAGGATAACAAAAAAAGAAATTTCTAAATCATATCTCCATTCAGGTACGAGAAACCTCTGAATTGTTCCTGCATTTGGGGAGTCAACGTAGTGCGTATTGGTGTGAGAGCTGGCGCCTCAGAGGTAAACTCTTCATCAAAGTTTCGTACATCTGTAGGAGAGTCAATCTTTGGTATAAAGGGAGGTGCCACACGACAGTGATAAATATCATCGAAGTTGATGTTTCTAAAGTATGGATGGGCCATAATCTCCTCAGCATCCTTCGGTCCTGACCCCAGTCGCTTTTCTGGCTCTCTGGTTAATAGGGCCTGCAATATCGAAACTGAATCTCTTGGCATGTGGATGGGGTATAATGGTTCATCCGAGAGAATAGCATCGAATACTTCATCATCGTCATCACCTCTAAATGGCGACTTTCCAAGAAGCATCTGATAAATCAAAACTCCAAACGCCCACCAATCGACAGCACGTCCATACTTTTGCTCAAGCAAAATCTCCGGGGCCATGAACTCGGGGGTTCCGCAAAATGTTCCTGTCGTCTTCCCGTACCACATGTCTTCTTTACAAAGACCGTAATCAGCTATTTTAACATGCCCATCTAAACTGAGTAAAATATTATCCAGCTTAATATCACGATAAATAACCCCATTGTCATGGAAATATTTCAATGCTAATAAAACTTCTGCAGCATAAAATTGTGCGCGTCGCGGGGTAAATAGCTCTTGTTGGATATGCCACATTAAATCTCCGCCGCTTACAAACTCCATGACAAAGTAAACCCGGTTCTCGGTTTGGAAACACGAGCTTAAATTAGTCATAAAGGGATGCCGTTCTCGGTTTGCAATCAAAAACACCCGTTTCTCAGATCTAGTACTTTCAACTTCATCATTCTCAATAATGAAGTCCTTCTTTAATACCTTGATTGCATACAATTTCTTTGTATTTTTTGATTCCGCTAACATGACTTTCCCAAAATTTCCCTTTCCCAAGACTGCCAAAAAGTTGAAGTCATCCAATCCAACCTTCTTTCTACTCTTCTTCACCATCTTTTGTTCGACCTGAACAATCTGTTCGGTACGCACCTGAATGTGTTGGTTCACTTGCTGCTGCTGATATTGTGCATCTACTGCGCCTTGAGCACCATATCTAGGATCAACAGGTTTAGATTGGGCTTCTGCCCCACGAGCCTGCTGATGAGACATTGCGGCAGCGGCAGCTGCCGCAGCAGCATTAGTGGCAGCAGGCGGTCCACTTTTCACAGGGACTACCGCTACCGGATACCTTTCAGGTGATGGAGGAGGAGACGAGGTAGAAGATGAGGGTGGAGATATAACAGTACCAACATTTTCACCCGCCGCGGCATCTTGTCCAGTATTAAAATTGAAGGAACCAGAAACAGAAGGTCTTGGACCCGCGGCTGCTGGTCCAGATCCAACTTCTTTCCTTCGGATTGGTTCTTTCTTTGGCGGCGGAGGGGGAGGAGAATGCTGAACGCCTGGCACAATTATCGATCCTTGAGAAGGCTCGCGGACCCCATAGGCACCTCTATAAGTCTGCTGCTGTTGGTTATAGGGATATGATGATGATGTGGTTGATGTGACTGTTGATATCGAGGGCTGGAAGCTCTTATCGGACGAAAGCAAAGATGAAGATGCACTTGCTTGCTTTCTAATCTTTGTAGACTTGATCTCACTTAAGATCTGATTGGCCAACTCCATAGGCATTCCACAGAAATCAGGCACCAAATGCGCACACTGGGGATGACAAGTTAGACCACACTCCTTACACTTTCTAACGTTCTTTTTACCCAAGGGCAAAATATATCCACAATGGCAACACCAATTGGCGCTCATATTAGTTGTAGCTTCAAACCTATGAGGAATTCTGTGGTTGAGCTTTTCTTCGTCGGGATCAGCCTCTGTGCTTGCCCTTGAGATACATTTGGTAACGACTTTTGGATAGCACTTCTTGTGACAAGTGTATCTACAATCTTGGCACTGAAACCCTGCAGAGTATTTCAAGAAATCTCCGCAAAGTGCACATCTCATAATATTGTAGAATTGTCTCTGCACAAACTTATGGCCATGAACCTCGTGCACTTCTTCCTTCTTTTGACGGATGGCTCCCTGTCTGCCCAAGCCGCCCACTCCGTCATAGGCACGCTTTACACCCTTGTTCAATTTGTCAAACCCAAGAACCAGGTGAATCTGACCAGCAGGTTCCAACACAAACCATTGATCAATAACAGGGCTGGCGAGGCCTTCTGCCTCATCGCCCTGACCGTCTCGATCCAGACCGTCTCGATCCAGACCAGCATTATTAATATTATCAGCGTTATTATTGTTATTGTTATTACCCAATCGGTTGTTACCTCGCACGGAGCCAGAAGGATTTAAAGTAATAGTATCACTATCGCTGCTAAACCCTTCAGATTGAACCTTGGACGCGCTCACCCAACCAGCGTTATTAATCTCTTGCTCGACTTTTTTCCTTCTTAAAGCCTCCACAATATCAGTTATGCGCAGCCACATCAACCCTACTGGGACTTGGTTATTCCCATGGTCGCCGTACTTATCGTAAACAACAATCTCAATTTCGTTTGCACGCTCAACTGGGATGTCAAACGAATCGTACCATTTCTCGGTCTTCGACAGTTTGGTCTTGGCCCTTGGCTGGTCTTCAACCTTGATCGTTACCATGGATTCAGAGACGTTCGAGGATCTTCCTGTAGCGACGTGGTCCACGTCTTTGATTCCGTAGCATGCAATATGCAAATTCCCGGTCAGTGGCCGACGGAGGTTAGTGCCTGCTAAGCTGTCATCGTCTGCGGCGACTTCTTCTTCTTCAATATCTATATGCATATCAGAGTACCGCTTAAGCGCCTTTCCCAGAAGTAAAATCTTCTGGCTGCTTTCGATACGCTTGCTTTCGGCCTCGGCCTTGCTTCTTGGGTCTCCGTCCATTTGGTACAGTTTTTGCATTTTGATGATCCCCTCCATGTATTGCTTTTCAACGCTTAACTTGAACTCCAGCTGCTGCAGCATCAGCGAGATCCTAGGCCCCAGATACGAACTATCGTACTTGATCAAGTCAAGCCGTGTGTAATTAGGTCTCTGCTTTCTGTCCGATCCGCTATTATCTACAAACGTTAGCCGGCTTCATACTGTCTATCGCTAAGCGCCGATGTAAACTTACCCTTTAGAGGCACCGGAGGCGCCATCCCTCCATCCCGGGAATCGTTCGCTGCGTTCCAGAGGTTATTGGATCCTGATCCTGGCCCGTTGGACGAGCTCGAAACCGTACTGGAGTCCGACGCATTATACTGATGCTTCTGCGGAGACGCGACTTCATCCCCACCCGAAGTAGCCTTCTGCGACCGCAGCCGTAGCTGGCGCATAGTGTGTTCCAGGTACGCAATGTTCTTCTCCGCCTCATGTATGCTTGAATCGCACTTCTGCTGAACCGCCACGTTGGACGTGGACTGCTTCATCTGCTTAGCGCCTTTGATGATGCCTTTTTCTCGCTCAATCTTCCGGTAAACATCATTAATGACTCGGTCGTCACCCTGAGACGAATCCATATTACGACTCCCTTAGTATCTATGATACAAATACCCTGCGCGTTTAAACGATCGATATTGGAAAAAAAACGAACGATGCCAAATAAAAACAAAACAAAACGGAACGAGGGATTGTTGTTGTTTTTCTGTTGTATTTTTTTTCAGTCAACAAATCAGCGGCTTTCGTTTCAAAAGGTACCCAGAACAACAAATGCCACTATGTATATATAGTTCGCGTTCTGTGAAAATTTTTTGTTGTATGCGCTGCAGATGGTGGAGTGTTCAAGATAAGGGGAAAACTGTGATGGAAGGGTTTTTGTAATGGATATATCCCGTTCAGCGTCTACCACAGGCTGTAGTATTCACCGTACAGTACGGGCCGGGAACTTTGTTGCGGTGCCGTGGGGCAAGAATAGGGCTCCGACCAAATATATATATATTGATATTTGGCTATTGGTTCAATTTGAAGGGTACGGGCAATCATGGTTCTTGGTTGGATAGTACGAATTTCAGAACACGGGATAGATATCACGTTATCGGTATATATACAGGAGATCATTTAAATATATAGACTATTAGCTATGAACATTGAAGTATGCGTTAATCGTGGGCTTTCGGGTTGATCCTGGGTAGAAGACGCTGAGCATGGTAGTTGATTGTGCTTTTCTGCTTAGGTAGTGAAGCCTATAGTCGCGTGTTAGGAGTACTGCGAAAGTCTAGCTAGAAATATGATTGATCTTACCTGTGTCGACATGCATTTCCGCAGTTCACCTTCGATGGCTGTGCATGTACTTGATCCTTCCGAGTAACTGACCCAGCAGTTTAGCAGATTGGACATGAGCGGCATGCATGGGCCTCCCTTCTGGACCGAGTTGGATCGGACCCTGAGGTTCTTGAGGTGCGGCAGTTTGACTGGCTGTCGGTTGCTCATGGCGTGTAGAAAGGGATGTTGGAGATTTGGTGAAATTGTTCGTTTTGGATTATGGTATATAGTGTAAGTTGAATTTTTCACGTGAACCCTAGCCCTGATCTATTATGCGAGATATTACGAGCAGCCACTATTGAGCTTCTCGGATGGTATATCTAAGTGGTTTATGAAGGTATATTTTGCTATTTCTTCGAATCAATGTAGAAGGTTTGTCTGGTAGTTCAGTATATACGTGGGTGGTGCATTGATTGCAGTGGTTTATTTAAAGGATTATGAGAATAATTGAAGAGTGTGATGGGTAAAAATAACATTGTGGATAGATTGCATTACTAGATTTAAGTAAGTGGTTGTGTAGTGGTTGGTTTAACTTGGCGAGATTACAACCTCCTACTTGCAACTTCCTACTTTCAGGCTGTGTTTGAAGTTGTGATTTGTGGTTGTGAATATATTCTCATTGACGTTGAATGGGGTTTGGTTGATCTTCCCAAGTTATTAATATGGAACGCTCTAAAAGGCTGAAAACCGAGATTAGTGAAAGTACTGAAACTGCAGGGAATAACGATACTACGATACAGAAGGCTGAACGGGTAGAAGAAGCTCAGATAGATGAGAAGCCTGAGCGAGCAGTAGATGCAGAAGATGAGAAGCGAGGCGCGAGTGAGCTGCTAGACCTTCTTTACGACGGAAGCTCCTCGAGCGAGGCGGAAGATGGCGAGGAGGAAGAAAACCTCGAAGAATGGCAGAAGGAGATATTTGAGGCGATGGAGGCTTCGTTAGAGGCAGATGATATAGACGATTCGCATGTATCTATACCAAAGGAAACCGCATCTAACATAAGAAGCTCGTTGTGGAAATTGGGCCCTTCTAAGTTCTTAGATACCTTTTGTGGAGAGACTTCACCGCACTCGATTGCTGAGGTGTTGGCAGGTCTGGGTTTCCCATTACATGTTGATCTGGTAAAGAAATACACCAAAGAGCAGCTGACTCCGTTTGTGTATATTGCGATACAGCATACGGTCGCATTGCGAGAAAAGCTTCCGTATCCGCATACAATTAAAGACGTATGCGAGGTGCTGGAGAAGGCCAGCAATGTCATAGTGCTCACTGGCGCCGGTATATCTACGAGTTTAGGGATACCTGATTTTCGATCGTCATCAGGATTGTACAGCAGACTAGAGCATCTAGGACTGACCGACCCCCAGGAAGTATTTGACATTGGCAATTTCCTGGAGGACCCATCGCTGTTTTATTCAATTGCTAAGGATATCTTGCCAGATACCAAGCGGTTCTCACCGACGCATGCCTTTATTCATCTAATTCAGAAAAAGGGCAAACTACTACGGAATTATACTCAAAATATTGATAATCTAGAGCATTATGCTGGTATAGATCCGGATAAGCTTGTTCAGTGCCATGGTTCGTTCGCTACCGCCACATGCATGACATGCCGTCACAAGGTGGATGGAGAAACCATATTCCCGACCATAAAGGAAGGTGAAGTCCCGAAGTGTCCAAGCTGTGCTCCAAAAAGAAAGCGTTCTGGCGATAGTTCCGATGACGATGACGATGTGCCTTCGTATGGAGTCCTAAAGCCTGACATTACATTCTTTGGCGAGGCTCTGCCCAGTAGATTCGAGGAGCTTCTCTTGGGTGGAGATTCAGAGAAGTGCGACTTGCTGATATGCATAGGGACATCGTTAAAAGTTGCACCTGTTAGTGAGATCACACGTATCCTTCCTCCGCATGTGCCTCAGATTTGCATAAGTAAAACTGCGATCCGACACAATAAGTTTGACGTCACCTTTCTCGGTAGTTGCGACGACGCAGTCGAGCTTATTGCAGAAGAAATGCACTGGGATCTGGAACATGAGATGAACCGCCGGACACTAAGCATAAAGAGAACTGATGCTAATTCTAACTCTTCTGAAGAGCCAATATATACATTTCCGGGGGGTAGAATAACGTTTGACGACGAAAATGGAGTTTACGGATTTATATATGATGAAGAATCGAATGCTAAATCGCCCAAGTAATGCAATGTAAAATTAGTTAATCTAATACTATGTTAATTGGAAAAAAACATGCTTTTTTATATCCACCCTTCAATGGCTCGTAATGCATTATGTAGCCTGCGCATACCCTCTACCCGCTTGCCATCATCAAGGTTAATCTCAACGCTCAACTTCGATAATGAATCGACAAACTTCTCAAGTAAATGACGTTCATCTGGGGGAAGGTCTATAGAATCCAGTTTGAATGTGTCGTCAGCTAGCTCAAGTAGTTTTTGGATGCTCGGTTGCGTAAAGGCACTTCTTCGGTACCCTGAAATATCCGCTGCCGTAGCCGTATTTGGAATTGCCGAAGCTGTATGGCTTCTATGATGGCGACTGGTGTGTTTTCTCTGTCTCCTCTTATTCTCGTTGTCCTCCAAAGCCTCTCGAGTCTCTTCGCGTGCCTCCCGAGTAGAGTTGGTTCCACTTGAAGCTCTCCTTTCACCGCTATACCTAGCTGATCTGGTAGAGCTTCCAGGGTAAGGTGCAGAAACGCGCCGACTGCCAGTAGTAGTACTGCCAGTATCGTCAATTTCCCCCTGCAAAGACACAACTCTTTTGTCTTCTGGCATCACCTTGACTTGTGCATAAGATCGTCTAATGTCATCTGAAGGGAGCTTATCTACCATGCTATAACGATTGTTTTGCACCATTTCCTTATCACTTGCAGAGTGAGCGGGGCGAGGGACCTTGGTAGAGTCTGTATTCTGCAAGGCTTCCGCAGGTTCTGCAGATGCTGGACGAGCTCTCGAAGAAGAGCCCGAGACTCGTCTGCTCCCTCGCTTATCATTACTTTTTCCTAGGGGTTCCACCACTGTAGACGAGGAGTGGAACGAAAGATCAGGATTCTCGTGTGTCAGTCCGCCGTTATCATAGAAGCTACTAAGTCGATTGACGTATTCCTGATCATCGGCTCCGAGGTCTTCAGAATTGCGGCTGCGAGCAGTTCTAAATGATTCATTAGAGGAGTCCTGACTTCCACGTTTGTGAGTTGCATCATCGGCCACAAACGGAGGCACTGGAGGCGTTTGAAGAATGAACTGCCGCATTTCCTCCTGCAGAGAGGGGGATTTTCGATGTTTTCCAGCCGCTAGCGGTGGTAGTAGAGGAGGGGTTGGCAGCTTCGATGGAGGAGAGCCTTGCAAAGTTGTCAGATAAGGGTAAACTCTCGATGAAGCGAAGCTCGACGTTTCAGAGTCATAGGAGCTCCCACTACGAGCTTCCTCGCCATGATGCAATTCGTTAACTCTCGACCGGTACTTATCTACTGAGCTCATGAGCCCGCTCTTGTCGTCGTCAGTGGCTGCCTGGGATTCAGTAGTTTCGTCCCAACGTGAGTTGATATTGGAAATTTGGTCCTGGTACTGATCCTCACTCCGTAGCTGTGGCTGTTGCTCGGGCTTGGAGTAGATCTTGGGACTGGGCTCAAGAGGCGATAAAGGCAAAACACTCCCCCGGATTATATGAGGAGAGGTCCGTATATGCGAATAGCTGTTGGATGCCGAATGTGATTGGTAAGAGCGACGCACTCCTTGCTTCCTAGACAGTGATCCCTTCGCAATCTCTCTGTAATCGCTATTATCCGACGGGGCTTGAAATTGAGTCGTGCTGCCGTCGCTAGCCTCGCTGCTGTCATATTCGTCCCTCTCTTGTCGATTCGCTGGCTCTGAGTCTTTCAGCAACTCGCTCGAAGATGGCATGCTGTTTCTTTTCGTGCTGCTGCCATCGCTGGTAAGTCTACGAACCGTCCGCATTTCGCTTAGAATAGACTGCAGGTCTTTAGTCGATTCCCTCATTTTATCAATTGAAACGGTGCGAACCGCCCGGTGTTCTTCTTGTTCCTGTTCGCCAGCCGCTGACGCCGGCTGGACTTTCAGATGCATGGCCTCCTCAATTATCGGCGAGTACTGAGACATTATCGACGCACGCACTGGCGTCCCGCTGATTGTGAGGTTGGCGTTTTTCCTCCGTGCCGCTACCTTCAGAGGATCATTCCCCAGAGGTGAAAGTCCCTGGATGCTTGAGGACTTGAGAGGAGAAGGCGGTCTCTTTGAGGGGCGGTCCTCGGATGCGGACGACGCATTGCTTATACTGGGACTCAGTGTAGTCCACGCTCCCGCATCGGCGGATCCAGCACGCTGGTGGCCTGGCGTTGGTGTTGTGGTCCTGCTTATCGGTAGAGACCTTGATTGTTCGGCTAGCTCTGGCTCGTTCCGTGGTGGTCGTGGTTCCTGTTGCGCTGGTGGCTGAATGCTTTCTTTACCGTTCCGAGGACTGGTTGCCGATAGATATTTATCCATTTCCTATACAGTTAGAAACACACGCTCTCTCTTCGCAAAACAGAGGTAAGAGAAGTAAGGAACAGAAAACAAAAACAAAATCTCGCTCTCTTTCCCCTGACCAGCTTTGGTTGCCCCAAAAACAAACAACACCACCAAATAATATTATTATTGTGTTGTATGCATATTACCAAAACGATGATGCCTTGCATGAAGTGGTTTATTATTGACTTTCTGCATTTGATGTTTTCAGTGGGGCTGTTTGCAGCTTAATATCCCACCACTGGCCCAGCCTTCCCAATTATTTCCAGAATGAACCCCAAAACGGAACCCATATTGAAAGCTTATGAATTATAGTGAACATAAACTCAAATAGAAAAATCACCATATTTAGAGTAGCACCCGGGGTCCATGTCCAAAATGACACATATATGGCTTAAGCGAGATAACAAAAGAAAAAAAAGCCGAAAAACTTGGATGAAAACTGTAAATCAAACTTACCAAAAGACGAGTCCGAGCTCGTTTAATTATGCCCATTGCCTGAGAATCCAGCGCATCTGGCTGGGGCTTTGGTTCGGTTTCTGCGTCATTAGTAGCTGTAGTCGTACTAGCACTGCTTCCGCTGCTTCCACTCAGTCTGTTCGAGTCGCTTTGGTCGACTCCTAGGTACCGGTTCAACAGGGTTGCTGGAAACCGAGTCTTGGACGATGAAGAAGTTAGTAGAGATTCTATAGTCCGCGCTGAACCCCGTTCACCCTTTTCTTCTCGTGCCCCTACCATGGGGCTTGTTGCGGTTTCGTTGTAATCTGTATATGGGCTGTCGAACAATGAGGAAAAAGGTGAAGAAATTGTAGATACGGTTGTGTCGCTTCCCCCAATTACAGGCGTGGCGGGTCCATCTATGCCAAACTCGTTTCTGAAGCTGGGGGCGTCTACCTCCAATATCGGCGATAAGTTATGACCATACACGACCGGCAGCGAGCTTGACCTCACCAGCCTGCCCATCTCCTTGTGAATTCTCAAATTTAATGTCAGCGCGTTTGACAGATCTCAGGCACGCCGGACCCACCACCAACGATTGTGGATCTCAGTGGATCGGAGCCGATCCAAAAGCCTAAACGAAGGCGAAAAATAAAATAAAATAAAAGGCCAAAAAGTTACAGCCTGCTAGTTACAATAGAAGATCGAAGGGCACATTATGCCATGCAAATATAAAATGAAAAATGAATATTGTACCAGACACGAAGAAGAGAAAACAGCAATTAAATCTAAGTGCAGGCGATAGTATATATAGATAAATATAAATAGAAGCCTGTTACCAGTATACCGTGTACGAAAGAACCGCAGTTCGGTTCGTATGTACATTCTCAGGATCAGTGAATTTGCGAAAAATGTGTCAAATATCTGCGGTTGCCTGCTTTGTTTCCGTAGGCTCATTACTCGATTGGGGAATGACCTGCATATATTGACAGGTATAGGTTGTTTACATTACCAAATTAGGGCGGTGCGGCTCAGGTGCGGCTTACGATCGCGATCGTGGTACCAAACCACTGATAGCAGAAAGCTTAAAAGTCCATAAGATTGACAGAGTTTCGCGAGTTGAGAAAGTAGCCGGAGCAGGATTGTTAGAGCGCATAGAGTTTTCTAGGGCAGTTCATGTCCCCGGCCTAGGCCTGGCCGTTCGAGTGTATAGCCCGCAGGGACATACGTCACTAGAATACGCGTAGATCAGAACCTTAGAAGGCACCATGGACTAGATCAAGCGATTAAGCGGTATACCGGCGTGGTCTAATGCTCGTTTGCTGATATTCGTTGCTCCATGCTGTTGAGATACAGATTGATATGTGCCTGGAGCCGATCACACTCGGTAGAAATTGCCTTCATTTCGTTCTCTGCGTCTTCGCGAAGGACCTGCATGTCCCTTTCGACGTTGGCGATATATGCCTGGGTTTTATCCATGTCTTGCTGAAGCAGACTGCGCTCGGCGACAAGCGTGCCATACTGGTCGCGGAGTTCAGCCATCCGCCGCTCGGCGCTGGCGCGCTTCTGCTCGGACTGGGACCTCGCGCGACGGATTCGCTCCTCTGAGTTTGCAATCTGCCGCTCCAGCTGCTTAACCTTTATATCCAGATCTTCCACCTCGAGCTTGCGCTGTTCGTGTACTTCCTGTACTCGGCCTAGCTTTCTAGTAGCGTCCTGCTCTCTTTGCAGCTCAGTCTCGCACTCTTCGAGGACTTTAATACAGCCTTTGAGATCCGACTGGATCGTTTTGAAAGACTCAGCGGACCCTTCCAGGGCCCGCAGTCGTTCTTCCATATTCTTCAGCGTTAGCCGCGTCATCTGCAGGGTTGCATTCATATCTGAGTTAACCCTGTGCAGCATTTCCGGAGATTCCACGAGATACGGCTTCATCTTTTCGTTCTCCTTCTGCGCTTCTATAAGTAGAAAGTTATGATCCTGTAGCTTTGTAACCATCCGCTGTTTCTCTTGCTTGTATTGTTCATGCTCATGGGTAAGCTGCTGCTGAACCTTCTGCAGCTGGCGCAGCTCAACTTCGACTTCCAAGTTGTGTCGCTGGGTTTGCTTCGACTGGTCGCTGCTGCTCTTGATATGGTCCTCGAGTTCTGCAATCTCGGCCAGCAGCAGTTCCTGCTCCTGTTCAAGGCTCTCGAACTTACTGTTGCACCGCTGCGCCTCGGTGACTAGATCGCTCACCTGCTCAAAGCGCTCCTCGCGAAATATGGCATATGCAATGACACCAGAAAGTAAAGTCCGCAGCCGGTTGGGTTCTGGCTTGACTATATCGTTCAACGAAAAGTCCTCAACGCCAATGTCCTTTAAGAACTTGTACATCCGCCGGTTCAGGCCAACCAGCATCAGCGAGTCTATCTGGCCTTCTGAGTTCTCCATCTTCTGCCGTGCCGCATCTTCTAAGGACTCGCGCATCTTGTCCATAGAGAAGCCTTCCGTGAAGCATTCGAGTAGATCGCCGTATAAAAGCGTTACATATTGTTGCGTGGGCATCATCAGAGCATCTTCGTTCATCAGCTGTCTTGACACTCCCTGCAGATTATAAACAATGTCCTTGTAGTCAAGTATAGAAAACGCGTTTGATCGTCCGGCGACTATCTCGTTAGTCAGTTATTTCATATACCCGTGTTCTGTTTCTACTCACCTCGGCGTGCGGACTGTGGCAGCACCGCCCTGGATTTACGCCGACTCGAGAGCATTCTCTGGATTAGTCACGCGTCAATCTGAAAATCAGACTCTTGTCGACTAATTCGTAGTTGTTTTGGCGCGCGCGCGTTGGCTTGCAAAAGTCGTGAAGTGGTTGTTAGGCGAAGGTTGTCGGTAACGGTAAAGTGATGGTTAGGTTACTAGCCTTTTTGGCACTGAGTGATCTAAACCTTCTTTCTCCACTACACATGCAATGCTGAAGAAAGCCACAACGCCATGCCGGATTTTAGCCTTTAATGTGCCTTCTAGGCTGATACTGGCAAGGCCGTATAGCGATACAGTTAAAATCGAATTTAAGGTCGAACCGCTCCCTAGACCGGGTGAAGAAACAGAGACCAAAAGGGCTAGACTCTTATATCAAAGCAGAAAACGCGGGATCCTAGAAACTGATCTGATTCTGAGCCGCTTCGCGAAGCAGTACCTTAAGACCATGACTCGTGACGAGCTAGATGAGTATGACAAACTGCTTGATGAACCTGACTGGGACATCTACTACTGGGCGACCCGAAACAATGACATCAAGCCATGCCCGGAACGATGGGAACATAGCAAATTGATGGAGAAACTAAGAGATCTAGCAGAGAATAAAGACCGCGAGGTGTTAAGGATGCCAGATTTATAAATAGAATTAAGCGTTACACAAAAACGAGAAGGCCGTCTCTATAGCCTATAGTATATAATTAAGATAAAACACAAGTATCGACAGAAAGAATTAATCGACTTGAAACAAGCAAACACACATCCAAGCACTAGGAAACCATACAATCAAACAATTCATGTAGTGTAAGAAAGAATAAGAGTAACAAAAATGCCCCTAAGCCAAGTTAGCGGGGTGAAAGAAAGTCATCGTCAGCAATGGCGCTCTCGTGCCGAGCGTACTGCTGTGAGTTGTAGTAATCGATATCGAAGTCAGGAGCGAAGTCGGGAGTATACGCGTTAGAGTTGGAGCCGGTGCCTTGCTGCCGGTTCCCTGAGGAATTAAAGCTTTCAGGAGACTTCAGTTCATCTGACGCCGGCGTGGTTCCTGATCCCAAGTTTTGCTCGCCAGACGGATTAAGGCCTATTTTCGAAAGCGCCAGCTCAGCTGACGTGAGCCCGAACTCAGTAGGCACTTTGCCACATTGCCTTTCCAGGCTTTGGACCATCTCCTGCAACTCTAGTTCCCTCCTGTTCTGGTCATCGATTATAGTCTGAAGATGCGCGATATAGTCTACACTTCTAGTGAGAATTGTTCCTTTGTTCGGCTTGTCGTCTTTGGCAGTTTGGCTTTCGAGGCCTGCCAGCAAGAATGCCTCCGGCAGCAAATCTGCAAGCTCCTTGATCTTCTCGTTGATATTATCCCGTCTCCTCCGCTCGACTGCGTTATGGCTTTCCCGCCGTCTTCTACGGCGTTCTGCGGCCGCCTGCATCTTGTCGTCAGCGCTCTGAGACAGCGGCGACGAGACTTTATTGAGGCTGCCTTTCGCGCTTGGCGAAACACTCAGTCCATACTGCTCGTATGAACCCACCGGAGAAGTGCCTCCCCGGAGGGCATTCTCCTGCAGAAACCTCTGCATGTACGTTTCGGGTCGAGGAGACGAATAGGAAGATGATACGTTTGCGTTGATGGCAGTAGCAGCGCTGCTGCCACCAATCTGTTGAGACTGTGTGTGTCGATGTTGCGCCTGGGACGGCGCATACGCTGGCGGCCGCTGGTGTGTCGACACTGGGTTCTGAGCAAGCAGAAAGTGATTGAACGGCGACGTGGACTCCGGTATAGGCGGCGTGGTGCCCAGGAACTTGAGCGAGTTATTTGGATAACTGTTGATTGGCCGGCTGCCGTTACCGGTATGGAACCCGATGCTTGCAGCGGCAGCTGCACGAGCGTTGTTCGAGTTCATATAGGAGTTGGACCCCGGAGACCCCATAGACCCTAAATCCAAAAGATCTGACTCGTCAATCATGGAGTTCGACAGGTTGTTCTCATTATACGAGTTGAATCCTCGTGTCAGTCCCTCCCTTGACAGCAACCCAGACGCCCCATCTTCGATCTTAACTCCTGCGCCCAGGTAAGAATCATCTTCCTCACGCTTTATTGGAACCTGCGTCATCTTGGCCCTTCCTCAACGAATATCCAATGACTTTGCTATCAAAAAACTGCGCCAAACTTCTCCAATTTGCTTTCAATCAGCGACGCGCACGCCACAAAACTTAGCACAGCACGCTAATCGCCTTCAAAAATGTCACACTACTCAGCCGTAGTGTTGTAGCAGATAGCGCCAAGGTACAAAATTCGGTCTATGGTCTATTACTAAGCCCGTTAACAACCGATTCCGGATTTATTTGATGTTGAAGTTGGTATAATGAAGTTCGTTTTGACTATTATACAGTAATTACCGTACTAACCGTAGTAAGCCGAAGCCTGGGTTGGGGTGCGGCACGGGCCGCACCCCAAACCCGGGGCCCCAAACATGCTTACTATAAGTTACTGTATAATATTTATTCCCAGCGCTTAACATCGTTAAACGCCAGATTCTCCTTTGTTTCGACGAAAGAGCATCGAAATGTCTGAGAATGCGTTCAGGGCTCAGTTGAACTCTTGGAGGAGCAGGCCGCCCCAGCCGATACTGGAGGAACCACAGGACGACGGGACGTTCCTCGGAAGGATGAAGAGATTCAACCCGTTCCGGGAGGGAGGGTTTGTGAGACTGCCGACCTCGGAGAACGAAGAGCCAACCGTGGAGGAGCCAGACTGGTTTACACGTAAGTGCTATGGAGTGTGCACTGGGTGTATGGATTGATTCTGATGAGATTAGTATCACGCTGGGATCGTCTGCTGGTGTTTGGCATCTGCTTGATTGGCGCTGTGGCGTGCTTCGCGCTGTGTTTTGCCATCCTACCGGTGATGGCGCTAAAGCCTCGCAAGTTTGCAGTTCTGTAGGTTCATTTGGAGGTTGTTAGTTGTGGAGAGGGTGTGGGCTGACTGTTAGATGGACTCTTGGATCGTTGCTGTTTGTGATATCGTTTGGAGTGCTGCAAGGGCCAATGGCATATATCCAGCATTTGATATCCCCGGCTAGACTGCCGTTCACTGCCGCGTACTTTGGCTCCATCATCGCTACGCTCGTGTTCAGTCTGGGGCTGAAATCTGTAATTCTAACTATAATAGCCACTGTAATCCAGGCAGTTGCTGCGCTTTGGTACACTGTCAGCTACTTTCCTATGGGGGCGCAAAGCCTCAAGTTTGTTTCGAGAGTGGGTGCTCGGCAGGTAACCTCCTGGATCAACTCGTGACATTGGTATACTAATGACTATCTAATACTACTCTGTGTTGGATCATCCGTAGTGAACTCGAAGAACTTTGCCACTATCGTCTGTCATGATATTCAACCTGAAGCGTTAATGGGAATAAGCGGTATCTCAGCGTTAGCTTCATCAGGAAACGTACCTTTCAGGTCTAAAGTCCCTAGTCGCAAGTGAATTGGGACCTAGAACTCTGCTAGGGCTGGGCAGCTCACTCTTGGAGAAATGGCTGTCAGACTACGGAATTAACACTGAAAGACGTAAAGAATGCCTCTAGTGTACATACGTCAATAGAACCATCTACTATGGTCTTGCCAACTAGCTTCTGTGACCACTGCTGAGACCTTCGATCTAATTCTTGTTGCGAGTCCATGTTGGGATTGCTGACAACGCAGAGTCAACGTTAACTATAAAGTTATAAACTGCAGTTAACTAGTTAATGTATTTATTAGGTCTGGCGGTCCATGTTCGGGTCTGAGGCTTTCTAACTCAACTCTACTTTATCCCATGCCTCGAAAACCAAATATGTCTGCCCAATCCGCCTCGTGTATATTCTGTAAAATCATCAAGGGTAAATGGTGTATACGGGTGACAGGTGAATAGAGTATGTTTCTAATAGTTGTAGGAGAAATCCCCAGTTTGAAGCTCTATGAGACGTCTAAATCCTATGCGTTCATGGATATTCAGCCAACCGCAGCAGGACATGCCCTCATCATTCCCAAGTACCATGGGGAGAAGCTTCACGATATCCCTGACGAGTATCTAGCGGATTTGCTGCCAGTTGCGAAGAAGATTGCAATTGCTTCTGGGCTAGATACTGCAGGGTTAAGCGGTGAGGGCTACAACATCTTGCAAAACAACGGTACCATTGCTCACCAGGTCGTTGACCATGTGCACGTCCATCTTATTCCTAAGCGAGACACGGTTTCTGGTCTCGGGGTGGGTTGGCCCACTGACCAGAAGGCGGCCGATTCAGTCCAAGAGATCCATGCTAAGCTATTGGAGAAGTTGAAAGCTTGACTATCTCATTTGTAGGTAAGAGTAATTAGTATTCTAGCTATATGGCTCTAAAAAACAGTGGCTCTAGGCCACTGGATCGCTACTTTTTGTTTGTATTCTTCTAGCTTAGTGCTGGCCCAGGACTTCAGCAGGGTATACCCTTCGAAAACCTGCTTCAAGTCTGTTTCTGCAATTGTAGGAATTAGCAGGACCTTGGTCTCTACTGCGTCCATGCATTTCTTGATGCCTCCACTAGTATCTATCTTCGCCCGCGCCCAATTGAGAATCTCGCGAGCTTTGGGGTTGGCAGCGTCTGCAATTATGCAGTTATCGACAAATTCGGTGATATCGTCATCGGCGATGTCTCCGCGTTCGGTGACGGTAGGCAGTGTCATTAGTTGAATGGCTTTGATAGCCGCAGGGGCGGTGTCGTCGATTTCCAAGAAATACCGAGCTCGGATTGCACCAGCGGCGGCCCAATCCTCGGAGGATCCCGCATGCATTGCCTTCACTAAAGATTGTACAGCTAAGACATATTTCTGCTGTCGTAGGTAAATCTCGTAGCCAAGCTCCCATACATTAGCTCTATCGGGAGCTTCGTCACTTAAGGGTTTCCAGACCTTGTATGCATCACCCAGAGGGTCCTTTGTGGCGGCTAGGGTCTTTCCAAACATATCTGGGTCGTTGCTGTCGGATTTCTCCCGTTCTTCATGCTCCTTCTTCAATTCCTTGGCTCTTTCTTTCTTGGCTTTCTTTATAGCGCGTTTCCTTTCTGCCTCGTCTAGACCCTCCAGACCAATCTCTCCCTCATATATTCCTTCCTTCTCGGCCATAGCTCTTACATTCGCTAAATGCAGATATTCTTTGACTGCCCCGGTAACTGCTCGCTCATAGTAAGGATTAGAGTGTAGTGTCTCCCCCCAGCTTATCATATCATTGTACGCTCTAATAGCGCCTCTGCGAGTTGAATAGAAATGGAAATCGAATTGGTCATTTTTGAAATCTTCAAAAATATTGAAGATCGCATGGAACCTCTTCAGTGCCAGACCAGTATTACCTATCCTCGCGTATGACTCGGCTTGTTCGATCAAAAACCACAGCGCCTGCATGTCATGCATATCCTGAACACCTTTGCCCATGTTATCATTCTTTGTGAATAAGCTAATTGTATCGATCGCCTCGTCGATTCGGTCTGCACGCAGAAGGTATTTGGCCGCTTTAGAATTTATAAATCTGTCCTGAAGGTCCAGTCCGCGAGCATGGACCATTGCATCTGCAGCACCCTTAATATCTCCAGTATGTTTTATAATCTTAGCTTTAGTCACATGAAACTCCACTATGGTGGGGTCCTGCGTGATTGCCTTTTCAATGTACTCCAAAGCGCGGTCATGGTCTCCTAGATGGGAATAATGCTGTGCCAGGAAATATATCGTCCACATAGAGGCATTATTTAACTTATAATAATCCAGTATAAAGTCTTCAATCGCTTTCCTTTTATCGGCGTCCTTATAGTATACCTTGACCATTACGAAAGCCGCAGGCACCTCTCTTTCTAGATAATGAGAAATATAGCTTGACACTGCCTTTTTGAATGACTCTCCAGTTAAAAACTGCAGTGGAATAGACTTTGGCACGTCACTCTTAGGGTATTTCGATGCCAGTCTGGCATACAGAGCCTCTCTGAGAGACACATCCGATTCATCGATTCCCATTGCATCCTCCAACCCCTGATAATAATAAATAATATCAGGATTACGTTTGATAAGGGACCGAAATTCTCGTTCAGCCTCCTTTCTCCTCCCCAGATCCATAAAGTACTGAGCGCGATACTCAGACACACTTTGTCGATCGAGAACTTTATCAGCAATTGACTCCAAGTCGGACAGAGCACGCTCAACATCGCCGCTTTCATATATTATTACATTCTTGAAAAGCATCAATTCAGAGTTCTCAATGTCACTTTTCGGTAATGGGTTTTTCAACATCTCAGTGAAACTATCCAATGTTTTCTCTGCACCTTCATAGTTCTTAACGTAGTACTGTGCTATCGCAAGAGCAGTCCAGCTCTGTCTAAACGACATGTTATTTTTCAAAATCTTGGCTCGCGTAGTTACCAGCGCTGCGTATTGTTTAGTCTGCATTTGAAGCAGACTTAAATCTCTCAAAACATTTTGATTTTCAGGATCGAACTGCAGAGCCCTCAAGTAGCACTTAGTAGCCTCTTCGTAGTTCTTCTCCTGCTTTTGATAAAGGCCATGGATATGCCACGAAACGTAGCTAGTAATATCTTTACTCAATCCCTTCTTGATGAAATCATAACCCTCTTCCTTTTTACCAAGAAAGTACATCATGAATCCCTTTAAGCACAAGGTTTCTCCATGGTCAGGATTCTTCTTAAGAATTGCTTCTGTGCCTTTCAATGCCTTTTTGTACTGTTTAGCTTCGTACAATTTCAGTGCCGCTCGGAAGTTCGCAGCATCCTTAGGCGGCAATATCCGATTCTTCGGAATTGTGGTCGCCATGCTTCTTTTTCAAATTAAGTTTATTCCCCCTTTTCAAGGTAATAAAGAGGTTCAACCAATTCGTACTCTATCTATCGGATTGTCTACCGTTATAGCTGACTCCACGGGATGTATAATTATTGGGTCAGGATTTAACAAATTTTTCAGACTGGAATAGTGTGTATTTGTGTCCCACAGAAGCCCCAGCAGAGGCATATTTCAACTATCTACAAGGCTATTATTCACTTATGACCCTTAGAGGCAGCTTTAAGGCATTCTTCTTCAAGGCCAGGGATATGTATGTAATCAATCTCATGCTCAGCTAGCCTTTGCATGCCAGTATTTTTCTTGACAAAAGTGTCCGGTTCAACGACCCCAACAAAAACAGTAGTTATACGGGTCTTCAGTATCCGGTCGACACACGGTAAATTCCCACTCAATCGTTCCGAACATGGTTCCATGGTCGTATACAAGACTGTGCCGTCAGGTACATCTTGAGTATTATTCTTTGCGTAATATTTTTCAAGCGCACATTGTTCTGCGTGGGTATTTCCAGGCAACTCTCTTGAATATCCGGTTTCCAAAATATTACCATTATGGACTAAAAGTGCTCCAACGCAAAATGCAGTTTCGGTACCTTCACACTTCTTCGCTTCCTCCAACGCAAGCTTCATAAATGGCATGTGTATTTCAGTGGCCCAGTCAGGAATTGGCGTCTCGTATGACCAGCTGCCGTCGTCCGAGTAATACTTGACGGCATGCAGCCAAAGGTCCAAATCATTACAGCCTGGGTCTGTGTAAAGATCTGTATTACATTCTTCGCATTTTTTCCCCGCAAGATGTTCGCCAGAATCTGTGTCGTCAACTGGGTGAATCCAACTCTGAGCAGTAGCGCTTTTGCCAATCTCGTTTAAATTCTCCGCGATTTTTAAGTCGTCTCCGACGCCATTCTTGCCTAGTTCAGGGCCCCAGACCTGGGTATTGGAATACACTGGGTCGTTGGCTATCGGGTATCCCAAGTACTGTAGATGAACTCGGATCTGGTGGGTTCTACCAGTAAACGGAAGGCATTTTACAATGCTAGTCTCACCATCGAAGCTGATACGTTTAAAAACTGTTTTGGCCTCTTTCCCATCAGGATTAACCCGGTTAAGTGCGACTTTTGGATCAACCGTAAGGAGCGGCTCTTCACATACGATTTTATCCCTAGCAAGTTAGCACTATTCACGAAATGGATATGGATTATAAAGCATCTTACAATGGAAACTCTCCAATGACTCGTGCAAGATATTCTTTCCTAACTTCGCGTCCTCGCAATTTGGCGCCCATTTGCTCGGCTCCTTTTGGACTTTTGGCTAGAAACATCAACCCCGAAGTTAGTCTATCCAGACGGTTACACGCTATCCAGTCAGTGAAAACGTCAAACTAAACCGACAATGCACGCAAGCACATACGATGCACATGTAAATTATGTTCATGCTTGAGGACCATGACCACTGTATTGAACCTGTACCGTCCAGTGGGATGAACCTTATATTATTAGCAAACCTTAAACCGTGTCGTTCAAACAAGAAAGGTATATACTCACTGGAATTCCAGATGGCTTGTCAATAACAACCAGATCTTCATCTTGGTGGACGATTCTAATCGGCCGCGAGGTCACAGCCGGTTCGTGCTTATGTGTCCTGTGGCTTATGCTCTCTCCGTTTCGCAGAATGGTATCCAACGAAGCTTGCTTCCCGTCCACAAAAACTTGCCCAGACTCTATAGCTTTTTTCTTCTATTAGCCGCGAAATACCTCTAAACCCAAAACCCAAAACGTACGTAGTATGCACTGTCTCGATCTCGAAACTCGGACACGAATATCTCCAGCAGTAACCTATCCCTCCATCTTAGCTTACAATAGGTAAGATATGTGTAATAGTAAGGCGGCACCCTCCTCAAAGGTCCCTCAATCACATATTTAGCGCCCTGCGCTACATCATCTTCGATGCTCACAACCCTTGACACATGGCTATACGGTACACTTGGATCAACAAGCTGCCGTTTCACTTTAGGTCCCGCAGACGAGTCCCGCGATCTCGGAGACGACGATCCAGACCGGGTTTGCACCATACCGAACGCTCGATAGATGAAACGAGTCGCTTTGGAAGAAACAGCCACTTCGCCAGATACAGCTACTAAGATTTTACTTTAATTGGACCCTGTTCCGTATGAGGGTTTGCTGATAAAGCTAAATCTAGATGTTAAGCGCCGGAACTTTTCAACTCAAAGTCAACATGTGAAATATTTTTGGGACTAGCTAAAACAACATCAATAAATATAGCATTGAAGACTCAATCAAGACTCAATAAACTTGAACAAGGCCTATCGAAACAGCCAATAAACACAACCCAGAACGATACTTATATAGGCAAGATATAGCCGCCCTTCACGTTCCGTCGCAAGGAACATGCCCCAGCCAATGGCCTGGTTCGCAGCGAAGCTGAGAGTCCTATTCTGAGGCTTCAGCAGGAGGCCAAGGGACATATCTTGCAGTGGCAGAGGCCCAGACGGCGAACTGGGTACCTCGATGCCGAGGTAGACTGGCTTGTGGTCCGACGAGACCGAATTGGGTATTGAGCTGTACTTGAAAACCTTCTCCTTCCCCTGGTAGCTCTGGTACAGTATCCGATCGCACCACGAAGGGATCCTTTTTCGATTGAACTTATCCACGCTGCCGACAAAGTACTTGAATGTAGGGTAGAACGTGACTTTGGCCTCGTCGAGTCCGAAGAATGCGTTGCCAGCCTTTCTCTCAAGACTCAGCTCATCAATCGTCTCGAAGCTGGTGTCTTCCCATTGGTTCCCAAGCAGTGCATCGCTGCTGTCGTCGCCGTTCCTGAACGGATCTCTAGTGGATCTGTAGTTCAAGTCGCCCATAAAGAACAAGTGCGCGCCGGGCTTATACGCGCCGAAACCGTCATCGAAATCTATCTTCGTCACGATATCCCTATAATCCCGGTTGCGCTGATTCAGGAACCCCTCGTTCGCAGTCAAATGCGCACATATAAACGTATATTCACTGTCGAACAGCTCGGCACGAATCCCGGCGGCACCTTTCAAGTTGGAACCGAAATAGCTACAGCCAACGCCCGCGTTGCACACTCGACCAGCACCCAGCCCTTCAGACAACCCATAGACCATCAAGGCAATGGCTCCTTCTACACATAGCCCTACTCTGACATGTGTACTGCCGTACGTCTTCTCAATCGCATCTTCAACTCCTTCAAGAACCGGAGATATATACGCCTCCACATCGCTCAGGCACCCGTTCCATATTGGACATAGCTCCTGGAATCCAAACGCCAAAACACTCGGAACCGATACTGGAAGAGCACCGCGAACCAAATCACACGTGTCCTCTTTCGACTGAAGCGCCTTCCCGGCGTTAAACGTAAACAAAAATATTGAAGTAGTCATAGTCAGTACGACGTCATGCTGAAATAGCTCAAAATCGTTGATCAGGCAACATTCAACTACTGAGTTACTACTACTCAGTCACTACTCAGATACTACTATGTAGTTAATACATGTATTACTAACTACTATTTTGGTTGTTCTGTAACCTTCTCTGACTTCTCTCCCAGCCAAATCCACAACGCCACTTAAAATCGATCCCGTCCACTTTAACTTCATCCTTCACTTTTCCAACCTTTGTTTGATTTCGGTTCGATCCTATTGTTATTCATCCGAAATAAGAGTTTTGTGTAGGGAAATCCGTGGAGTATAATGTCAGACTACCCCGAATCAAAGAAGAAGCCTTCTTTGGTAGATGCTTCTGGTCAGGATCCTGATGTCAAGGAAGACGCTACTGCTACTGCGATCTTGCGTCGCAAGAAGAAGGACAATGCGCTTGTAGTTGAAGATGCCGTTAACGATGACAATTCCGTCATCTGCCTGTCTCCGAATACGATGGATCTGTTACAGCTTTTCAGAGGAGACACGGTTCTGGTCAAGGGCAAGAAGCGAAAGGACACGGTGCTTATTGTTCTTGCTGACGAGGAGCTCGAAGACGGGTTGGTCAGAATCAACCGAGTGGTGCGAAACAATCTCAGGGTCAGGCTTGGGGATGTTATCACCGTTCATCCTTGTCCTGATATCAAATATGTAAGTTCTTTTGGAGATGCTGTTAACGTGTTTGACTATGGATTACTAATATACAGGCCAAACGTATTTCGTGTCTGCCAATCGCAGACACCGTTGAGGGTCTTACAGGGTCGCTTTTCGATGTGTATCTCAAGCCGTATTTTGTTGAAGCATACAGACCAGTTAGAAAGGGCGATTTGTTTGTGGTTAGAGGCGGTATGCGCCAGGTAGAGTTTAAAGTTGTGGAGGTTGACCCCTCTGAGTACGCTATTGTTGCTCAAGATACAATCATTCACTGCGAGGGCGAGCCAATCAACCGGGAAGACGAGGAGAACAACATCAACGAGGTTGGTTACGACGATATTGGCGGATGCAGAAAGCAAATGGCTCAAATTAGAGAGCTGGTTGAGCTCCCATTGCGTCATCCTCAGCTATTCAAAAGCATCGGTATCAAGCCTCCAAGGGGTATACTTATGTTCGGCCCCCCTGGTACTGGTAAAACGCTAATGGCCCGTGCCGTGGCCAACGAGACGGGCGCTTTTTTCTTTCTGATTAACGGTCCAGAGATTATGTCGAAGATGGCTGGAGAATCAGAGAGCAATCTACGAAAGGCATTTGAAGAGGCTGAAAAGAACGCCCCCGCTATTATCTTCATCGACGAAATTGACTCTATCGCACCAAAACGTGACAAGACCAACGGTGAGGTTGAGCGAAGAGTCGTTTCTCAGCTGCTGACTCTGATGGACGGCATGAAGGCGAGATCTAATGTTGTGGTCATTGCTGCCACCAACCGACCCAACTCCATTGACCCTGCTCTCCGTCGTTTCGGGAGATTTGACCGTGAAGTCGATATTGGTATCCCAGACCCAACTGGAAGACTTGAAATTCTAAGAATCCATACAAAGAATATGAAGCTGGGCGATGATGTTGATTTGGAAAGCATCGCCTCGGAGACACATGGTTACGTTGGATCTGATATCGCCTCGCTCTGCTCTGAAGCAGCCATGCAGCAGATTCGTGAGAAGATGGATTTGATTGATTTGGAAGAGGAGACTATTGATGCCGAAGTGTTGGACAGTCTTGGAGTCACAATGGAGAACTTCAGATTTGCCCTCGGCATTTCAAACCCCTCCGCCTTGCGTGAGACTGTCGTCGAAAGCGTCAATGTTACTTGGGATGACGTTGGAGGACTCGACAGTATCAAGCAAGAGCTCAAGGAAACCGTCGAGTACCCAGTGTTGCATCCGGAAATGTACACGAAATTCGGTCTATCGCCATCGAAGGGAGTTTTGTTTTTTGGACCTCCTGGTACCGGTAAAACTTTGCTTGCAAAGGCCGTTGCTACTGAGGTATCCGCGAACTTCATTTCTGTAAAGGGGCCAGAACTACTCTCGATGTGGTTTGGAGAATCTGAATCCAACATTAGGGACATCTTTGATAAGGCTAGGGCTGCCGCTCCCTGTGTCGTGTTTCTAGATGAACTGGATTCTATTGCCAAATCCAGAGGTTCGTCGGCTGGTGATTCAGGTGGTGCCGACCGAGTTGTTAATCAGCTGCTTACTGAAATGGACGGAATGAACGCCAAGAAAAATGTATTTGTTATTGGTGCTACTAATAGGCCTGATCAAATCGATCCTGCCCTTTTGAGACCTGGTCGTCTTGATCAATTGATTTACGTGCCGCTTCCTGATGAAAATGGACGATACTCAATTCTCCAGGCTCAGCTGCGTAAAACCCCAGTTGAGCCTGGCTTGGATTTGCGCGAAATTGCCAAGTCCACGAATGGCTTTTCTGGTGCCGATTTGGCGTATGTCGTTCAAAGGTCGGCCAAGTTTGCGATTAAGGACAGTATCGATGCTGCTGTCAGAGCCGAACGAACCGCTAGAGATGACGGTATAGAAGAGGAAGACGTTGCAATGGAAGACCCGGTTCCTTATATAACACGTGCCCACTTCGAGGAGGCCATGAAGACCGCTAACCGATCTGTTAGTGATTCGGAATTGCGTCGTTACGAAGCCTATGCCCAGCAAATCCAGTCATCTAGAGGAACTTTCAAGTTTAGCGGTGATGGTTCCAATGCTGCTCAAACCTCCGGAGGAGGCGCCTCGTTTGGTGCTGAAGGCGATGACGACGATCTTTACAATTAGCTTACCTACATATTAGATCAGTAGAATAATAAATTGTCTTGTATTTTGTTTTGCTTGTTCGCTTTCCTGCTTTGAAACCGTGAGGCTGAAAAAATTATACGTACATACATTCACTAACATCTAATTTGTGTAAAAACCCTTATATAGCGTCAAACTGATTTTGCATAGTGGATGTCATTTCAAAGTTTAGGCGTAGCTAAATGGCTCGTAGAGTCTCTGAATGTTATGGCGATTCACTCGCCCTCTGCTATCCAGAGTGCCTGTATTCCTGCGATTCTAGAAGGTTTGTGACCATTATGCTATCTTTTCCCTGTCGTCCATGCTAACGAATATAGGTCGAGACTGTATCGGAGGTGCTAAAACAGGATCAGGAAAAACGATAGCGTTTGCCGCTCCGATGCTTACTAAATGGGCCGAGGATCCATATGGTATATGTGGACTTATACTCACCCCAACCAGAGAGCTCGCACTCCAGATCGCGGAACAGTTTGCAGCTCTGGGTTCCAACATGAATGTAAAGACTGCGGTTATTGTTGGTGGGGTAGATATGGTTGCACAGACTCTTGCATTACAGAAGAAGCCACATTTCGTCATTGCGACGCCCGGTAGGCTCGCGGATCATATTAAATCGAGTGGGGAAGAGGCTATTTCTGGTCTACGAAGAGTTCAGTATCTAGTACTGGATGAAGCAGATCGATTACTGGGCTCAAACTTTGGGCCTGATTTAGAAGAATGTATAAATATTCTGCCGCCATCGGAAAAGAGACAAACCATGTTGTTCACGGCCACTATCACTGATGAGGTACGGTCTCTGAAGGATGCCCCTCCAAAACCCGGAAAAAAACCACCATTTATTCATGAGGTTTCGATAGATTCGATAGCCATTCCCTCGACGCTTTCGCAGAGCTACATACTGGTGCCTTCATATGTCCGTGAGTCTTATCTTTATAGTGTACTCACACATGCCGATAATGTCGAGAAATCTGTCATTGTCTTTGTGAATCGAACTCGAACTGCCGAGATACTGCGAAGGGCTTTACAAATACTTGAGGTAAAAACCACCTCGTTGCACTCGGGTATGCCCCAGTCCGAGAGAATGAATGCTTTAGGAAGATTTCGAGCCGAGTATGCCCGAGTCTTGGTAGCTACTGATGTCGCCAGTCGAGGTCTGGATATCCCGGTGGTCGAGATGGTGATTAACTTCGATATACCTGCTGATGCTGATGACTATGTCCACCGAGTGGGTCGTACTGCGCGTGCCGGGCGATCAGGCGAAAGTATCTCGTTCGTCACTGAACGAGACGTAAGTCGGATAGAAAACATTGAGGCTAGAGTCGGCTGCAAAATGGACAAGTATGGAAAGATAACCGATAATAAAGTCATTGAAGGTGCATTGAAGCCTGTGTCGACTGCAAAGCGGCAGGCAGTGATGGATATGGAAAAGGAGAATTATGGCGAGAAGAAGAAGATACAGAGGAAGAAGGCAGGCTTCGATGTAGACAAGCAGAAAAGACGGTCCAAGAAATAGGATAGCATAGTGAACATAATGAGTCAATTATTTTTTACTTTTCATCTTGCACTTTTTCTGTCCGCCCTATGTGTAAACCTTGATAGTATCCTGCCCAATACCATGCCATTACTAGATCTCTCACGCCTGGATCAAGATTTAGGGGGATTTCCAGTTTCGGTTGACCTGTGTTCCTCTCCTCTATATCGCTTCTCACTTCCTCTTCTTCTATTTCCTCCTGTATATCTTCTTCTATTTCCTCGGCCTGCTCTTCTTTCGCTTCTCCATCCTGGTTTTCTCCAGTATCAGTCATTGGTTCATTCGATCGCCCAGATGGTCCATAATCTAAATCAGATTCAGATCTTCAATTAGCAAGATCCAAACAAAGATCAAACTAAACTGTTATGCATACTTTCTGCTCTGTATTTCACCAACCCCACTCCTTTCAGTAGCTTCTATACTATGATATTTCTACCATTAGCTGCTGTTTCTCTGAACTTTGAACACAGAATAGTACCTTATACTCTTCCAATGCAGCATCCCAGTTATTAATCAGACTACTATCATCCCATGCGTCTTTCTCCAGATTTAGCTTCTGTTAGTTTACTAACTTGATAATACACAATTGTTAACATACTTGCGACATGGCTACTTTTATTACAATGATCTCTCGAAATATTCTCCGTCGATACCCACCCTGTCCTGTCTAGGTCCAGGTCGGATGGCAGGTCGGCCAGGTCCTTTAGTTGTCATGGGTACCGGGTTTAACGAGTTTATATCTCCGATAAGCCCGGAACCCGGGCGCCGCACACTTTACCTCAGTATCGGCGGAATACAATATTTAACAGTGTTTCTTAGGAGAGTATAATGGAACCTTCTAAAAGTAGTCTTCCTTAAATATCCTTTGAAGGTATATAGCATCAACTTAAAAAAATCATATCACAAAAAACAAGGCTAACTAACTAGTCTTTAGTACAACGATAGAACCATATAACAAACGACGCTTAATGATTTCAGGTAAACCCACTGCCACTTAGATGAACAACACCCCCTCCGTCTGCAATGAGGGGATGTTTTGCAGAGAACTTCCATGCTGGAACTCCTTCGTTAAACAGAATATCAAGCTCTTCATAAGTTAAATTCCTAGTTTCAGTCAAACGAAAGACTGCCCACACACAAGTCAAAAAAGCGGTCGCAAACCACACAAAGCCAGCCTTCCCTCTGAGATCTGCGGCGGTCGGATTGACAAGGTAAACTTCAGAAACATTGGTAATGATGTTAAACACATAGTAAACACTCCTGGCAAAAGAAAGGGTCTGCGATCGCAATTTGGTGGCGGAGACCTCTGCCGCTGCAGCGAAGGTAACAGGACCAATGAAGCACGAGTAGACACCTAGCCACACAATTGCTAGCCCCCCTTCAGCCCAGACAGGCCCACTGCTATGTTCACCGGGGTATGCCAGGATACCAATAAGAAGTAGAAGAAGGGCCTCTATTGCTAGTCCGGTGATAATCATGGATCGGCGTCCCATAACACCCATTACGACCCATGAAATACAAGTCGCGACAAAAGCAATAGCAGAAGAGCCAAAACTCATCTTGTAAGCATCCGATGCACTCATCCCAGCCTGGACAAGGAAATACGTGTTAGAATAGGCAAGGGCCTCTCCAGCTAGGGTTTGAGACGTTAAGCACATGGTAGCCACTTCGGTCCGCCTTAGGTTGACGCCCTTGAAGCAATCCAGAAATGTTGATGATGTTTTAAAGCTCCGCTCCAGCTTATCAGTATGAATCATCATCGCAAGTCTCATTCGAATTTCATTTTGAGTTGAGCCCGAAGTCAGCCTAACCAGAGACTTCTCAGCGTCTTCAATTCGATCTTTCCTAATCAACCACCACGGAGAGTCTGGAGCAAAATACGTTAGCAGGAATAGCGGAATAGGCCAAAACCACTGAATTGCGAAGGGGACTCTGTACGACCACTCAGTGGTGTTGTTTACTAGGCCCTGGAGGACACCAGCAGATATAAACTGTCCAATGACCCAACAGATGTTCACGAACGAAGTTAGAAACCCGCGCAAACGGAGTGGGCAGACTTCGGAAGCATAGATGGATCCCATAATAGTGAACATTCCCCAAGGAACGCCTATAAGGATTTCGCCTGCAAGTAGGACCTGGACATTGGGCGCAAAAAAGATAATGAAAATAAGACCAACCATAAGGACCAACCCTGCCATGATTACTTTTCGGTGGCCGTATCTTTCAGTGAAAAATCCATTAATCACCAGCCCAACAAAGCAGCCTACGTAATTGCCGCAGCCCAAGGCGTTCTGCCACTTGGTTGTTACCTCATATTCATCCAAATCTGGGAAATAGACTCCGTATTTATTCTTGAAAGATGGATAAGCATACAAGTTGCTCAGCAGCGCAGTATCATAGCCCTCCATAACAATTGTCATTGAGACCGCCATTGCCCAGAACGTAGCCTTTGGATAACGCATAACTGCCTCCTTGAATGTCAACGAATGCTCGGTGTCGCTGGCCATGAGGGCCGCTGAATCTACGAGCTTTGATTCATCGGCTGTCAAAGAGTCGACCCCTAGGTCCTCCACAAACTCGAAATCCTGTTTTTCTACTTGTGCCATGTTAATTCAGCGCGTCTTTATTCACTGAATCTTTGCGAGAATATCTGGGGATTAAATGCAAATCAAAATCCTTGCTTTCTTTTTTCGTTTCTCCACACCAGAAGTGGTCCGATCCTGTCCCTCTGTACCTCTTGCCTACACCATCATACAACCGGCTCTTCGGTGGATATGACCATCTAGTCTGGCAACTAACGGGGAAATCACCGTGGCAGACGTCGATCAGTAATAGATCCAGCATGATTCGGAAAGGATCCGCCCGGAGAACCTTCAGACAATAAATAGTGGGGTTTACCCTTTTCGGCAGGATCTTTAATTTCAGGTCTTCCGATTATTCGACACCTGCATCCACCGGAGAAGATCTGCACTCCCCAGTTGCATATAAAACTCGCAATCAAACCGAATTGCACTATTGCGAACCCCTCTTCGCTCCACATGATTGCCATTTCGGGACCGGCTTTTCATCTCTTCCCTTTTCGGACCGGAATCTCAGGTTCTCCATTCACGAATGGCCATTTCAAGAATACCTAGCTGCTCGTTACAGAATCATGACTGACGCCACGTTCTCAGGCATCCTGACGTAGCCACGCAGGGGAATTAGAGGGGAAACCCCAATTACTGAATATATGCCTCGTTTCACATACAAACCGCCAAAATGTTTTGTACACCAAAAAATGTCGACCCTACCGATAGACCTGGTGTCCATGTCATCCCTGCAGATCCCCATACTGCACCTACACCTATTTTTCCATGTTGGAAATGTATCAATGGCCCCCATATTTTTCTCCCAACTTCTGAACGAGATGGGGGTCCAATCCCCCACCTGTCAGACATTGCCTAATTCGGCGAAAAAACGGTCGGTCTTATCTCATTGCCGAGAAACAAAAGCAAATAAAACATCGAAAGCGGGGCAGATTACCCCTCAAACGATCAGATCATTGTTTATCACGAGGATCCAGCCGAGATCGACAAAACATGTCGCTATATTAGGACCGCTCTGGATCTCACGGACATAGGGCCGACCTATGATGCAATACCCAAAATGGAGTGGGCCGGGGTTCTCGCGCCGTGGAGAGCTGTACCAATTCTGGCAACTTATTTATAACACGCCCCCAGCATTGAACGCACAAGTATATCTTTGCTTGAATTTGATATATCATTGCGTCGGTCATAATGAGCTTTGCCCTTCGTGATGAGTACCTAGACAGGGTGTACGCCGGAGTCTTAGGCAAGGTTGTTGGTGTGTATCTGGGGCGCCCGTTTGAAATGTGGTCTCACCAGAGGATTATGAAAGAATTGGGGGACATCCGGTACTATGTGAACGACAAGACTAAGGAGCCCTTAGTTGTTACCGACGATGACGTGGCCGGAACATTTACTTTCATTCGCGCTTTGGAGGAGCATGGGTACAGTCCGGATATCACTTCTGAGGAGATCGGGAAGACATGGTTAAATCATGCGATTGAGAATCGCTCCATCTTCTGGTGGGGTGGTAACGGGATCTCCACTGAGCACACTGCATTTCTCAATTTGAAGCATGGGATTCCGGCACCGGAGAGTGGCTCTATTTCTAGCAATGGGTCGACGGTTGCAGAACAAATTGGGGCTCAAATATTCATCGATGGTTGGGCGATGGTAGCCCCAGGAAACCCTGAACTTGCAGCTAGACTGGCTGGCGCCGCTGGATCAGTCAGTCATGACGGTGAGTCTGTGTATGCAGCCCAGTTGCTGGCTGCAATGGAGGCGGAAGCATTTGTATCCAAAGACGTAGACCACCTGATTGATGTGGGGCTGAAGTTTGTGCCAAAGGATTCGTTGTTAGCCAAGGTGGTAGGTGACGTTCGCAAGTGGGCTAAAGAGGACAACGACTGGAGAAAAACACGGCAGAGAATTGAGGACACGTACGGTTACGACAAGTACCCCGGATTTTGCCATGTGGTTCCCAATCATGCACTCATTATCCTGTCCCTGATATATGGCGGCTCCAGCCTGCACGAAGCCCTCCATATTGTTTGCACGTCCGGTTGGGATACCGATTGTAATGGCGGTAACATTGGGTGCTTATTAGCACTTATGCACGGATTGGATGCGTTCAAAGATGGGCCCGACTGGCGAGGACCCATAGCGGATAGAGCCTTGATTTCCAGTGGTGATGGAGGGTACTCCATCAACACCTCCACTCGTATTGCTTACGACCTTGCCAATTCCGGGAGGAGAATTGCGGGGGCCAACCCATTGCCCTCACCCAAGAATGGTGCCCAGTTCCATTTCAGTCTTCCAGGAGGGGTGCAGGGATTCCAGTGTACCAACGCTGCTGATGGAGATGTTAGGGTATTCCAAGCCACCGATGCAGAATCCAACGGGCGACCAGGCCTGGCCATTGATATAAAAAATGGTGGCCGTAATCCGGTGGAGGTGCTTACAGAAACATTTACTCCTCCAAATATCGACGAGATGAAAACTTACCAGCTAATGGCGTCACCTTTGGTATATTCAGGACAGGTGCTTAAGGCAGTGATAAGATCCGATGGAAAGAATAAAGCGGCTCCGGTGAATGTAGGATTCCGGCTGCAGGTCTATAACGCTGAGGGTGGTCTTAGTCCTGCAGATGGTCCCTCAGCGAAACTAAATCCAGGAGAGGAGACTGTGTTGGAGTGGATAATTCCAGATGATTTCGATGGTCAGCCTATTCAAAAGATTGGGCTTGTCATTTCTCCTGGCAAGGCATTAATTTGGTTGGATCGTCTGTACTGGTCAGGGGCACCTAAAACAACTATCAGGCGTCCTCAAAAAGGTGAGACCTTGTTTTGGGCCAAGACCTTTGTAAATGGAGCTGATGTTCTTCACAGTAATATGCCTATGATACTTGCGGGTCAAGACAAGGGAGAGGGAATAATAATCACCGGGACGAGAGATTGGCAAGATTATAGAGTGGATGCACTAGAGTTTTCGGTATTGCGTGGTTCACCAAGCGGAGTATCCTTCCGAACTCAATCTCTCAACAGGTACTATGCTTGCCAGTTTCTTCCTGGAAACCGCTTTGCCCTAGTCAAGGCAAAAGATGAGAAGCGTACTGTACTCGCCAGTACAGTGTTTGAGTGGAAATTAGACGTCAAGTACGACATCATCGTGACAGCCATCGGCAACAAAATCGAAGCCAGTGTAAAGTCTGGGCCCTCAATTAGCGCCACAGATGGTGAATACCTCAACGGGGGCATTGGACTGGTGGTTTCGGATGGTTCTGCAAGAGTGAAAGAGTTCAGGGTTGAACCGATATAGATTACATTCTCATCACATTTCAAGTTGGCAGACTCAAATATATAAAGAAAAGACGAAACTCTTCGTTGAATTGACGTGTACTTGAAGTTGGATTAACTATCTGCAGTACTAGTTTCCATATTATCTTACGTTTCGATGGTAAACTCTAGAATCAATAATAATAGTATGATTCAATTAGAATTTCAATAATGATTGACTTATTACTTTCAGAATTCCTTCAGAATTTTGTGCATTCTATATTGAAAGCTTAACTTCTCTTCTCCCAAAAATCAAGCCCCACATAATATTCTAGAAGCCTTATAGAAGGACTACAGACGAATATTTATGGATGCGATTTATCTTGTATAGTTAGAGATTAACAAAATCTCATTAACAAAATCTTATCACAAGGGACTCTAAGGATTTTAACCAACAGGCTATGAGCCCTGACACCAAGCGGAGGTCTGGCAGGACTGTGCTGGTCGGTAAAGCTGATTTTCCTCGCTGGGTTTTGGAATTCAGGCAGTATCTCAGAAGTGTGTCTGAGAGCTTGATTGTCTACTTGGATCAAGGCGTTGTCCCGGAGGTGGAGGGTTTCAACACTTCTTACGCCAGGAAGAAATTGGATGACACCATTAAGCGAGCCATCTTAAACGATATCTCGGAGGAGGTTTTCAAGATGGTAAATACTTGGACTTATGACACTTCGTTAGAACTGTGGGCTCAACTCATGGAGGAGTATAGTCCGAACACTTTGTATGAGTTTCTAACAATTCTTCGGAGCATCTATGGACAAGGTAGTAAACGTGACTATGCTGCGGTTCTTTCAGCTTGTGAGCAAAATGTGCAGTTGTGCAAGCTGTTTGGGATTGATCCTGCGAAGGTCTCCTCTTATATTTTTGTGCTTCCATATTTGGATACTCCTGGATTGGAAAATGACTTGTGGATTCGTTACGGTGAGCGGCGTGACGTTTCTCTGAGAGAATTTTTTAAGGTTCTAGGAAACCTTGATGAGCGTACTAAACGGGCCCAGGAGATTATGGAATCTGCGTCTTTTGCGGTGAAGAGCAAACCGGCGCAAATCAAGCAGAGTGAAACTGGGAAGACTGTGAAATGCTGGCTATGTGACGAGAGCGGTCACAAGCTGAGGAAATGCCCTATATTGGCGAAAGCGAAGGTGGCGACCCAGGAAGTGCCTCCAGATCGTCATCTAGTTATCTAGCGCGTGATGCAATGGGCTACATTTGAAAATTGAAGATTAGTATTAGTAAATTACAGATTTGTTGAGGAGCTCTAGCCTGAGTTGATAAGTAGGAAATCAAATCGTTAGATTGAAGTTAATAAATCTCAGACAGTCTGTATAATGGACTAGTAATAAATTAAGCCAATGATAAATCATTGATAATAAAGGCACAATTAATATTTGCTGAACTAGTGGCCCTTTTTCTTCTGCTTGGTAATATGAGCTCTTAGCACCTTTTGCTTATCCCTTAAACTTCGTTTAGCCTTCCCTTGTACATCACGTTTATGAATCATCATCATGAAATTCTTCTTGCGAGCTTTCTCACGATTGGTAGTGCTATGCTCCTTACTATCAAGTTTACCTCGCTTAGACGATCCGAATTTCCCACGCTCTTCACGTCCCTCTTTGGATGCCGCAATTCTCTCCTCACGTAGCTGCTTGTATTTCTGAGGCCCAACAAGTGTACTAGCATCGACTTCTTCCTCATTCCGTTGAGTCTTCCTGCCCATTGCCTTGTCTATTCCAGCCTTTGCCTTGAGTTCCTCAATTTTGGCAAAATCTGCTGGGGTCAAAACAGTCGTAGCAGCAAGCTTCATAAAGGCATCGAGATCAGCAGCAGCAGACGAATGTTCAGGAACCTCTTCTTCATCTTCATCCTCGTCCTCATCTTCTTCATCAGTTGGCTGTTCGTCATCACTATCTTTGAACTCATATTCTTCGTCACTTTCAACTTGGATCCAATCCTCTCCAGATTCGCTGCCAGAATCATCACTTGCCACTTCCCATGCATCCTCGTCACCATCCTCATTGGTCTCAATTCCTTGCTCCTGCTTCCATTTATGCAGAAGGTCCAATCCTTGAAATCCATGAACTGCCGAAGAATCAACACCAAATTGAGGACCAGAGCTTTTGGAATCCTTCATAGACATCGTAGCCGCCTTCCCACGATCTCTAGCATGCAGCATTGACGGATCAATCTCCCGATAAAGACCAATTAAGCTCCTTGCAGCCATCATAACAGGTTTAGCTTTAGATCCTTTATATTCAATCAAATCCTGAAGCAATGTTTTATCAATTGCTAATGGAGCACGAGATACAATCTCTCGGATTGTGTTTATACCGGCAGCAGCGACTTCAGACGCAACACCATCGCTGACAAACTCATCCGCAATTTTCCTGACTACCGGAGAAATCACATCTGGTGGCACCAAATCGTGACTCGCTTGTGCTGCCGCAGCCATAATCTGAGTGACATCTCTTTGCTTAGGGGTAAGATACTTCAAAAGAAAGGAGTATAATCCGAGAACACTGAGCCTATGAACACCAACGAGTCTTGAAACTAGATTAAGAAACAAAATCTTTTGTTCTAGATTAAGCCTATTTCCACTGCGAGACAGATGCGTCGAGTAAAGATTGTCTGCAAAACCTTGCGGATCACGCAACAGATGAATAGCAGAGAAATTGAGATACGTAGCACTATGATGAGCAGAACCCTTCTTTTTGACTGCCTTCATGGCAGCATCGAGTTGCTTGTATCTCTTGCCCGACTTCTTATTGATAGATGCCTTATGCTTAATTGAGTTCATGTCAACACCTAACTCATCATCAGAAAGCTCCTTCTGAGCATCGTCTCTTTCTTTATCAGCCCCGATAAAGAACCTCGCCGCTGAACAAGCGACTTTGATATTTGGGTGCGTAGCAGCGTGCGTCATGATCTCTACCGTTCTCGAATCATCCCATATGCCCCTTCTCCATAATTCACGAGTGATCTTAGTAGCCCATAGTCCATTGGATTCAGCATCAGTCAACAAGTTGAAGAGCAGTGCCTGAACACTTCGATTAACCTTTTGATTCTTTGCTCCCTGGTTAACGCTTTTAATTAAAGTAATTATTGAAGAGTACGTCTGAGAACGCAATGCCTTGGAATCTGTAGATATCAAAATCGGAAATAGCGTCTGAATCAGGAATTCACTTGAGATAATCCCTTTATTTCGTAACATCGTCAAACTCTGAACCATCTTTTCCCTCAAATCGGAAGGAAGTTCCCGGTGATGCTCACGAATCATTTTCGAAAGCTCTTCAGGGAACTGAGCAGTCTCCTCAGGGTAGCAGTTGCACATCTGAGCCAGAAAGTTTATGAGGTCTCCGAATTCATACTCGCCTTCACCACCACTGGGGTTTTCAAGGAAGATATCTCTCAGAGACACATAATGTCTATACTGCAAAAGAAACTCCTCGCGGTACGATGGAGGATCTCTTCGGATCAAATTCTGCAGTAGAAGAATGTTAGTAGGCAACAGAGCTGCTCTCTTTCTTTTAACCATATTATGTATATCGTCTAGGTAGGTTTCAATTTTTTTTTTTTTTTAGTTCGTCCCAAACGGTAACTTCTCATGATTATCATTTCCATTGGACTTTGACATTCTATATACGGCGGTAAAATATTCGAAATCTAACTAACACCAAAACTTATAAACCCGATAGTATAGAGGTCTGGAGTTGAGATAAGCTTTTTCTTCGGCGACTTCCTGAGCGAAAAGTTCGTAATCAATTTCACGTCGTCCAGTATCAAGATCCATATCTTTTGATCTGATAAAGGGAGTTCTATACCAGATCTTGTAGACAATATAAAATACCACAACAATTGGCAATGCAAGATATATTTGAAAGAAGGCATTCGCATTTGGCTCCTCACCAATTGGGAACAACGCAGTCCAGAATTGTAAGCCTAATACAAGAATGTTAAGGAGAAATCCATACCAGGCACCCCAGACACCGGTGGCGGATTTAAACACGAGTTCATCGAGACTTCTGCCCTGAACTTTCATGCCTCTTCTAAATCTAAGGAAGCAGAAACAGACTGAAGCCCATGTGAATAAGGATGATAGCCCTGAAATGGCCAATAACCAGTTGAAAACCACTGTCTGTTTATCAGATGCAGAAACAAAACAGATTAAACCGAAAATTGAGGTAACCAAGATACCAGCCAATGGTCTTCCGGCCCTGTCAATATACCCAAAGCACCTTGGCGCCTGACCAGCAGCAGCCAATGCGGCAATAGTTCTTGAACTGGCGTACACTGAAGAATTACCAACTGAAAGCACCGCGACCAATACAACACAGTTGAATACCGATGGTAACCCTCTGATACCGGCATTGTTAATCGCTATAACAAATGGGGAGGCAGTACTATCTTCAGAACTGGTTCCAGAAAGTAAGGTTGGATCGGTATACGGAACCAGAAACCCCACAACAGTTAACGACACGATATAAAACAAGGTAATTCTCCAAAATACTTGTTTTGTGGCCTTTGGAAGGTCCTTTCTTGGATTTCGGCTCTCAGCAGAGGCTAAACCAACCAATTCGGTACCACTGAACGCAAAAGCTGCATTTACAAATACCGAACACAAGCCTTTAAAGCCGTGATGAAAAGCTCCAGGATCGTGCCAAAACTTGCCTCCAATATATCCGACGTTAGGAGTACCTCCACATACAATAATAATACCTAGGATTACGAACCCCACAACGGCAATAATTTTGATGATGGAGAATACAAACTCCGCTTCACCATAACCTCGAACTCCGAAAAAGTTTATGGAAACAATAAAAACATAGAATAACGCAACCCATGCCGCGGGGTTGACGGACGCCGCGGGATTACCGCTATCTTTCCAATACTGGATTGTTATGGAGGCTGCGACTAGTTCGAGTGGAAACGCCACGATCCACTGCAAGACATAATTCCATCCCATGGCGAATCCCCAGGCGGGGTCCACAAATCTCGTCGAATAGGTAGCAAATGCACCTGCTACAGGGAACCTTACGGCCAACTCCCCAAGAGAATGCACGGTGCAGAATAACATTGTACCAATCAAGAAAAATCCAATGACTAACGACGCAGGCCCGCCCGTGCTCAAGGACCCGCCGGAACCTACAAAGAGTCCAGTTCCAATGGATCCTCCTATGGCAATCATTTGCAGATGCCTCGATTTCAAGCCCCTATTCAAAGGAGACTTGGCAGTTGCGCGGGCAGCCTTTTCGACATCGGTTAAACCCTCCATGTCTTCTCCAGACATGTCTGCTGGTTTGAATGAGTCTCGGAATCGCTGCCATCTTGAGAACTGAGGGTCTGAACCAAGCGAAAACTCTGCCACTTGTTTATCCAAAGCTATCGACGGTGTGCTTCTACCCGCTTTCTCCTCGTCAATGATCTCTGACGCCATGTATTCTATTTTGTGCGGGGGTAATGAAATTTCTGAAAAAATATGTTCAGAACGGAAACCTCAAGCGAGTTTCGGTTATCGGACAGTGTGATTAGTACGGGGAAATCGCTTGGACTTTATACTTTTTGGAATCGATAAAACCAAGCCTCCTGATTAGATAGAACGATCGCTATCAGTGCACGAGCTAGAAAACCGGACGACGATAGATATGAGTCTTTGCAGGATCCGACTGGCAAAATAAGCGATTTATGAAGAAGATTTTTTTGCGAGACTGAAACAAAAAGCAAAAAGCTGTATCATGCAGATTTAGGCCCGAATTGGAAAACCGTCCATAAGCTTAACTACCGGCACATACCGGTTTGCATAAGTTTAGGATAGCCTGTATCAGGATTCTAATCGGCTTTACCTAGATTTGACCCCTCTACGATTTTATATTTTTTTATACAGAATTTACGATATCTATGAAAATTTATATTGAGTTTTCATAGATTTCCCCTTAGGCTCTGAAAATATTATTCCGGACAGAGCCGTTTGAAGCGATGGGCATCTCCCAAAATGGGAAATATTATTCAGGATTTTCCGGCATGCAAAAATTTGTAACATTTCTTCAAGTGGCCTATCAAAAAAGCCGAAAATTAAAGCTGTATATAGATTAACAAAGCAAAACAATAACATAATAAGCAGAACGTAAAAGATAAATAAAATGTAAGCTTATAAGCTTAAGGCATGAGGTTTCCCGCAGGAGTTGTCTGACGGGGCGTCGCGGGTCTCTTGGTGAACAATGCGTCCACCGCATCATAATTGACCTTGCGAGACTTGAGGGGCCGAGCCTGGAGCATACCCTTTGCGGCATCTGCTGGGGTCGAGGCGTGGTCAGAAGGAGGGAGCGCTGACTTCTTCTTTCGCTTTTTTGGAGCTTTGAAGATACCAGCCTTTTTGTCAGCCTCTTCCTTCATCTTCTTGTTCTGCTGCTCAATCAGATAATCTCTATTCAGCGACATCCATACGCGTGATTTGATTTCGACCTCGACTTCGTTTAGTAGTATTGATTCGACTTCATCATCGTCCACATCACTCAGCGACCCATTTTCATCATTTGCATTGACCCATGTAGAAACTTTCTTGCCCGCAATCGCAATCTGTCGCTGCTTTTCAAGCTCTCTCGCTTCGTCATAGTTCCTGATGATCCTCATTAGATTTTTTTCCTGTTCCTGCAATCGAGGGTCGCTCAGATTCTTATCTACCTCCTTCCCGAGCTGTGAATCGGTGATCTCTTCAGCTATTACTGCCAGATTTGGGTCTAGCATCATATCATCTTCCGGCTCCTCACCAGTCTCTCTGATTGCATCATCTCTGGCCTTCCTCTCGGCAGCCTTTTCTTCTAGTTGCAATTGCCGCTGCTCCATAAGCTGTTTCTTAGACATCTGCAAGTTCTTGTCGGATATTTCCGAAATCAAGTAGTCCAATCCAGCAGTTTCCTCAGGGGTTTCACCGCGTTCTCGAGCCGCGTCGTCTCGAGCCTTCTGCTCGGCGGCTCTTTTCTCAAGTTCTCGCTGTCTAGAAAAGGCAGGTGGATCAGCCTCTGATTCGATATTTGTACCCCGGAAGTCTTGCACAGTCAGCGTACCAGCACTAGTAGACCTGAACTCGTCCAACCGACGCTGGACGGTTTCCTCTGCAATCTTCGCAATGTGGACTATCTCCGCCTTCGATCTTCTGAAGCTATTCATACGGGCCGCCAATAGAATACAGGCCGCAGCAATTCCAGCAGGCCGCCTTCCTTCATGCAGCCAATCTTTACCCATTCGCTGCACTAACTTGACGGCGTCATTCATCACCTTCTTCGACCCCTCCTCGCCAAAAGACAACTGAGACACAAATCTGCGGATAAAAATAGAAGGGTCGACAATAGGGACATCCGTCAGTCCCAACGTTTTAACCAGCTGTAGGTATGTAGCTCCAATAGCGAAAACATTAACCACAATAGCCTCTGCGAAGTCCATCAGCATATGAGACGTTTTGTTTTTACGACACGCTAGATACAGACATGCCGAAACCACGTAATGGGACCGTCTCCCCTTCACGAAATTGTAATTTAACGCCAGTCGAAAGTACTGCCACGCCATGGCAGAGATATGTTCAGGGATATCCAGCTTCACCGCAATCTGATGGATCTTGCCTCTTGTTTTCTCCAACGTAATCTCTCGACTTGCCCCCTGATTTCCATAAATCCCACCAGTTCCCGACGCATGAGCCTGATCCGGGCCAACAAACGAACCAGTTACAACCGCTGCACCAGACGAACTCTCGCCAAACGTGATCTCAGAAACAATACGAGATTCCTCAACGACAATACCACAGCTGGTACAACATAGATCCCCAGACTTATCATCCTGAGCAAGCCCCGTGTGCCCACACTTTGGGCAGACCTGTGGAGCCATCTTTAACTTCCTGTTTGGAAAATGTCACAAAGCTCCCTAGCTGCTTGAGTTTCGACGTTTATCAGAAATTAATGATAGCTTTTGAGTGAGTGTTATATTGAACAGTGGAAATACTGCTTTGAGTCCCAAAGTGGTTCCCTACCGCACAATTGCTTCAGTTTTTGCCGGACGGCGTAAATCTCGGCACGGCTTACCCGGCAGCTTACGGGTCTTGGTCGGCCCAATGCTTAAGGGCGATTTGACTCGGCAACTAACGTGTACTATATAGTACGTAAGAAAAAAAGGCCCGCTGCTGTATTTCGGTAAAAACCTCTAGAATTTTGAACTCTTTTGATTGGTTTTATATCAACAGGCAATAGTATCGGGACCACCATCAAATGCTTTCAATTAAGTCATCTGCCAGAGCCGTTACTGGCATCTCATCGGTTTCAAGGTTAGTCTATCACGAGCGCTGTTTTGAGTAGGCGATTTGGCGATTAAAACAGATAAACGCTCTCTCGATATGTCGAAATCTATCTTCAAGGGGATTATGCTAATCGGTTACTAGGTCGTTTTCGACGTCATTGGCTCGTCGTTCGTACAAGGACACTGTTAACAACCTGAAAATCAACTCAGATACCAAGGTTATATACCAAGATAAGTTTTTCCGCTCTCATTTGTTGCTCGAGTGAACACAGCAGGCTAATTATGTTTACGCTTTACAGGAAAGCAAGGCACCTTCCATGCTGAACAGGCCATTAACTATGGCACCAAGATTGTTGGTGGAACCAACCCCAAGAAGGCTGGCCAAACTCATCTGAACCTGCCGATCTTCGCCAATGTAGCGGACGCCATGAAGGAGACTGGGGCTACTGCATCTGCGATCTTCGTGCCTCCCAGTGTTGCTGCTGGGGGTATCATGGAGGCGATCGAGGCCGAGATTCCTTTAGTTGTTTGCATTACTGAAGGCATCCCCCAGCATGATATGGTTAGAGTAGTAGACGCCTTAAAGACCCAGGGCAAAACTAGACTGGTCGGGCCCAATTGTCCTGGTATCATTGCCCCCGAGCAGTGCAAGATTGGAATCATGCCCTCCAACATTCACAAGCGTGGAAGAATTGGCATTGTTTCCAGATCAGGGACGTTGACATACGAGGCTGTTAACCAAACTACAAACGTCGGACTGGGACAGTCGCTGGTTATTGGTATTGGCGGTGACCCCTTCTCCGGAACTAACTTCATTGACGCGTTGACTGTCTTTTTGGAAGACGAGCAAACCGATGGTATCATCATGATTGGCGAGATTGGCGGTTCCGCGGAAGAGGACGCCGCCGAGTTCTTGAAGAGCTACAACTTGACTAGAAAGCAGCCCAAGCCCGTCTGCTCCTTCATAGCTGGTATTTCAGCGCCTCCTGGCCGCCGTATGGGACACGCCGGTGCCATTATTTCCGGTGGTAAAGGTGGAGCTGACTCTAAAATCAAGGCTCTCGAATCCGCTGGCGTGGCAGTTGAGGCTAGCCCTGCCCGTTTGGGAAAGACTCTGTACGACCAGTTCGTGCTGCGGGATCTTTTGTAGGTAGAAGAATAGACATTTCTTCTCTTCACCCTAATTCCAGCTACACTTGTTTTTCTCCTTTTTAAATCCAGTTTAAGTCCTCGTTAAGTCCGTTTTACATTTTAGCCGTTTGCGCGGCTGCAAATCGTATCGCGATCCGCATATTTGCTTTTTCAAGCCGCACTCACTGCATATTTCAGCGTTCGTGCGCCTATAACCGGCATATAACCGACAGATGCCGCTGCTTCCGGTGTAGAAATTTCACGGAAGCAAAAAGAAAAAAAGCTTACGCGAGAGCCAAAAAAGTGGGTAAATTCATATATATGGAGGTAATCTCTTATCGTAGAGGAGGTAGTTATCAGGTTTAAGTTCGAATTTAAGGTTGAGAATTGGCTTTTTAAAGTTATCGTTTCCTCTTTTTCTTTTTTCATTCTACTTTTTCACATATTGGGCTTGACCACCTTTTCCCGGAGCCCGAACTGTACGAACCTATAAATCACAGGGACTGGCGAAATACAGAAAACCTTCCGGAAAATATATATACATATAGGTCCATCTATATATATATGTGGGTATGTGCCCCCAAAGCAATAAAAAAACAAAGAGTCACCAAACTGCTGATAACTAAAAGCGATGTCAACGCCAACGATTGACAACAGCGACGAAGAGGCTCGGATAGACCAAAACATGCAGGTGTCTCCACCGCTGAGGGTCGATACCAGTTTGGAAAGCACACCGTTTGACGGTCTGCCAGAGATTGAAAGTCAAGAGCCCGTACCGCTTTCGGCCATTCCAGAAGAGAAGGGGATCCGAAGTAGTATTGACGGTCAAATGTCAACTTCTTCGATGGCCAGTGGATACACTGTGCGGGAGATTTATGGGGATGTACCCCAGAATGAAGTGGAGCTAGCCAGAGAACAGACTCGTTTAAGTATGCTTTCCAAACTTTCCAGAACATCAACTCGTAGACACTACACCGAGAGTTATGTTGCCCAAGATGACGACGACAGTCGCGAAATAGCCGATGGGTCTGAATTCAAGGAAGACGACCCGGAGCTAGTGACCTGGGACGGGCCCGACGACCCTCTCAATCCCCGGAACTGGTCGACGAGAAAGAAATGGGTGACGACTACTATAGTCAGCCTGTATACTATGGTGTCGCCGTTATCCTCGTCTATTCTATCGCCTGCGGTGCCGGTGATCTCTAAAACTTTGCATATTACAAGCTCATTCGAGCAGTCGCTCTCAGTATCTATATTTGTACTTGCCTGGGCGATTTGCCCGTTGTTCATGGCCCCTCTTTCGGAACTGTACGGACGTAAAGTGGTGTTGAACTACTCGATCCTGTTACTTCTAATTTTCAACATTGCATGCGCGTTGGCTCAAACTAAAGCACAGCTTTTTGTGTTCCGGTTTCTGGCAGGATGTGCCGGTGCTCCGCCGATATCGGTCGGCGCAGGGACTCTGGCAGACATGTTCAACGACCAGGAGCGCAATTTCCCGTTGGCGTTTTATAGTCTGGGGCCTACTTTGGGACCGGTCGCAGCGCCAGTGATCTCTGGGTTCATCACTCAATATATCGAGTGGCGATGGGTGTTTTGGGTACTGTCTATAATCAATGGGGTCATCGCGGCTGGTGGTATCGTATTCTACCAGGAGTCATATGTACCGGTCCTGCTGCGGTGGAAGGCTAACAAACTGCGGAAATCCACCGGTAATAAGGACCTGCACACCGTGTATGAGCTATCCGAGGAGAAGATATTTCCGCGGCTGTTCCATGCGGTGTCGAGGCCGATCATTCTTCTCTTCACCAACCCAATCATCATTGGCCTGGGATTATACATGGCGTTTGTCTATGGCTTCATGTATCTCATGCTGGTGACGTTCCCTGACTTATGGGCGGATGTGTACCATTACAAGTCTGGCATTGGAGGGCTAATGTACCTTGGGCTTGGATTTGGATACTGCTTAGGACTGGCAGTGTGGACACCGGTGATCCAGCACTTCTATACGAAGCTGACGCTTGCCAATGGCGGTATTCCTGAACCAGAGTTCAGGATTTTTGTTCTGAGCCCAGTAACTGTCATCCTCGGCTCCGGGTTAATCTGGTACGGCTGGAGCGCAGAAACCAAAATGCTGTGGCTCATGCCAGTAGTTGGAACTGGTATTTTTGGATTCGGGCTCGTAGCAGTATTCCAGGCGATTCAAAACTACCTGATTGATATGAATCCCAGGTACTCTGCTAGCGCGGTTGGAGCCGCTGCGGTCTTTAGATCGTCTTTTGGATTCGGTTTCCCGTTATTCGGGTCTGCAATGTATGCGAAGCTTGGATATGGCTGGGCAAACACCCTATGCGGTATACTATGCTTCGTGCTGGGCATCCCGTTCCCGCTCATTATCTTCGTATACGGCAAACGAGTCCGTAAATGGACCAATGACCGGATGGAGAAAACTTTAAAGTAGACATTTCAATTGGTAGATGAGTTATGTTAGCGCATTGCATTGATGAACATATGTATTCCCGTTTCTAGACAATCAAGTCCCTTTAGGACCCTTACGTTATCTCTCTTTCCGGTGATTGGTCGACGACCCCCCACCGCAGCCCCACAGATCTGGACCGAGAGTCCTGACATACAGATATATATATCTATGCTAACGCGCCTGTTCTCAGACAGCAAAGTAGCTACAGTTAGGAAGTCTGCAAAAATATGGTCCAAATAAGTGAGGGTAAGTTAGTTCGTTAGTGGAGTTCAACAAGGCGAAAAAGCTCATAACACACAGTCAAAAAGCACAATAGTAAAGATAGCTGCTGGGTTATTGTTCATGGCAAAGCATACGATGTCACCGAGTTCCTACCGGAGCATCCTGGTGGACAGAATATTATTTTGAAGTATGCTGGAAAAGACGCTACGAAAAAGTTCGATCCTGTCCACCCGTCAGACACGTTTGACAGATATCTACCGAAAGATAAGCATATGGGGGTCGTGATCGGAGAGCCCGAAAAAGAAGAAGAAGATAACGATCCGTATGAGATCCGTCGGTTGGAATACGAGAGGAACAAACCGCCCCTGAGCCAGATATACAATGTATTGGACTTTGAGCATGTGGCGCGTAGGGTCCTCCCGAAGGTTGGCTGGGCCTACTTTTCATCTGGCGCTGACGATGAGATCTCCTTACGAGAGAACCACCGTGCATTTCATCGCATCTGGTTCAGACCCCGTGTCTTAGTAGACGTCACTAATGTGGATATTTCGACCACTATGCTTGGTGCTAAGACGTCGGCGCCCTTCTACGTCACTGCGACTGCACTTGCCAAGCTGGGTCATCCTGACGGCGAAGTAGCGCTAGCCCGCGCTGCTGGCAAGGACGATATCATCAACATGATCCCGACGTTGGCATCTTGCAATTTCGACGATATAGTTGATGCTGCGACTGATAAGCAGACTCTATGGATGCAGCTCTATGTGAATGAAGACCGCGAAATAACTCGAAAACTGGTCCAGCATGCCGAATCTCGGGGCATAAAAGCATTATGGATCACAGTTGACGCGCCACAGCTCGGGCGACGAGAGAAAGACATGAAAATAAAATACCAGGAAGCTGCTGCTGAGGTTCAAGACGAGGACGACGTGGACAGGAGCCAAGGTGCGGCTAGAGCCATTTCATCGTTCATCGATACTGCGCTCTCGTGGAAGGACATCGCGTGGTTTAGGTCAATTACCAAGCTGCCAATCATTCTAAAAGGAATACAAAGAACTGAAGATGTTATACTGGCAGTGCAACATGGGGTTGACGGCGTTCTGCTCTCTAACCACGGAGGTCGCCAACTTGACTTTGCACCTCCTGGCATTGAGGTATTGGCAGAGACAATGGCTGTCTTGAGATCTCGAGGATGGCAAGATAAGATCGAAGTGTACATTGACGGTGGTATTCGTCGCGGTACAGATATCATCAAGGCATTGTGTCTTGGTGCAAAAGGTGTTGGGATTGGACGACCGTTCCTGTACGCAATGTCATCGTATGGTGAGGCGGGTCTTGCGCGAGCGTTCAAAATACTGAAAGACGAGCTGGAGATGGATATGCGACTTCTAGGTGCGACAAGCATAGACCAGCTGAACAGTACATTTGTAGATGCGAGAAGCGTTTCAAACCATGGAGAGCCTGCTCGAGATTCACTATCCGAGACCACTTACGAGCCACTGGAAAACCCCGTCTTCAAAAACTCAGCCAAACTGTAAACAGCAAAAAATATATTACTAGCGACTACGATATAACACAGCAAGAATTCGTACTAGCGGTTGGTTAGGAAAAGGACGTCAAATAAAAATAATAAAATTAACATACCTCTTTGCCTGCTTATAGAACATCCGGGAAGTTGAAGACAGAGCCTCGGATTTGTCAACTAGCGAATCAAGCTTCTCGCCTCTGGCGAGGACTGACTCGATAGTCTTGTGCAAAACAATCTTCGTTTCATCCAGTTCCTGTTGGACCTTCAAAATAGTATCTGCCTGCTGTGGATCTTGATACTTCTTTAAATACTCCTCCAAAGTCGGGTATTCCAGCCCACTGTTGGAACTAGCGTTTATCCATTCTTGTCGAGGATGCCTTGTCAAGTACTCATCCATGACTTTATTCAGTACTGAAAATGCAACTCGTACTGGGTACTCTTTATCGGAGATGATCACACCAGCAATGCCTTCTGATCTGGCGTACACATGGGCCATATAGTCTAGATTGTTAATACCACACCAAGAAGCAGGTCCTCGAGGCCCTACATACTTCCTTCTTCGACGGACTGGCGCTGGCCTGGCTTAGTTCGCAACGCGACTGTGGAACTGAAAAAAGTCATGAATTGGCCAACACTGGACATTAGCATCACGCAAATAAGAATTGACACAGAAAAAGAGCAAAGCGCCTACCTAGATCTCTCAAAGAAACTGAAAGAGCTAACATCCCGCGCGCTCGCAAGTTCAAGGCCCTTGTCATCGTTGTTTCGAATCACTCCAATATAATAGATCTTCATGCTGTCAGGGGCAGGGAGCTGCGAATAATTCCAACCGAAACGATCTATTCAACGCACAACAAACAAAGATCCCGCTAAAACACGCAAATGATTACTCAAGTTCGGGCCCTTTCTGTACGAAACTGCAGCTGATATTGTCTATCTGTCTTTCGATAAGCGAAGTTCGTGGCAAGATGGACTAGAAGCAACTTGGGTATTTGGGTACGGGGTAGCTAGAAATGGCACCGTGCCCATATTTACGCTGCGATTGTCAACCCTAAAGTGAACTTGGGACTGAACATGTATAACTCCGAATATGGCTCCGAACATGTCAAATAGATGAGTATATCATTTGGTACATATATAATTGAATAACAACTGTATACGCTGGTTTTTTGCATATTATGCGTCTATCTAGTTTCAAAGCTCCGAATCACGAATCTCAGCAGTAAACAGAACTGGCTCATCGGTCTCTATTGTAATCTCCTCATTTACCAAGTGGTTACTGGTACTCACGTCTCCTCCAAACCGGGTTTCCCATTGACTGACATCCCACCGTAGGCCCTCCGTGGTAATATGCGCAGTGCTTCCGATAGGAATAACGCCGCACGTTTCACCAAGAATGGCCAGAGGAGTGATAACTCGAGTGGTACCCTTTGGAATCAGGAGAGTTATGCTCTCGTCCGATATCAGGAAGACAGTCTGACCCTTCTGATGCGAAAGGAACAAATGGTGGATCGAGTGGAATTCCTGGTCCACTCGTCCTCCCATGCCGCCAAGGGCAAAGATATCGTATTTGACCGTGGGATGCTCGTCCTCTATGACCTTAATGGCCTTCATAAAGTCTGTTGAATATTGACTAGGGTTATACAGAATCTTAACCCCAAGGTTTCGGTAATACTCTTCTACCGGCTTCTTCAGTGAGTCGAGATCACCGGTAATGAAGTCTGGGACATACTTCCTCCTTCTTTCATCATCGTCCTTGAAGTAGTTATACAGTCTATTTGCACCACCATCTGCGCACCCCCGTATAGATGCTCATAATTAGTCTTTCAATCCCATAGCTAGTTTCAGTTCTCGCAACCTACCATATTTCCATGCCTTCTCAAAAACGATCGCATTCACGATGGGCCGGTTCAGGATTACCAAAGCAGTAAGAGGCCTGTCGGCGCTCTTATCATCTTCATTTCTAAGGAATGCTGCCGGGTCCAGAGTAGGCACCATTATAATTGTTCTTTGAGAGGTCTCAATGTGCCCGAATACACTTCAATACACGCTACCCTCTGTCTATAATTCAAGAACTTTTGAAGAAACTCGAGACCAAAAAACAACTGTATACAGTTTCGGTAAATATCAACAGGTATCAAGTAAAGTTGGCCGTTGTCGAATGGTATTCTGCTGCATTTCCTAAAAGTCTAGAATTTGGAAACCTTCCAATTGAAAGTTACAAAGCCAAGCATGGAACTATCGGCCAAAAACATGCATTTCCCAACGGTAATTAACAGTATAATGTATCCCAAGTTATTAGAAACCTACAGTACGAAATAGCAATGCAATATTCAACCAGATTTTCATGAAATCTAATATTAATATTGAGATTGGGTTAGGGTCTGAGCGGCGCTCACTAAAATCGTGAGTGCGGCTTTTTCCATTTTGCATGTATAATTAAGAATATTCCATGCTGAGATTCTGATTTTTAATCATCCCGGAGTAGAGATCAGCTTTCGTTTATAGAGACAAAAACCCAACGCTAGAATGTTTACAAGCCAAATTTGCCGCCGGCTTGCATATGCTGCTTCCAGACGATCGCTCTCGACTGCCGCTAGAAGAACTTCGTCTAACTCATGGCGGTTCTCTCGCTCTGTGTTTGCAGTTGTTCCGGTGGTGGCATACTTGGGATACCAATATCAGTTCAATCCTGCATTGGCTAGCGAACTTATCGAAGAGACGGAGATTATCCTTCCAGAAGCTTCTCTTTTAGACGAAAAGCTAGTGGAGGAAAATGAGGTCCAGGCACCGGAGGGCGAGCAAGCTTCAGAAGCTGAGGAGGGCCAAGGTGCATTTAATCCCGAGACCGGTGAAATTAACTGGGATTGTCCTTGCCTAGGAGGCATGGCAGATGGACCATGTGGTGAAGAGTTCAAAACCGCATTCAGCTGCTTCGTATACTCCGAGGCCGAGCCAAAAGGAATGGACTGTATCGAGAAGTTCTCCGCGATGCAAAACTGCTTCAGAGAACATCCAGATGTATACAGTGCGGAGATTGCCAACGATGACGCGGCCGAACATGCTCTTGCCCAGAGCTCACAGACACTGGATGAAGAATCAGAAGGAAAGGCTGCTCCTGGCGCGGAGGTCCAGGATCATCCAAGTGGAAAATCTACAGACGATTTGAAAGCTGAAGATCCAAAGCCAAACTAAACCAAACTTTTATTAAAAAATCGATGCATTATTAGTGCATTCTTGTAAATATTTACATATTTTGTATTATCTCCTTACCTCATTATACATTACACTTAAATAAATAGACCTGACTTTTAGATCCGCTGCTCAATCTCATCCACCGAGATGGGCTCATACGTCTTCCGGTTATCCTTTACCTGGATCCATACCACATCATCTTCAAAATAGCATTGGATCCCACCTTGTCCTGTTGGGCTCTCGCTGATTTTGTACAACGAATGGCCCAAAGTCTCATGTGCTTTGCGCAGTGGTAAAAGAAACAGATCACGCTCCATACAGTAATCCTCCACCACGTCTCTGAATGTTACTTCAACTTTGGGTTGCTCGCCTTTCGAAGAAACCCTGGTTTCTATCACCGGAGCAGGCGTCTCAGAGGGATGCTCAAGTTTGTGCCTGTGCTCCGGCTGTAGGTCAAGGGCGTCGTTCACGAGATCCAGCCCTTTACGAAACCCGTAACTCACTGATGGGATATCCTTGATCTCTGCCGGAAACCAGTCGTACCAGACTTGGTACCACGACGAGATCTCTTCTAGCTTCGCATCGCTATCAGTTAACCACTGATGGAGAATATCTAGCCATTTAGGAAAGAATCCGGACTCGAGGATCGACCCTACAGTACTAGGATGAAGAAAAGCACTCCATTTCACCACATGTTCTAAGGGAGTCATATCCTGCTTCGATGGGTCAACGACGAACTCCACATCAAGGTAGTCAGTTAACCGAGGTAGTAAATTTGCAGTTAGCATTTGATTCATATTATCTGCACCGAAAAGCTCCTTCCATGCGCTGAATCCCTCAATCGGGGATCCCTTAGATGGCTTCCAGTGCTTAAGTAAAGTCGCGAATTTTATTTGGACATCACTTATAATCTCTGTAGTCAACTCACCCAAGTACGGCAGCCATGGGAAGAGCCATATGTGAGGAGGAGAAGATGGAGCTCGAGATGGCTTCCAGTCATCAATAGCCTGTTTCAATTTTGGAAGAATAACCCGCTTAAGTAATGAGTACTTCACAAACCCCGGCAGTACCTGATCCCACTCCTCAAGTAGTAACAATGCAGCAGATGGCTTAAAAACGTCCCACTGGTTGGTAAGCACAGACTGGACCCTAGGAAGCCAGATCTGATATATCATGGTTTCGAACGGGTTGGCACTTTTCTCGTCTTCGTGCCTAATCTTCAGAAGAATCTTCCACTGCAGGAACTTGTCACGGAACGCTGCCGGCTCTATCAGTGGATCCCATAACTTCAGCGCAGAGCGGAACTCAGGTACTAATGCAGAAACTGCAATCTCATCCAACGACAACGAGTCCAGTTCCCGGATATACTCGAATTGAAGTCGCCCAAGGCTCTCTGTAAGTACATCCAACTCAGAACTCGCACTAATCTGCTCAACAATCTCTATCACACCTTTAACTTTTGAGATCTCTTCCATAACACTATCCATTTGCTTTTCCTGCTGTTGAAGCTCATATGAAGTGTATTCCTTTCTCGACTGCAGAGTCCTCCATTCTTTTGCAAAACTTTCCAAATCATTCCTTGCCTTTGCGTATATCCCCATACTGTCCAATTCACCCGGTACTATTGGTGTAGTAGACCTGACCATGCTTAGGTCCTCTATAATGCTACTATCCCCTTTTGTCATATCTATAATATGCTTGAACCCCCCAGGAACATGCAGACCCTCTGACTCCATTTCCTGAATAGTACGATACACATCTTTAGGCTTCCGAGCCATACGCTCTTTCGGTTTATGCGATTCGCCTTTCTCACCTCGTTCGCTTCTCTTTTTCCGCTTTTCCTCCTTTCTAGATTGGGCCGTTTTTTCGTCTATGCCACCTAAACCTAGTAGATTTGGTCGCAGCTTTTGCTGTACAGGTTCAACTATACCCGTTCCACCACCTAGAGCCTTACCAGGGACGTAGCCCATTTTACTTAGAAGTTTCGCACCAACTCCATACGACGATTCAAATCCAGTAGCTTTTGCATTCCCGTTTTGTTTAGGATTGAATCCCGCACTCATATTATTCCTCATATCAAAGCCACCAGGTTTCTTCTCGGAGATAGATGTGTCCTCTGTAACAGTCTTGCCACTGGACTTAAAGCTAACGCCCTTCATGCGTAGATTTGGAGTTGGCTCCCGCTCGTCTTCATCGCTGGATTCTCCAAACGGTCGCTTGCGACTTCGTTTTGACCTAGGCCCCCCTAAACCGACACCTAGGTTTCCATCGTCACTAGATTCTTCAGAAGAAGACATCAAGTTCTAGCGCCTCTGAGAGTTGTGTGGATGCAATAATAATTGATTTTGACTTTTCTGGATGTTGGGTTGTATGAACTTCTGACATCAACATAACCTGAAGATATTGTGATTGATGTCTTGAAGATGTCTGAAAAAACGTCAGACAAGTACAAGTACAGGGTGGAGATCCAGCAGATGATGTTTGTCAATGGAGAAACAAATGACCCTCCTACCGAGACAACTTCATTAATAGAGGATATTGTTCGATCTCAAGTTGTTGAAATTGTATGGCGCTTGGCTGTTATATGATTTTTGACGTCCTGATTATTAATCTATATAGCTACTTCAAGGAACTGCCTTGGCCCGGAAACGTGGTGCACGGTCTATTTCGGTCGAGGATCTGATTTTCTTAATCAGACACGATAAGGCCAAGGTCAATCGGCTGAGTACGTACCTGAGTTGGAAAGATGTCCGCAAGAACGCCAGAGAACAAGATGGGGGTGCCGTTGAAGGGACTGAGCTCCTTGAGGATGCGGGGGTTATAAATAATGACTCTGCGACGAAGAAAATGTACAAGAAGTCGAAGATTAGATTGCCATGGGAATTGGTATTCATGTTTTCTGAGCAATCGCTGGATGAAAACGATGATGAAAATGAAGACGAGACTGAGATGGAAGCGAATGAGGCTACTATTCAAAGGCTCAAAACGGCTGATGACCGTACGAGGGGGATGACAAAGGAGGAGTATGTGCATTGGAGTGAGTGTCGTCAAGCGAGTTTCACGTTCCGGAAAAGTAAGCGATTCCGCGAGTGGGCAGGTATCGGCCAGCTTACAGATTCGAGACCGCACGACGATATCATAGACATTCTTGGATTCCTTACGTTCGAGATTGTTGCGAACCTGACTGAGGAGGCACTAAAGATCAAGGAGCTGGAAGAAGAACTAGAACTGCGAAGCAGCAAAGATTCCAAAAAGCGCAAAAGAGACCGACATCTATTTGATGGACCTGAAGAGGACCAGAAGCCCATATTGGCAAAGCACATCCAAGAGGCTTATCGAAGATTTCAGGCGCCAAGGCCAAGAAATAAGTCATTACGCTCCTTTACTGGTGGGCTTGTGAGTCTTAAGACTCAGATTATATAACCAGGTAGAAGAAATATTTATTATCATTATTGTACATTGTCGTTCATCGCAGCCCAATACGTAGGAGCAGTCGCCAAAATTTCCTCCAGATCACCGTCCAAATATTGCTCATACTCAACGATACCAAGCGCCGCCCACGAGCGCCTTGAACTCCGTCCGCTGTTGCCAATCTCAAGTTTACGTTGACGATCATCCTCGAGCTTATCGTAATCGGCTTTCGCCATTCCCCGTATTATAGGAGCGATTTCCGTAGCCAGAACTGCCAAAGAACAACAGTCGACACTATTAAATATACTCCGATTGCTGCCATCACGATAGCACAGAAAAGACAGCGCGTCTCTGTAGGTGACTGCGTCCACTTGGTCTGCACACAACCCTGTATGCCAAGCAGTGCGACCGAGAAGAGAAGAAAGGTATGAACTGACCTGCAACTCAAACGGAAACGACTCGGTGGAAAGGGGAAGCTCACTAGTACACTCAATACTTCCAACATGGTCATCAGGAGGCCGTCTGAATCCTGTGAGTTGGCTGCGATCATGCAAAGTATCAAGAGCAGAGTGTCCTTCAGAGACAGTTTCAAACTCCTCCAGAGAAGTTACTTTCCGTTTTTCCTCACTTGGCATCTCCGCTATAAACGTATTTAAGCTCATAACTCTTGTATTGTTCGGTTCCCTTAAGCGTTCACATCGAGTTAGAATCCAGTCGATGCCGCTTTTGCGACCTCTAACACCTATCTGACACCAAAACTGAAGATCGTTCAAAGCAGATCTAAAGTCAAAATTATTATTCTTCAGAAGAATATGCAATGTGTACTGATCAATGATGTGCCCTTCGTTCAGAGCAATCATAAATAAAGCATCAGCTTGAAGCTCAGGCGCAGCATGTGAGAACTCCAAGTATGTAGCTGAGGTTTCCTCTGTTATTGATCTAGGCAAAAGCGAAGGATCCGTGCATGTCATGACGATTGGCCTTTTAGACGCTTGGGCAAACTTAGCCAACCCGCCCCAGAACGAACTTTCGCTCGGGTACAACACGTCCACTTCTTCAAACAGCACAAAGCTGTCCTTCTTTTTGGTCTCGCCGCTATGGACCAAATGCGATTGGCGCATGCCGTCAATCATATCAATTAGATCCTTTCCGGTTCGCTTTTGGCTCGAGTTTATTTCAAACACGTATGCATCTAGTTCTGATCCTGCAGCATACACTGCACTACTTTTACCGCTTCCATGAGGACCATAGAGGATCAGAAAGTTTGAAAGAACATCAGCATGATTATTGTCTTCGATCTCGTCATCATCTACTATAAACCCATCTAATTCATCAACGCCCTTTCTGCGTTTCTTACTTACAGTTGCAACTCGAGCCTCTCGTAACTGTTTCATTTTCTTACGTAGCCAGTTGACCACGTTCTCGCCATTACAATCTGATGTGATGACATTCCGTGGGGATTTGGGTGCATACTTAGAACACCATGCCTCCTTCTCGCAGGTATAATTATCGAAGGCTTTTAAATAGCCAGCACTTCTCAGCAGAGGATCTAGAATCCCTTTATGCTTGACTTCAATTTGGGAATGTACAAGTTCTTCGATCTCCACATCAGTCATCAGAACACGCTCAGGTTTATGAACATATTCTTCTTGCTCTTTCTGTAAACTCCTTGAAACGACATTTTCATTCTTGCCTATCGTCATGTGCTTATGTTTCGATTTCCTTTGGTGAAGTTCCAGTTCCCGCGCTCCAGTTATCGATGGAACATCCAGACCGCGAACATGTGTGTATTTCGGCCACAATGGGTGATCCGGGATGAGTCGATCCAATCGAGCTGGAACTGACAATGGCCTTATAGGAACCGGGTTTTGCGATCCTGGAGCAACAGAAACAGAACGCGTGAAAAACGGATGCAATGGTTTCGGAGTTTTCAGTTCAATTTTGGAACCCTTCAGCTCCCTGGACTTTTCTAGTTCGTTGGACCCTTTTAGTTCTTTGGACCCTTGTCCTTTAGACTCTTGCAGCTCCCTGGACTCTTGTGGTTGCTTTGACTCCTGCTTGATTTCCGAGGGTTCCTGGTATTTTTGGAAAAAAGGATGCAATGGACGCGGTTCCGCCAGGACCGGAGGTCTTCGTTTCGCACCTGAATTAAGCTTTAGCGTGACGAAATACGAACCTGGCTCTTCGTCTTTCTCAGTAGCAGCACTAGAGGAATGAGACGCAGGTTGCTGTTCCGGAGGATCTGTTTTCCATAATGAGAACAACGTGCTACTCTGGGAAGCCTGTCTCTTCAAGCTTCGAGCAGCCTGATCCTCCGACTCTCCTAAATTTAGCCGTTTAGCACATACCACAGTATGTGACATTGTTCATTGTTCAAAAAAGAATAAAGTCAAATCAGAGTCAAACCGTCGCGAGACGCGTATATAAATGAAGGAAGATGATATAGGGTTGGGAACCTGAACTTGACAGGATAATGCTGCATATTATCCAAACTTTAAATCTCCTGTTCCCGGTTAGGACTTTCAAAACATCCAAACAACGGCAATGACCTTATAATTTAGTGCTATAGAATGAGTAATGACAGCGATCTTGTGCAATGGTTCTTAGAGGCTAAGCAGGCACTAGCGATAGCTGGCCCAATCTGCACAGAGGCAAATACCTTGATTTCAACATCCAAGAAACAAATCGAGAAGGCAACTGTACTATGGGCGCAGGTGATTTTTATACATAAAACCGTAGGATACCAGTTTTCAATGCTTCAGAAGATAAAAGATTCTTTGCAGGAGCTACAGAGGACCTCTTCTGGTGAATTGGAGGAGGCATTACTGGAAATGGATCGACTCGAAGACCGATTGGGGAAGTCACTGTCAATGCTGGAGAGTACCAAGTTGGATAATGCGTTCTTAGATTCTTCTGAGACTGAGAAGGACGTGAAGAAAACCCTCCGGAGTTTTGTACATGAGAATGGGATCGAGGCCTTGAAGGCAGCTGCCGGGGAGGCTATTACTAGGGCCCAGGAGTCTGGCCACCAGTTGAGCAATATCGTCGCAAACCTCGAATTGGATATTACGGCACTACGCCGTAAGATATTCAGTATGAGGGATATGAAGAGGCAGGGCCTGGAGAAGGCCAACGAGAATACCGAGCTTGTAGCGTCGCATGCGCATGCGATGGCGGAGCTTCTGGAGTCGTTGACTCGACACTATGATCTTTGTTTGAAAGCGTTTGAGTTGAAGAACGAGGGAAGGTCAAACGAAAGTGAATCCAAGGAACTTATGAATGTTATTCAGACTGATAGTGTCCAGGTAGAGGGTGTTGTAGAAGAGCTTTACGAGCGAAGGAAACTGATCGAGTTGTCTGAACAGGCTGTTTCAGAGTTTTACGCCCAGATGATCCAGGCCCACAAGAACGCAGTCGTGTTCTTTGATGAGCTGGAAACATTCGGAAACACTAAGCTGACTGGATACGCAGAGATGCTCGAGTCATTTGGAAAGAGACAGAAGGAGAACATGAAGGCTACCAAGAAACTCGCAAAGGAGCTAGGGTCTCTCATCGAGTACTACGGGTTATTTTTAAAATCATACTATGCGCTTATTCTTGAGGTTATGAGACGCAAGAAGGCGCAGACGAAGATGGACGCGCTTGTAAAGCAGGTCATGGCCAGCCTGGAGAGTGCGCATCGAGAAGAGCTGGAGCTACGTCAGGAGTTCATCCGGGAAAGAGGGGACTACTTGCCTGTTGATCTATGGAAGGGGCTTACAGAGCTGCCCGCAGAACCAAAAATCAGTCTAGGAGACCAAAGCGTTCCGGTGCTTAGTGAATCCAGCATAGCTCAGGCCCTAAAGCAGATTAAACTTTAGATCTTTTTTTATTTATTATTCTATTATGTACAGTTTTTGAATTTTATTTTATTTGTACTCATCTTCCAGCGAGCAGAATAACTGGTATAGCTCGTCGAGCTTCATTGTTGTGGTAGTTTTGGATCCTATTGGTTTGACTGCTATTGTACTATTCTCTAGTTCTTTATCTCCAACCATTAAGATATATGCATAACCCAGGGATGTCGCCCTCCTAACACGATTGCCTACTGTTTCATTATCATTAGCGACATCAACATCGAAGTACCGCGAGGCCAACTTTCCCGCGACCTTAGTAGAGAATCTATGGCCCGATAGTGTATCCGAAACCTCCTTAGCGTATTCAAAGTGACGAGCGGCTACTGGAACTACAAGCGCTTGTCTTGGGTTCAGCCAGAACGGCCACGATCCCTGGTAGTGGTCGATGAGCAATGCCATGAACCTTTCCAAAGATCCAAATATAGCCCGGTGGATCAAAACAGGGGTTTCGAGATTATGGTCTGAGTTCAAGTAGCCGAGTTCGAAATTCTGCGGCAGCTGGAAATCCAGCTGGATAGTCGCAGTTTGATGCTGCTTTCCTTGGTTATCCTTCACAGTAATATCAATCTTCGGACCATAGAAGGCGCCGTCACCTTCGTTGATATCCCAAGCAATTCCTGTTTTGTCGAGCGCTTGTTTTAGACTCTGCTCGGCTGTATCCCACACTTGGAGCGAGCCGAGATAAGTCTCGGGCCGTGTCGACAGTGAAAGCTTGTATCCCTCAAGACCAAAGATCTTGTAAACGGTATCGATAAGGTTCAAACAAGATTGGATCTCGGATTCGATCTGGTCGGACCGGCAGAATATGTGGCCATCGTCCTGATGGAATTTCCTGACCCTGGTAAGCCCTGTTAAGGCCCCCGAGGCTTCGTTTCTATGCAAAGGTGAAAAATCAGAGTACCGCACGGGCAGCTCTCTGAATGACTTCTCATGCCTCGCAAACACCAGGCAGTGTCCAGGACAGTTCATTGGCTTGAGGCTGTAGTCGCTGTCATCTTTAACATCTAGCGATACTGGTGCTGGATCCACTTCTGAGTGGTCGGCTCCGAATACTTTGAACATATCCCTCTTATAATGCTGCCAATGGCCGCTCGTTTTCCACAATGACTTTTTATATATCAATGGGGTGATAACCTCCTGGAATCCAAACATCCTCTGCTGGACTTTCATGAACTGTACTAGCTTGTTGAATATGCGGGCTCCGTGAGGTAGGAAAAACACCGAGCCCGGCGTAGTTTCATTGATCATATATAGCTCCTGCCGAGTCGCGATCGACTCGACTTTCTGCGTAGCACCAGACGAAGTCGAGTAGAAAGCCGGCTTCAGCCGGATCTTTGTAGCCCTTCTGAAGACATACCTTCTGACCTCCATCTTCTGTTTTTCAGGCTCCTATACTCTGTCTTGGTACTTGGGAGAATTTCTCAACATGAATTTCCTTTTCGGGTCGTGCAATAGTCATTAGGGCGGTTAGTCTACGAAATAGCTAAACAGGCGATGATCGTTCTCTACTGGTACGTCAAAGTAACTCTAGATCAATCCAAATGGCGAGAATCCTTCCAAATGCGGGCCTAGATAGATATCACACGATTAGATGATGGCCAAGCCTCGCATGTGACGCGACAAGGGTTTGAACCGCTGATATATCCCTGCTTCTAGTGCCACAGTGCATCAGTGGTTTCAATGAGTAGTATACCACAAGATGCACGTTGTGGAGGTTTAACAATTTACAGAATCGCAAGATTCGAGCCGTTCTAGATAGTTCTATCTCGTATACATTAAGAGTCATTTAGTAACAGTACTTGGCATGTGAGTGAATACTTTACATAAATCTAGTGACACAATGTTCCTATGCAGTGTATAACTCGTTGTGGTTATCTATTACGTATTAATCTATCGTAGCTCAATTTGGCTGAATATTGTAGACTGAATCTGAATTTTAAAGTGATGATGATGACGATGATGTTGTGTTTCGGTACATTCCCAGTCCCCACTAATTACCAATTTAACTTTTTTTTGTTTACATTTTTACTAGAAACGAGCCGTATCTCAACCTGACGGACTATCAGTGCTCAAATACCGTTCTAATAGACATTCTGACTTTGTGTTACGCCTTGAGTCACTGTGTGAAACATTGATATCAGTTTCGCCAACCAAAAAAGATAGACGCTGGAGAATAGACGCAGAGATAGGGTTGGTTTTACCCCTATCGGTCAAGAGCGAAACGTGCAATACCGTCACGAGGAAGAAGGTTTCAATAGAATGAGCCTTGACGCGAAAATAGTACTGCTAGGCGCACAAGGTATGTATTAGAACTCATTACTGTCCAAGTCATCAATATTATAATGGTGTTTATTGGGATCTGGTTATTAACCTCGTGTTTTCCGTTGCGATCTAGGGGTTGGTAAAACATCATTTGTTGTACGATATGTTCGAAATACATTCCAACAGGGAAATGCGTCGACGATAGGCGCTTCGTTTTTGGCGAAGAAGGTTAGTGTTGACGATTACGTGGTCCGGCTCCAGATATGGGACACGGCCGGACAGGAGCGGTTCAGATCGATGGCTCCTATGTACTATAGAAGTGCCACCTGTGGGATTCTGTGCTATGACATTACCTCAGAGGCTAGTTTCAAGGCGATGCATTCGTGGCTGTTGGAACTGAAGGAGAACTTGGACTCAGATCTTATCATACACATTGTCGGCACCAAGCTAGATTTGGTCAACGCAGACCCTTCAAAAAGGGAGGTGCCTTTTGAAACATGCATAGCATACGCAAGCAAGTATCTCAGTAAAGAAGGCGGCGATGGATTTGACGGCGCAGAGGCATGTCACGAGATCAGCGCCAAAGACGACCAGGGTGTTGAGGAGGTGTTTGAAGTGATCACAAGAAAGCTCATTGATAAGAAGCGAGTAATACAGGATAGCTATTTGCAGGCTCAGAATAGGCGGCAGACAATATACGTTCATACTGATGAGCCTGAGCCGAAATCAGGCTGCTGCTGAGACCACCCTTCTATCACTCACTTTGTCATTACTCCTTGCATTCTCACTTCCATTTTCTTCAATTTGGTCTTCATTCTAACACGGTTACTCTTGTTTTCTCTTTATCTTCACATTTTTATTCTATAATTATCACGACTTTGTTTTACGCTTTCATGAGATTAGGCCACCATGTGTCTGCCTTTCCCTTGTACCAATATATATGTATAACGTTAACTATAACGTCATATACCGGTTATATATATATAGATTTCTATGGTTCCAATATATTTCTTCACTCTTAGTCTCTTCGTATCCGGCATCGCAGTATTTGTGCCTGTACGGTTTGGGACGTACCCTAAACCTCATACTATGACTTTAAAATTTCCTTGAAAATTCCCAACGTTACCATTAAGGGTTTTGTCACTCTTAATCTTGTCAACATTTGATCAACTGCATAAAAGAAGAAGCTGTGGGGGACTGAACAACAACAGGTTTAATCAGATTAACAAGATTAGTAACCCCTAGTTAAAAAGAAGATGTCCGTGGATCCGTTGGTCGTACTGAGGTCGGCGATTACATCGAGAATCACGCCTCAACTGGTACTCGGCGAGGACAGTTCCAGCGAAGTGACAACGGATATTGTGAAGGCAAAGTCAATGGTATTTCCACCGATTCCAGGTGTATCAGACAGAGAAACAGTCATATCCTTAGACCAGGAGACGCGATTCGAGTCCAAAGAACCGGTAAAGAAGTTCATCGATACAAGAACAGTGTACAACTGCTGGATAACAAAGGACCTCAACGTAACGGACTACATCACTGTATCAGATGAACGAGGTCTGCTCAACCTTAAATTTCTGGAAAGAACAGATTTGATCACGTGGCTAGAGGGTGCATCAACAGAAAGCGATAACATTGTGAGCGCAGCGCCTGCGAAAGTTTCGAAAGATGAAGATACCAAAGTCGCTAATCGTGATGATTCAGTGAGGAAACCTGTAAAACGAGAAGTGGATCCCGAGCTGCAGCGCATTTACGACCAGGAGCGGGCCCTCGTCGACCACAACAGGGTATTGCGAGGGAACAAGGTTGTCGATTTTTCTTCTGTATCCGCCGAATGCAGACAGCGAATCATTGCTCCTTTCAGGAATGGGGCAGCTGCGTCAGGCAAAACTCCCGTCTCAAGATCCCGGTCAGGTGCCGCTGATGCTAAGCAAGTAGCTCCTCCGACTGGCAAAAACAAAGACCCAATCATTCTGCTTTCGCCATCTGCGTCTTCCCTAATCAACATGTCTAACGTTAAGGAGTTTCTAGAGAATGGTGTGTTCACGCCCGCCACCAGCTCTATAGGAGCCGCAAACTTGCAGCGAATATCCCGGCCGAGCTCCAAGCTCGGGAACATGAAGTTTGTTGTTGTGGATTCAGTCGAGCGATTCAAGCCCGAATACTGGGATCGAGTGGTAGCCGTGTTTGTGACGGGACAGAACTGGCAGTTCAAGCCATACCAGTGGAGCGATCCAAATACACTGTTTCAAAAGGTATTAGGCTTCGCAGTAGTATACAAGGGTGATCCGCTACCGCCTACTCTCACTCAGTGGAATGTTTCTGTTGAGGTGCTGGATCGTACACAGAGATTCAAGGACCGTGAAGTCGTCGAAAGAATATGGGATAGACTGGAGCAATCTATGATTGCTAAAGGATGGGCCAATAGAAGGAAGTAGACTTGTAATTTATGTATTTATAACATGACACCAAACACAGGCTAGGCTTATGATTAGAAATGTGCCTTTACGCTCAGGTATTTCTTGTTATTAATTTGCTATCAGCGGTGCCGCACGCGGCGCCCCTCCTGGAAGACGTTACAGTAAATACGTTCAGTATTAATTACAAAGTTAGTCGATACACCATTATGTAGTAGTTTAACTGCTGTCTCATTCGCATTACCATTAGTTAGTCGTTCGCGATCATTGCTAGTGAAACAAATGGCCATATGTTGAACAGATCAGAAATAACGATATCTTGGTCCCATGAGACACTCACCTCACGATGCAAAGTTACGTACGAATAAGAAAGGATGCACAGCTATAATCAGTGTATTAGAAGGGCATAATGATACTGTTGGGCCAGCCAGGTGCAAAAGACTTCAACAAAAATTACACAAGGATAACCTGGCCAACAGCACTAACTGCCATATAAATTAAACTAGTAACGCTCCTTCATTCGCGAAGAGATTATCCTCAAGTTACCATAAACTTTTCCAGGAGGAGAACCTAAAATCAGACTGACTATTGTCTCTCTTGCAATTTTGATATTTGTGAATCCACCAAGGATATGTATTTTGCTATCCGCCAGAACCACGCGAGTACGAGAAGCGTTCTCAATTGCAAACTTCGTCTTACCGTCTTTACCGGCGATACGGCCAATAGCACGGCCTAGATGATCACCCTGTAGAGTTTTAACGTCTTTAACTTCGAATGTCTCAATATAAAGATCGTCAAGTCTGAGAAGCGCAATAGCGTCGTCAACATCGAATCCAAGAGTGAAAGCCCGCAGAAAGTCAGCCCCCTTCTGTATAGCCCCAGGATCCTTGGTGTCTTTGCATGTTCGAATCATGACTTTTCTATTCTTGACATCCATCTTCACTTGGAGCTTTAGATGGTCTACTAGTGGCAGATAAATCTTATTCCACGATGACCTCAGAGGGCTGAATCGATGAGGAGGTACCGCAACAGTTCTGGTTTCTCGCTTAACGCCCTTTCCTGAGTTTGCAACTGACGAGAACCGCGGTCTACCATCCTGATCCATTACAACGTCTTCATTTTCTGTCGATACTGGCTTGTCGCTTTCAGGGACAGCATCTTCTGTTATTGGTGCTGGCGTCTCGATCAGAAAATCCTCTTCCTCTTCTTTATTCTCTACTTCTACAGGAGTTTTGTCAACTTCAGCAGATAATTTTGCAGTTGGCGCTGCCATGTTGTGTGATAAGTTTTGGATGATGTTCGACTTTTTTTTTTTTTTTTCGGTGAAGTTTTCAGGTAAGGGTTTCCCAAGCATGATTGATTTCTCCAACCTCGCATCAAAAATATTCAAGAAGTTCTGGCGCTTAGCATATATTTTAATTTTTAGATAAATCTCTTCTAGTTTTCAGTTTTGAAAAATTTAGATACCTGCTCGGGTTCTAAGCTATAAGGATATACTGGTGTATATCTGATTTGTGTTGTTCTTTGGCTATTGTTCGTTTGTTGCTGCGCAAAGAAACCAGCCGCCATCGTTGGTTTTAGTTGGAGAAGACTACTAGAAGCTTGAGATATGGGAGTACAATGGCAACTGCTGGTACTTCAATATGGCGATCTTTGAGTCGGTCATGTTTGAGAAGACCCCAGCCTAGTGGTTTGATTCGGCATCGAGGTTTGGTCAAGTTTGGAATGCCTCAAGTTTGCGCAAATCAACCCATTTCAACGATTGCTTCACGATCTATCAGACTAAACACTCGTCCAGCCGTCCTGAATGAAATCAAACTATTGCATCATTTTCACACATCTATTTCACGAGATAATGAACACAAGGAAGCTAATGAAACTAAGGAGCACGAAGAAAGCCGAGCTTCGAATCTTGCGAATTGGAAAATACCCCACCGACGCCCTACAAAGGATGAACTTCTAGCAGATGGCTCGGGGTTCTTCGATAGGATAAGGATCAGATTCAAGTGGTTACTGATAAGGCAAGTGCGGCCGTTTAATACGGATGACATTAGTGCATTCTTTTCATGGATTATTGTTGGAAACATAATATGGATTCTACTGGGTACTACGACTTTTTTCTCAATTGTTGTTTTGACTATGAATACGGTTTTCGCCCAAGATTATTTCGCTCGCAAGGTTGGTAATTTGGTGACCAAGGAGACGGGGTTAACTGTCGTTTTTGAAAATGCTATTGTACCTCATTGGAAGGATGGGGTCATTACGTTCCGAAAGGTCTTTGTATCCCGGAGACCCGGCTCGGGCAAAAAGAGCTTTCAAAAGGGATCTCAAGCGATTGCTGCAGCAGCAGCTAGAGCCAATCAAGATTCGCAGCATACTACCGCCACCGAAGAAGTGGAGGTTGAAGAAGAGGAAGAAGAAGATGATGGAAACTATACCCAATTTGATTTGACGATAGATTCTGTATCCGTTACACTATCACTGCGGAGATGGTTAGATGGAAAAGGAATACTGGAAGATGTCGAGGTCAAAGGGCTAAGAGGGGTGGTAGATAGAAGACATGTCCGGTGGTCGGAAGATTATGACCCTAAGTCGGCCAAACATGTATATGCAAGAGGAGATTTTGAGCTGGAAAGTTTTAAAATGGAAGATGCCCTCGTCACACTATACCAGCCGGGTGACGAACAGGAACCGTTTGAGGTCTCAATTTTCAATTGTGATCTACCACAACTACGGAAGCAGTGGTTGTTTTATGATTTCTTAAGCGCTACAAATATGTCAGGATCATACGATAATTCACTATTCACTATTCACCCCAGGCAAATGACCTTGTTCAGTGAAAATGAAGAACAAGCAAGTCCCTGGAAGAAGATAAGCCGCCTTCGCATTGATAATGTCAACATAAAACATCTAAATAGAGGCGTTAGTGGACCTTTTGGATGGATTGAGAGTGGTAATGTGGACCTTTTAGCCGATGTCATGCTGCCAGCGGATGCAGAGCAGTATAAGTTAAGCGAAATGGTTCAGGATATTGTCGAACGGTGGGATGCGACTCTAATGTCTCGGAATAAAGTCTCTGGTGCAGATATGGTCACATCGGTCGAAGAAAAGGCGCGAGAACGGGAATCTCACAAATATGTTGTTATCGACTTACGCGTGCAGTTGAACAACACTCGGGCTGTGGTGCCTCTGTTTAATTCTGACCTGACGTATATCAACAATGCACTGATCCGTCCTATTGTTGCCTACATCAACTCTCGAGACACATACATTCCAATCAACTGCCGGATAGTCAAAAAATTGAGTGATTTCGATGGCAGTTGGACAGTCTACGACAGTGAGCTGATGGACGACGTTTCTGCTGAAGTATACGAGGCGTTTGCTAAAAGCGTCCTGGATGACGAGGCCCGCGCACGCCGGATCCGAAAAGTGAGCTTCTGGTCCTTGCAGTTCGCAGCACAGCTGATATTGCTAAGCCTGGGGGCTATTGCCTAAGCTCCCGTTCTTTTTGTACATACTAAATTATTTAACGTAACTTATGAGTACCTTACACACATAGTTACTCGCACCAAAATTCTAATATGCTGTTTTAAAACCTTGGTATCACTAGGTGCACTGACTGTGAAAAATTGCCCCACCAATGTTAATAGCCATTTACCATCGTCGAGCTTTTGGTATGGAATAAATATATCTGACGTGTCTCACCGTCTCTCGTAGTGTTTTCTTCGGTCGTCTCTTTTCCTGGGCCTGTCATCCTCATTTGCTCTTCGTTTTCTTGAACTTTCGCTGTTTCTCTCAGACCTATCTCGATAGCCATCGCTCCGGTATGGCCTATGGCCTTCATCTGATGCAGCATATCTATCTTCAGAACGGGATTTCTCTCGATCCGCTCGAGATCGTTCCGGCTCTGGTTCTGGATCTTCAATCTTCTCCCCAGTGGCTTTGTTAACTTTCACTAACGGAACATATGTCCGTTCGACTCTGGCCGCATTCTTCCTGCTCTTTGCACCCCAGGCGCCGGACTCCTCTATACCTGTATCGACTGGCTTTGCGCCGAGTCCCAGCAACATGGGTCGTTGCTTCACAGGACTTTTGATCTTGTCGTCATCAGAAGGGCCTTTCCAGCCCATGCCTCGCAACAAGGCAGCTCCAAATTCCTCCACTGGCATTCTAGAGTATGCCTCCAGATCAGGAGCTTCTGGTCGGGATTCGAAGTCTGTTCTATATGCTTCTTCCTCTGACAATGGTCGGGGTATAATTTCTTGATCTATATCGGGACCCGGCACGGCTGAGCCAACTTTAGAGTCCGGCTGGACCTTATTCAAACCGAATTTTAGGCCCTTCTCAGGCATTTCTTCCCCCTTCTTCTCTGCAGGAATATAGAACCCACTTCGTTTGTAAGACTCTGCCATCCAGTCTTTATTGGGTACTGGCCGGATTACCAGTTCCTGCTTAGGCGGTTCCACCACCACCGGCCCAAACTCATCGAAGGTGTGAACAGCTTCTTTGGTCACTTTGGCCTCCTCATCCTCTGAGTCAGAGTCATGCAGCCTATGACGGGATTTCGCTATACCGCTCTTGTTTCCATCACCGTTTGTTTTGAGACTAAAACTCTTCATAATTTGGTGATGCGAAACTGGGAGAGATGTATCCTTTCATGATCCATGATGATAATTCCAGGTGGATTTCTAAGGGTTGAGGGCCGCAGCGTCTATCGAATCGGGATTAGCACGCTCAAAGTCTGCAATATAGCCATACGTCATCAGTCTAATGGTGCTGATAAGGTTATCGATATAAAGAACCTGCCTTCAGAAAAGGAAGCCAAGAGATCAGAGCTGGCCAAATGGCTATCTGCCAGGATGGACAGGCTACAGACTGCGATATTCACTGCCGGACAGACTATAAACGATGTAACAGGATACAGCGCAATAGAGGCGCTGAAAAAATCAATTGAGGCCCATGAGAATCTAGTTCGAGAGTATAGAAAAGCTGTGAGGAGTGCTCGAGATAACTACGCTGGGGCAATTGATCGTAGATCATCCTCGCAGAAGGAAGTGAACGAGCTCCTGCAGCGGAAATCGTCGTGGAGTCCTGCTGACCTAGAGCGGTTCACGGACCTGTACCGAAATGACCATGCGAACGAGCACGAGGTAGCCACTACCAAACTTAATATAGAAGAAGCCGAGAATGCCCTAGAAGAAGCACAAGCGACAATGTCGAAACTCATAAGCTCGCGGTATAGAGAAGAGCAGATCTGGAGCGACAAGATCCGCCGAGCGAGTACATGGGGAACGTGGGGGCTCATGGGGTTCAATATCCTGCTCTTCGTAGTGGTGCAGCTGGTCCTTGAGCCATGGAAGCGAAGGCGGTTAGTCGGATCGTTTGAGGATAAGGTCAAAACCGCTATCGACGACACCGCGGCAGCGCAGTTCGAGCGCCTGCAGAGCTTAGAACGAGTCGTCGATAATCAGATCAAGGCAAGTAGCATCCAAGTGAGTGAGTCTTCGACTGAAGATCTAAAATGGGTCAACCTGCCAGATAGGATTCTGGCGGGTGTCCACGGTGACGTAGATATACCTACTAGGCCAATAGAGCTTTTAATTTCTACAGGAGCGTCTGTGGCCTGTGGCATTTTAATAGGTGGACTAATATCCCTAGTTATGAAATAGACATGTAAATATGACATTACCCAAAAGAGCCATATTGACAATATTCATAAACTCCTAGTGTTTATTCCATTATGCCTAAACAGCCTCGACAGCGACGACGAAGGCCAAGCGAAAGCAGCTTTTTAGGCCTCAGCAAGAGTCGGAGACAGGATATCAGGTACGTGAACTTTGAACTGTCTCGTTAGAGTGTAGTTCAGTGAGCATTGAACATTCTAATCCAGTAGAGGTATTTAGGTCCAGTCATTCGTAGCCTGCAGTACTAATAGTAAGCACAACAGCGTACTTTCGAAGGAGCCTACGTGCGAACAGCTCTAGGACAGCTTTCGTTTGGTATGTACGGAAAAGAACAGTGGAAAGATAGCTAGACTGAACTACTAACTTCACTAGCGCTCGTGATATTGAAACTGTTCAACCCTGAGTTTATACCAATTGGGACGACGTTCACGATATATAGTATACTAGTAATCTGCGTAGCATTCGCTAGAAGGGCGAAAATCTCAAGGATATTCCTGCGCAAGAAGACAGACGAGGAGTCTTCGACAGATACGCAGTACTTCGAGACTAGCGGGACTAGTGTTTTGATTCTGGGGATTATCAGTCTAGCGAGTTACATATCACTGATAGTCGTTTTATTACGAATCTAATATTTTTGCCCTATCAGATAACTACTTGTAGAAGTCAAACTTATCGACATCTGCGCCGACCTTTACCTGGCTGCTGTATGCTTCCTCCAGGTCGATTTGCAGTATGACGTATCTGTTCTTTCGAACGGCTCGGAGACCAGCCTCCTGCATGATGGCTGCGATGATGGCACCGGAAAGAGGGTCATTTCGGATAATAAGCGAGTCCAAGTCGACTTCGGGCGCAAGCGACATTTTCGAGGCGATGGTAGTGAAGATCAGCCTCCTTTCTCTTCGGTCACGAAGCGACGGGAACTCGATCTTGCGGTCCAAACGACCGGGTCTCATTAGCGCTGGGTCCAGAGTATCTGCACGGTTAGTAGCCATGATGACCTTAACGTTCGCAGACTGGTCGAATCCGTCCATCTGGTTGAGCAGTTCAAGCAGGATACGCTGAACCTCTCTGTCAGCACCGGTCTGGGCGTCAAATCTCTTGGTTGCAATCGCATCGATCTCGTCAATAAAGATAATGGACGGCGAGTTTTCTCTGGCTAGCCGGAAAACGTCTCGAACCATTCTGGGTCCCTCGCCAAGATACTTCTGCACGAACTCAGAACCAACCACTCTTATGAATGACGCAGTAGTGCTATTTGCCACCGCCTTGACCAGCATCGTTTTGCCAGTACCGGGCGGTCCGTATAATAGCACACCCCTTGGAGGATCGATTCCAATCTGTTTGTAAAGCTCAAACTGAGTAAGCGGTAGCTCAACTGCCTCACGGATCTCTTGCTTCTGCATGTCTAGCCCGCCGACGTCTGCGTATGACACATCCGGCTTCTCGTCTGCACCAAGCATTGCAATACTGGAATCGGCCTCTGGCGGCAGAATGTCCACAAGGGCGTTCGAGTGGCGGTGAAGCGCAACCGATGAAGACGGCTTCAGCAACTCGCGATCCAAAGTTGATAAGATCCGGACCGCATAGTTCGAGCCAGTAGTAGATGACACGATACCGGAATGCTGGTCGATAGGTTCTAGGAACTGGCCAATGACCAGTGGAACCGATTGTATTCTCTTGACTTCCTCTTGGGCCCGAACAAGCTCCCGCTTCAGATGGCGCTGCTCATCTTTTATATACTCTTCCTGTAGCCCCAGGAGCTCGTACTCTCGTTCCAGCTTTTTTAATGTTCTATAAAGATCCTTAGGCGCGGATGGTACTGATGCCGGCGTTGTTGTTTGCAGCAAATCCTTAGTTCCTAATAATTTCGATTTAACGCTATCTTTAACTGACGATACCGCCGGAGTAATCCCAAGTTCCTCCATCACACTATAGACTTAGATAGGAACTGACGCTTGGAAGATGCTTTCTTCTAGGTTCGCTGAGCTGATTCAGATGGTTTGTCAGATGCGTAATGCTACAAGTTTGCGAAACTGGGAATTGTGCAAAACAGTAGTGGTGGCTTTCAGCCTGACTGACTTACATGCCGAAACCCAATATCAAAACCAAAACCAAAACCAAAATGAAAAATGCCAAAAAAGAATTCGTGTTTTTTCGTCAGCAGCGTAATACTGAGGCTATTTTATATATATGCTATGCAAGTAGGCAGTGATGCCTGTTTTAGGAACCCAGTTAAATCCTGATTCTTTCATTTTGAGTATCGTATGAGCGATCAATTGCCCCTAGTAGTACCTTTAGAACCCACTGAGACTGTGTCAATTGAACACCGAGCTTGAGCATCTCCTGATGCTCGACGTCGAAGCTACTGGTGGTATCTACGTACCCCTCAATGCTTCTTAAGTTAGATAGGAACTCGCCTGGATTGTTGTTCCGGCCGACTTGAGCGAACTCAAACGAGACTGCTCCTGCTCCGTATATGCTATATGCGAATTTAGTCTTAGCGTCCTGGATAGCGCCTATGAGACTTGAAACGTCTCTTGTCGAGTGTCCATTAGTGAGCGTAATGATGAGCAGCGGCTTTGCCAAACTGCCATAGCGTGCCGGTCGAAACAGCAGCGGTTCCAGGACGTTATCTTGTAGGGCTTTGCCAACAGAAGACAAGCCCTTGAACGGGATCTGGGAAAGCAGTTGCAACACTTGCTGCTCATTTGTAATATTATTCCCTTGCAATTTGGAATTGACAAATCTAACTTCAAGGCCGTTATTATTGAACAGTGAATAGGCGTATGCAACTCGGCGCAGGATCAGCCTGAGATCCTCAATTACACTACTGCTATCGCCCATGTTCAGTGACGAGTCGTCGATGTACAGCACTACATCGTACAGTGCTAAGCGCGAGCAGTCGGTCGCCAGCCTGGCCGGTATCTGCCATGCCCGGGCGATTTCTAAGAACTGGCTTGATAGTCCTCCAGCTATGTCCTGCAGCTTCCGAAATTTGTAGAAAGCCTCCAGTCTATTTTCGCTGACGCATTCTTCGAGGAGGCTAAGGTTTGGTGTCGTGTGGAGACTATCGCTACCACGAGGAGTGCTCACAGTGGTGCTATAGTTATATCCACCCTTCAGCCCAGTCAGACCAAGCCCGTAGGATCCGGGCGGTTCAGTGTACAACGGCTGGCTCTGGGAATACAGACCTTGGACTCCATTGTACTTTGGCTGCAAGTAGCTGCTTGATCCAGTCTGGGGAGACGAGCTGGCCCTCTCGTATGACGGTGCCGCCGGCGGCTGGTTGTAGTCTATGCCATTCAATGCAGGCATATTAGACGCTGGCCTGAACCCCGAGACCTGCCGTGGCCGAGGCCCATGCTGGTAACTGCCAGGGCTTCTCGGAAGACCCTCAAAGGTCGGGCTATCGCCGACAGAGGCAAGTTTACTGGCTAACCCCATGTGGAGACGAAAGTATCACGACAGCAGCAATGAACCATCCTCAGCTTATATATATACAGCTACCAAAAAGACAGCTGGCAGCAGCGTTACGCTAAGGCATACGCCCATGTCAACCTCGCATTGCGTTATGCACCAATCCGTCCGAATTAGTGCAAGGTTCCCTGAGATTTCGCAGAAATTACCAGTTAAGGACCAGATCTTGGAATGAACTTCAGGGGTAACGCAGATCTAACCCAAGATCCATATTTCCGTTGGCCTATACGGCACTGACAAGGATTGGAAACATGGAACATTCTGACCGGATTAGGACCCGGTTTTAGATTTTTCACGAACCCTGCGAGAAGAGCGAGCGCGTTATATGAGAAATGTTCAAAACAAGAATAAGCGTTAGTAACGTTAATTATATACTGTCTATCAGAGAAGTGCACTATAAACATATATAACAGATCTAGAATAGTTAGTACTCGAGAAACCTCGCATCAGTTCAAAGTAGATCAGTAACATGTCATAGTTATATCTTCAGGTATGAATACAGATAATGTAGATAAGGTTATGATATATTCATCATCTCCACGGTTCCAATTGAAAAAAATAACATACCTTAAACGAGTGAATAAATATAAAAAAGTGAAAAGTGAAAGAGAGAATTTCACCAAACCAGATTTAAGCATAGAATTGCATTTGCTGCAATAACGTGGGAAATAAAAAAGTGGTTGGGAACCACTGCGAACCGCCTATTTGTCGAGTTTCGCTTTGGCTTGCTGCTCTGCCTTGTCGATTTCCTCGTTAAGCTTCTTCGCGTCGACATTGCGGGTGGTGGCGAATTCCTTAATTTCCTCCGCATTCTTAGGAATCTGGATACCAGGAGTTCCCTGACTCTGCTGGGTGTCCTGCTCTTTGCGGGGAAGGACGGTATGAGAGAATTGCTGTTCTTTGTCGGACATTGTATGGAATCTGTTGGATGTTGGAAGTAGTATAAAGTGATTGTGGCAATGGAAAGAAGAGATGGCGGGGGTCGAAGCCTTGGGAGAAGGGAAGAGGCGGGCGGGCGGGCGGAGGGCGGGCGGTACTGAGATTACTGCGTTATAATATATACGCGATACGAGGCCACTCTAATTTGTGGAGATAACGTGTTATAAGTTATATAGTGTTTTTGTTGTGAATTATAATTGTCACTATATTTATGTTAATAGTTATATAGTTTTTTAGTCTTAGTACTATCATTTAATATCTTGTCTTAAACAGCAGTAGTCAAAATGGCCGCATCGCGCTCCAATTGTAAACTGACTATACAGTAGACTTTTGTGCAACGTTAAGTGTTGATTAACCCGACTAATACCGTTTGCGAAAAAAATCAACGACGCCAGAGTGGCAACATTGAAACTGAGTGAAGGAGTACCTGCCTAGCACGGTTGACTCGATAAAATTGATCGGTGTAGATTGCCATTGAAGGGCATATGTCTGGCTCCGAGATTAAAGAAGCGGTCGGGGCTCAGATTGAACCTGAGGCAGAACCTGACCAAACGCTGGAGCCCCCGGCAGAATCCAGCCCGCAGATCACACATTCAGACAATAGTCTGGATCGCAGTAAAGCTCAGAGCCTGCCCTCAAGCTCAGAAGTTAGAAGCAAAGACGTGACTGAGAGCAATGGAGGCAGGACATCCGGGGTGAAGTCGCCTGCCCTGGTACAGACATCGCAATGGTCATCGTACTTTAAAAGGGCGGTGGCTAACGTAGAACAGACGCTTGACAAAGTGCTTCAAGAGCCTTCCGCTGCTGACATACGGCCAATGTCGCCGGAGCCTACTGGAAAGTCATCCACTTCCAGCAGGCCATCCATGCAGGAGAGGCTGGCAATGGCTGTGAACAAGCCGGCCTCACCGCTGGGTAGTAAGAGCTCACCTAGAGGCTCACTGGAGGCTACCGAGGTAACTGGCTCTGCGTCGTTTGAGGGCGAGCCTGAAGGCGAAGCTGGACCTAAAGCCCCTAGCGACGAGCTTCCTGCTTTCAAAACTAGACTCACCGACGAAAAAGAGTTCGATCCGCCTTCTCTGAAGGTATCACTGGCCCTGGCCAGGAACCTGAAAGACATTGTGGCACTTCTCGATGTACCTCTGCAGAAGGATACGGTGAATGAGTCGTTTTCTCAACTTGTCTCTGATCTAGAGCGTCAGGAGCTGCGATTAGCGAGCGATAACCATTGGGCCCACGATCTATTCGACACTCTGGACTCTAAACTAAGATATTTGGCGATTCAGGAGTCTGAGAGGGCTAAGGCCCATAAGCTATCGTCTTCCGGGGTGGAAAAGAAGCTTGCAGAAAAGGACGAGCAAATCGCATTGCTTTTCGAAGAGGGCCAGAGGTTGTCAAAGCAGGAGTTGAAGCACATGAACACGATCAAACGATTGCGAGCCCGAGATCAAGAAGGTGACAGAAATATAGAAAATGCATTGAAAAGAAGCGAAAAAGCTGAACGAGAAGTAGGGGAATTAAAGGAAAAGCTAAAGAAAGCTACAGAACTAGAGAAACGACAGGCATCAACAATTAAAACGCTATCAAGGTTTGAAGCTGAAAATGAATCACTCAGGAAGGAGAAATCGACCTTAACTGCTAAGGTTAGCTCCTTGGAGTCTAATATACGGCAGCTTAATGAGAAGCACGATGAGGAAGCTATTTCGCGGACCAACGAGGAGCTGGTCAAGGCTAATTCCAAGATCGAAGGATTAGAGACGGAGCTTTATTCGTTGAAAGATGAATTGAAAGTTTCGGTGGATAGACATAAAGGGGAGGTTCGGGAGATTGAATCTCAACTTAACAAGGAGCTCCAGAATTCGTCCAAAATGCAAACAGATCTGAGAGAGGAAATCAAACAACTCGAAGGTAAAGTTGAGTACTATCGGTCCATCAGCGAGGATCATGGCAAAACCTCTGGAGCGGACTCTCACCTGAACATGGTCAAACAAATCGAAGTTCTAAGATCACAGCACTCTATAGCTAGTGAGAACTGGCATGGAATCGAGGCAAATCTCCTAGCGAGGATAACTCATCTTGAACAAGAAATGGAGACGAATAAAGCATCTGAAGTCTATCTGCGCAAAAAGGCAAAGGCTTCAACTGATAGCAACCGGCAGCTATCTGAAGAAAACGAGCGCTACCATGACCAGGTCCGGGAATTGGAATCTACCATAACAAAATTGCATGCTGAAGTTCGTGAGCTGTCTGACAGTTTGGAAACTGCAACAAAGTCGCATAAAGAAGTTGAAGCTGCGTTAGAACAGGAAAGAGATGGTCTGCAGAATGAATTACAGGAAGCAAAGAGGGCCCTGGAAAAATCTCAAGCGCCGCCGCCAATCACACAGTTTGATACCGCTACTTCCTCGCCACTTCCTGTGGCTCCAAAGCGAACCACTCCCAATGGAATGGAGTTCTACACCCTTGGCGGTACTTCTCCTTCGCCCTTTTTCCCAACAATCACAGACGAATCCGACCTCGCCAAGCGACGCGGTTCACAGCCCCGGTATTTTTCGGATTCTCCAGAGCTGAACCGATCCCCTTCAACCACCAGCATGGAGCATGTTGAGGATGAGTTCTTCGGACAGTCTCGAAACTCGTCTGTTGGAGTACTACAGCGTACTGTTTCTGGAGATGTGCGGGGCCCAAGCTCATCGACCAACACCGTTTCTGGAGGTGCATCGTTCCAATTGATAGGCAAAATGAACTCCACTATTCGAAGATTGGAGTCGGATCTTGCCAGCTGTCGACAGGATCTTACTAAGATGGCCCAGTCTAAAGAAGATGCATATCAAGAAGTGCTCAAACTGATGAAGGAAAACGAGGATCTTCAGACCTTTAAGGCGAAAACTCAAGACTTGGAGCAGAAAGTCGAAGAACTGCATGCTAGAGAGCAGACTACTTTGGAAATGCTTGGAGAGAAGTCAGAGCTAGTACAGGAACTAAGAGCGGACGTTCAGGACATGAAGGAGATGTACCGGCAACAGATCGAAGACCTTGTTGACCGTCTGCAGAAAGCTTGAAAACCTCTGTTTAACTATCACAGCGTTCATGATTTTGTATATTAGAATTATATCTATAACGAATAAAAAAGAGTCCACTGAGTCGAATTGATGATTCGATAACATCATTTCGTGTGGTTAGGCTGGGATATATTTGATAATTAAGGGTCTACCTTATCTATTGATTAAAAACTAGTCATTACCTTGCTTGACAGCAGAGGCGGTATGCTCCTCAATGTCCTTTGATTCCCAAGGATACGCGATCCAGTAATCTGGAACAGTTCTTGCGGCCAGGTACCGTCCTTCATTCATCATATCGTCAGGCAATTGAGCTCTCTTAGGCTTATCTTTGTTGTGTAATACGAAAACGAAGAACTTCGTATCTTCAGCCTCGCGACCAAGCTTTTTGGCCTGTTCTCGCACATCCTTCTCTAACTCAGAAACCGCGTAGTGGAGCGTAGTTCTTGTATCGTCAACCTCGTCCACGATCAGAATGTGCTTGCCGATAAGATCAACACTGTGCTCAGATAGCGATGAGAAATCCAGCCATTGGGTACGCACAACCTCAACGCCGACCTTTTCCTCGATAGTCCCTAGGTCTTCATATAGCGATAGACCGATAGCCTGAATAGGGATATTTTTAGCGCCCTGCTCTTTCAGGAACGTTCGCAAAATACGAGCGGGAATGAAACCTCCACCGCCTTTCAAGTTAGAAGATGAGCAAAAAACACTAGCGCCTGACTCACAAACATACCAATGGCGATCATCAAATGAGGATGGAACTCTTTGATCTTAACAGCAGCCTCCTGGCATAGCTTATGAACATGATTGTACGAAATGAAGACCTTCTCAACCATTTTTGCCAATTTCAATCTTTAGCTAAACGTTTATCAGTTCGGTACCAAGGATAGTTATGAAGTTGGGATTTTTTTCTCAGGGCGGAAAAAAAATTGTTAAAAAATGACTACAAAACATAAAACGAGAATTTTTGAGCAAGGTCCTGTTATACGGGATTTCAATGACTTTACTATGAAGGACGAAAATAATATTAGATATATATACATATAGACCCTTAAGCTGATCCGTTCGCCTTTCTTGTAGTCTTTCGCGGTGTGGATGTTTCCTCTTCGGATTCGTCTTCGCTCATTGCCTCGCCAACTTCCATATCGCTGTATCCTTCAGAGTCCTCTTCTCCATCGTCATCGTCGGCCTCAACGTCTAGGAATCCATTAACTTCCTCCTCAGAGTCTTCGTCGTCTTCATCGTCTTCATCGCTATCGTCCATATCGTCTTCTTCTCCATTGGCAATGTAAGCGCCCTCTTCAATATACTCGACCTTGGATTCATCTTCTTCTTCGTCCTCATCATCTTCAATCTGCGTAGAAATGGACAGAATGTCCCGTCGCAGTTCCATTTGCGAGTTTAGTAACTCTAATCGGCCTTGCAAAGACAGCAGTCGTGGCAAAGTGGATACTCGATCCGCCAAAGTAGCATGTAACGACGATAAGGTCTTCAATAAGTTTGGCATAGAGACAAGATACCCACCATGAGAGATCATAACCCACTTAATCCAGACGTTGAGCTGGCCGGCTCTGGTAGGCGTCCTGGCCATTTTTTCAGCAAGCCTCTCTAGCAGCTTAACAGCTAGTCCAGCGTCTAATTTTTGAATAGATAGTTTGATGTTATTTTCGTCACGGTACACCAAGCATGTTTCTAGCAAAGCATGATCATTGGTTTTCAGTGCTTGATTCAAAATCGTAGCGAAAGATCCGGGGTTGCTTAATTCAATATGCCCATTAGTCTTTGCTGCGGTCCCATTTACCTTGATCTCGCCACCATTACGATTAACCTCCAGTGCATCCAGTCGCTCTGCTAACGATCCTTCCTCTTCATCCTCACTCTCTAAGTTTTGAAGATCCTTACCGCTTGCAACAGTGGTGGTGGCTTCGTTATATGCAGGGATGGCGGCAGGATCAACTCCGTTTACGGTCTTCAGGCCGTCTGCCTGAGCAGATCGTCTATCGCGGGTTATATCAATCACCTTTTGACTCGGTAGACCTGTCTTCTCATCCTTCCACTTGATTTTTTCAAAAACCGGTACACTGGCGTTCTCTAGCCAGCAAACAGTTATGTAATCCTGGCTGAACGTAACTTGCTCTATCTTACACTGATCCCCAGCTGCCTTTGATGGTGACTTCAAAAATGCCCTAATTTGGGTAACCGATTTGGCGGCATTTGTGATTGACTTGGATCTGGCACGGGCGCTGCTTCCCGCCTTTTTTGGAGATGACTGCACATTTAAAGGATTCACAAAGATCTCAACTGAGCCATCCTCTGTGACAGCGGCCAGTGCAGATTCATCCTCATTGAATGCCACGCTGATAACATCAGATTGCGCAACTAGCAAGCTCACGTTTGTTCCCTGCGATAAGCTGTTGATATTTATGGACCTTTCGTCCTTTGAAATGGAAGCAAATATATCTTCCTTGGTTCTACTCTGCACTATGCCGCTGACAGGTAATACGAACCCTGGGAATGTCTTTATAACTCTGGTGGGCTCCGAGGGGTCTATGAGGTAAATGCCTGTAGACGCCAGCAGCAGGTGGTGTGGGTATTCGCTTGTAGATATAGGATATACATATCGAACGTCCTGTTCCGGAGACTTGAACGACCGCAGTGCTTTGCTACTAGTAAGATCCCATTCGCAGACATGTCCACTGTAGTCACAAGACCAAATCGTTGTGCTATCAGGCGCTTCCGAAGATACACTGGTCACCGGGACTGAATGGCCTCCATGTAGTTTATTCACCACCGACGACTGCAACGGCGAGAACATTAGAATATCGCCCTTGTTACTGCCAATAGCAAGTGCTAAATCCTCCACCGCCACTACCGGATGCAACTCGTTCACCGATCTCTTTCTCTTCTTCCTTTGCTGGGCCCTCACCTTCCCGGAAGGTGATGAGTCCACGTTTATAGTCCATGCTAACGAGTTCACTGTGACTCCTTTACTGAGCACCACCTCGGAATTGAATGTGTTGGATGCATCTCCCGATACAGAATGGACTCGAACCCGGTTCAGATCTAGTGACGGGATCGCAGACCCAAAGAGCTGACCTGAGGGGTCGAAGCTCGATGCGATCAAGGTCAGAGAACTTGAAGACATACTCCTTTTAATTCTTTTCCTGTGTATGTTCCGTTTCACTGCTTTAGTGCTGAAAGTACAATTTTATCTGCCGTTCTATTCCTGGTTCTGATTTATGATGTACTTCAAGCCTGGTAGCGGGGAAAGTTTTTCTAACTAAAGTTTCTGAAATTTTTTTTAGTTTTTTATTTTTTTATTTTTCGTTTTCTATTTTTCGTTTTTCTTTGGGACATCTGCCGTGTGTTGGGACAAATAGACGCAACCCTCAAAAATGGTTAATATATAAAGGCCAGTAAGTTTCCCTGTTTGAGTTATCTGTTTGCATTTGTATACACACACGAAGAAGCCTATTTATTTCTATGTCAGACCGTGACAACGCCGACGACCTGAGCCTGCCAAAGGCCACGGTTCAGAAGATCGTGTCAGAGATCATACCGCCGGACTTGGTATTTTCTCGAGATACTCGTGATGCACTAATTGAATGCTGTATCGAGTTTATCATGATCCTTTCTACCGAATCCAACGAGATAGCTGAGAAGGAATCGAAAAAGACTATTGCATCAGAACATGTTATAAAGGCTTTGGAAACTCTCGGATTCCACGAGTATATTGAACCCATACAAGAGGTTGTGCTGGAACACAAGGAGTCGCAGAAAGTGCGCGAGAAAAAGGTGGGAAAGCTGGAATCATCAGGGAGATCAGAAGAAGAACTGTTACGTGAACAGGAACTGCTGTTTGCAAAGTCTCGATCCAGACTGAACAATGCGGCAGAGTGAGGATTTGACGCTCTCTTAGTTAGATTTTTATTTAATGAGGCAATAACGACACAACTTTTGTAATGAGAAATGAGAAGAAAGCGAGGGATAATATTTTTATCGTCTATATGTTTTGATTTTTCTTGGCTTGTGACTATCTATTTAGATTCAGGTTGGTTGGCTCTATGGATTGTATCAGCCACAATTTTGGCGTCCATCTCAGTAAAGCCAGTGCTAATGATACGGTATCGGTCAGGATTCGACTGCGACAAATTGAAAAACGTGTCTCTAAAAATAGCGTAAACATTGACATCGTCCAGTGGGGAATCGACAGCAATCTCCTCTTCGAAATCCTCCTCGTCCTCATCTAGGAAGCCGGTCGTGTTTGTGGTAAGCTTAGCAGATTCAGAGTTCAGAAACTCGAGGTACTCATGAGCAGCCTTGGCCTCATCGTCATCTTCGTCGTTATCTTCATCGTCCCATTGATTCAGATCGTCTTGGTCGTCGTAATCAGCCTCGGTGTAAGATTCGGCATAGAACTCCGCATTCAGTGTGTCTCGGGCAAGAATCGCAGCAGGTAGTCCACCAATTATTTTAAGCAATTCACGGGTAAGCTCAGGCAGGATGCCCTTGATTGATAGTGGGATTTGCTCGTCCGGTAAGGCCAATACAGAGAGAATAGCCAAGGAACAAAGTTTCTTATCGTGAACACGAGTAAAGCTCTTCACCTTGCTAAACCACATTTGGAAAAATGCCTGTGTGTACTGTTTCGACTCCAAGAACGCTAAAGTAGCATGGGCATTATAGTAGATACTAGAGATAACCACTTCCAGTAGAGTGGCAAAATAAATGTTATTATTCAAATGTTTGCCATCTTTGCTGAGCCGTTCGATTGAAATGTCCAATATATGGGGAACGTATTCATCCATACGGCCGCGAAGGTACAAAAGAAGCTTATTGATCGATGCACAAACGAAGCTCCGGTCGAGTGATCCTAGTCTCTCTCTGTCATTCATCACTTTTTCAAAGATATGGTACGACATTCGCAAGTATTCTGGATTTTCGATCATATCTAAATGGCCGTATTGAATATAATTATCCAAGCAGGGGCTAAGCTCGTCGATATAATCGTATCCAATGGAGTCAAAGGATTCACACATGAGCGTGAAAACTTTCCACATGTTAGGAGACACCTTCTTGAGACAATAAGTTGCATTGCTAATTAATCCCAAAACTTCACTGAGATACTCGGCCAGCTCCTTCTTGAATACAATCTCGTAGATCGGCATAAAGACTTCTTCAATCTTGTATAAAAGCTCCGTGGAATTATCCAATGCTAATAGTAAACTTGTCAAAGTACTCAAAATACCCAACGCTGCCATTGTCTTTTCCTCACTGGCCTCATCAACAACATATTCATCAATAGGTACTACCTGCTTTTCGGCAACTTCAGCTACTAATCTCAAAAATTGGTCCCGCAATTGCTCAGCTAGCTGAACAGAAAATGGAATCAACTGTTCAGAGAAAATCTCCACACATTCCTCCATAACGCTAGATAACGCATCAATATCTGTCTTGTTGCACAAATCCAACAGCTTCTGCATGACTTCTGGGATTTTGGCCGCCAGAGCACTCTTCACGTCGTCCTGTCTAATCAATGGCTGTAGAGCCAACGCAGCTTCAACCTGAACTGGCAAGTTGCTATCTACCATCATGCAATGCATAATACTCTGATAGATGTACTTTACATTGTTTACATCCTGGAATTCCAAGTCCGCATATCGATTAATGAACTCGCATGCCCTTGCGCGCAAAAATCCATGGGGACTTTGGAAATCAGGGAAAACATATCGCACAACAAATGCCTCCATCTGGGAATGAATTGGATTATCCTTCGATAGTACAATATATGCAATTGTCCCAAGCATTCGTAATGCACCCTCCTTTTTCCTTGCTAATGTCAAATCATGAGGATTTGTTAAATGCTCATCAACAATTGTCTGGATGAACTGCAATGTTCGGGTGAAAACCTGGCTTTTCTTCTTACGAACAAGTTTGAGCAAAAACCCACTGGCGCCCACGTCCGGTGACCTTGTATCCTCGTAGATGTCGATATGCTTATGTATATATTCTTCCGGAGAGTCTTCAAACAACTCCAAATCCTCGTCAGTTGGGCAAACCAACGGGAAAACCAGATTAGCCACCAAATACTCAGTATGAGGCTTAAGCAGTTCCCACGAAGACTTGGAACTAATACATTCTTCAAAGTATGCTAGGAAGTTCGATAACGTCGCTTGGCCTATCCAAGTTTTCTTTTCAACATATAGCTGAACCCGATGGAAATAAATATTCAAAACCTCAGGAACAACTTTTTGTTTGTACATTTGAGAAAAGGGTAAGTATTGACGGCTTCTTTCACTTTTCCCTACTCCCGTCGCGTATCTATTGAATAATCTTAATAAATTGAATGACGCCCATTTCTGGCATTTAACCCATGGATGCACTTCTCGCTCATCGACATCCAGCTCCAACACATGAGCAGGCAATTCTTTCTTGACAATTCGTAGAAACAAGCTACCCCATGCGTTCATCGCATCTTCACTAGCGAGCTCGGGTGCAAGTTCTTGGTAAACCGCCATCTTGTACGTTTTGATCACATCCCGAAGCATTTCAGCTGCTGTCGTATCATCTTCGTCTACAAGAGAGTTCCCAATTGCCAGAACTCCAGGAAATGCACTATGAATCACGGCAGTTAGCCCGTGACGAGATTCTCCGGAAGCCCATCGATAATAGCCTGAGATCTCTAGTAAAATCGTCAGTCCAGCCCGTAATGATCCGACCTTGTTTTCGCGGAAGAACCCAAGACTGATCTCTAGAAGTTCCGGCCAACGATTAGGGAAATCCGCAAGGACTATGCTGTGGATTGCGGCCACTATAAACGGCCGGATCTGAGGTGAAACTTGAGTAAGCGCCGGAATAATCCTTTCTCGAAACACGGGCTTCTCATCCTCGTCAATTTTTAAAGGACTCGTCTTTTCGTAAGGCGCCCAGTATCTCGATACTTTATTTTTCAGATACACCGCAGCGGCCGCTTGCACTCCGGGTGAAACTTGAGATTCCAGAACAATGTCTAGGCAACCATTGATGAACCCAGGAGTCTTCTCGGCCTCCTTAAGCTGAAGCTCCGCTTCTCTCCTGTTGTTGATATTGGCATCGAGGGTAGCCTCAAAACACCCGTACAAGGCATGAATGTCCATTATCTGTCTTTGCAGCTAATGCATGCAACTCGATTTCTATGATTATTGCCTTGCTTATTATTTTTCAGTGGTTTTCGAAATGTCTGATCCCGTTTGAGAGCCCCCAAAATCCAGTTCCAATCGGACTTTTCTTCAAGTTTTGACTTTCAAATCTTAAAAGAATCAAATCTAATCTCCTAAGCAATACAAATCGGAACGCTATCAATCGAGATTTACCAGTCAACCAATTATGAAAGCGAAAAACCTACGAAAAACTGAATGTCAAAAAAGAACACCAAATACACACAGGGCTGTCCCTCTCTTCAGTTTGGGTGGCCTGGGAACTTTGTGGACTGGGAGTTTGCTGATTTTTACCCCTTTAAAAATAATAATCGTCATCGTTAGTTCTCAGGGGAGATTTTTATTCCCAAACGCCAGAAACAAATCAACGATTCATATGCCCGGCGTCTAGTTCGACCTTGAATTTTTCGACAAAGATCGCGGTTATTGGACATTGTAAGTCAGCCTGGGGCTATGACGTGTTGAGGAGCTGTTCTAATTGAAGAGTGTATATTAGCAAGTGGAGTTTTCTATGAGGAGCCGGCAATCATGGATATAGCTTCTCGCAGATTCCATTTCAGCACGTCAAGGAGCTGGCGTCCAGCATTCTTGCTGAGCATCATTTTGCGGACTTTCTTCTCGCTTTCGCCGTCGTATATACACCCTGACGAGCATTTTCAGGGTCCAGAGGCCATTTCAGGTGCGTGATTGTGCCGACATTGATTATGTGATAAGAATTTCAAACGCTGACGGAAAGACCGGATTTTCGGATGGGCCACTGTGCCGACATGGGAATTTACTGTGGAGCACCCGGTGCGGAGCTATGCGCCTATTTATTTAATTTATGGGCTTCCGATGTCGTTTTTGGAGGCCCTACTCGGTGATAGGCGTGCTATTGATCCGATCACAGTATTCTACGCGCTGCGATTGATGTTTGCACTGGGCACATGGGTTCTGTGCGACATGGCAGTTGATAGACTGTCGCCATCGAAAAAAGACAAAATTAAAAGTCTTCTTTTTGTTGCCACTTCGTACGTAACCTGGACCTACCAGTCTCATACGTTCTCAAACTCGGTTGAGACTGTGTTGTTGTTGTGGTGTTTAGTGATTATCCATGAATTCGATCATTCCAAGCCTACTTTTCTAGGTATGCAAGCTGATAGTGCGTTGCTGGGCGCACTGATCGCGTTTGGCATATTCAACCGCGTGAGTTTTGTGGCTTTTTTGGTTATTCCTGGCGTGCATTTATTGAAGCATTTTATTAAATTTCCCTTAACCTTTATTCCGTTCACGGTTGGTGGTGCCGTTACCAGCGCTGTGGCCGTTTATGTGGACACTTTGGTATATGGCCGGGAAGACTATGTGATTGCTCCATTGAACAGCATTGTCTATAATACCAGTCTCTCCAATCTCGCATTGCATGGGTTGCACTCAAAGTTTATGCATGTGCTCGTCAACCTGCCGGAGCTTTTCGGACCCGGGGTTTTGTATCTGTTTTCAACAAAGTATTTGAAGACTCTACAGTTCCAGTCGGCGTTGTCTGGTATATTAATTCTTTCACTGGTCCCCCATCAGGAAGCGCGGTTTCTGATCCCCGTCGTTCCGTTACTCTGCTGCTGCTTTGATGTTGAGCTGTTTAGCGCAAGAGTTTTGCGCGTACTGTTCGCGTTTTGGATGGCGTTTAATCTATTGCTCGGAGGACTCATGGGCACGCTGCATCAGGGTGGGATCATACCTGCGCAGGCATATATCGGTAAAAGCTTGATAGATGATGCTAATACTATAGTCTGGTGGAAAACTTACTCTCCGCCGATTTGGCTCCTGGGAAAGCCAGCTGATAGCGTGGGGTTTCGAACTCCATTAGTGGATGGTACCACGGAAGAAGAGAGGTACCGTTCAATCTACCAATATTTCAACGAACGAAAGAAAAACAGTCCCATGGTGTTGGATCTAATGGGTGCTAGTGACCAAGTTCTTGACGATACAGTTGATTTTCTGAAACTTGGAAAGAAGAACTATTTCGTGGCTCCAGTTGCATCATTCAATCGTAATGGCGTGCTTAGCAGGCTTGAATCAAGCCTTGTGTTCACTAGAAAATGGTGTACCAGAGTCCATCTATCTCTAGACGATATTGATATCTCTGAACCTAGATCTTTGGAGCCTGGGCTCTGCATATGGGAAGTGAATACCTAAGGGCACCCCCTAATTGTGTATATAGTATTTTAATGAATAGTAATAATTTTTGATTTTATTTTGTTTCACTGTTTCGCATACGTATCGCTGAGTATTTGTTTGATTTCGGCCAGTAGAAAATCATTCTCCTGCTCCGTTCCAACCGAAATTCTTAGGCATCCTTCACAGCCGGGCTCATTGCCACGGTACCTAACCACCAGATTTCGCTTCTGCGCCAGGAACTCATATACAAATTTGGCAATCTTATTGCTTGGAGCGCCGTTTGGCTTATCAAGTATCTCGACCAGCAAGAAATTACCATCTTGCCCACCCACAAACTCACCGATCCCTGGAATTTTAGAAAGCTCTTCCACTAGACGGTTTCTCTGGGCTATGATTATATTCACATATATCCTCATCAGTTCAATCCCCTGCGGAGATAGCGCCCTTGATGCGAGCCGTGAGGTCGGAGTGGACACGTTATAGGGCGCCTTCATGTTATTGAGCAGACGAGCGATTTCAGGTGATGAAAAGCACATGCCAAACCGGATACCTGCCAAACCAAATGACTTTGAAAGTGTTTGCATCACAATGAGATTCGGATACTGGTTAACTAATGGCGCTAGTGACGATCCTGGCGAGGAAAAGTCAACATATGCTTCATCGACTACCACCACCCCATTCCATGTCGGATGGTTCAATATCTTTATAATCTTCTCAGGGTCAACTAGAGATCCGCTTGGATTTCCAGGGGAGCCTATATAGGCTAATTTTATCGAGGCATCTCTGTCCAATGTCTCATTTACCTTATCAACGTCAAGGTCGTAATTTCCCTTATTGAATTTCAAATTAACAGTCGCAATGCCAACATCATTCACCTGAGCCGAAACTGCATACATGCCATATGTAGGAGGACAAGTAAGAAGCTTGTCAATGCCAGGTCGGCATACTATTCTTATAACTGCGTCAATAGCTTCATCTGACCCTACCCCGACAAAGAGGTTACTTGGATCAAGAGGCTTTAAGGTCTTATCTTTCGCTTCAGTGTTCCTAAAATCGCATAAAAGCTGCTTGACATCGATTTGATGCGGGTCGGGATACCTATTAAGCTCCTGTCTTAATTCTTCCTCATCTATATCGTGCAAGGATGGTCCATGCGTGTTTTCATTGGCATCTAGTAGAATTCCGACTTTGTAGTCACTTTATCAGTCAGATTTGAACTCAGTAACAGTTCCTCGAAGCTAAACTTACTCTCTTGCACATCTATAAGGCTTCAACTGTAAAATATTCGGACGAACCAAGGTTTGCAAGTTGAACGCTGTCATTATCTTAGTTTAGACGCTATTGAGAAAGGATAGATTGTGACTCAAAGGGTATCTGACCTATTAATTAGGTAATATTAATTAAGTATACTTGAAAAATTCAGCCGCTTTCTCGGCTGGTTGTAGAAACTCTTTCTCCGATCATTTTGAAACCTTTACCCTGAAAACAATCACAACTCGTTTGTTACATATATATGGCCAGACGAGATACCACCATCTGTTAACTGCATTTGAATATCGCATTGTGAGCAAGCATACCTGCTAAGACGAGAGCATTTCAATCCTCGTGCTCGAACTATGTCCCATTTCAAAAACGTCGTTCAAGAACTTGACGAACTTTCTACAGAAGTATGCCTTATGTCTTGCTAACGTCGAGCGTTTAAGTACTAATTGTATAGGACTGGAAATTTCTCCAGGTAGGAAGTAGCGATGGGCTCAAATTGGTGGATGGTTATAAGGACGATGTAAAGAAGAACATAGCACTGCTGGAAATTGGAAATGAAAAAGATTTATTCGTAACTGCGTCAGGCTCTGAAGTTGTATTTGGAAAACTCTCAGATCTACGAAAAGCAGCGATTTCAAAGTCGGATCTCGCCTCTAGGCGCGTTTCTCAGTATAACAAGCGAATTCAGATTTTGAAATTGTCGTCAGATGAAAATGAGCTAGTAATTGGCAGCTCTGGTGGAGACGTTGAGATTTTTTCCATAGATGAGTTGATGGACTCCGGTAGTCTCACTAAACCCAGCTATTCGACTAGTACCGCAGGCGTCCTCGATATCCAGAGCCGTCCCATGTTTGGTAATGAGATAACTGTATTGTATGCATCTGGTGGTGTCTCAATCATCAAAACGCCAAGAGGCGAGGTTTCGAACATATTAAATGAAAATGCTACTGCAATGAGTTGGTCACCATTAGGCAAGCAAATTCTGATAGGTAAGTCTGATGGAACTATTGGTCAGTATACACCGAGTGGTGAGATAAAATTCGAGATTTCTCCCCCGGATCGGTTATTGCACGGTTCTTCTGTGGTGGCAATAACGTGGATGAGTACACACAAATTTCTAGTGATATACTCGTCTCCAACAGACTCGGAAGACCATGAGTTTCATGCATACATTGTCGATCGTGATATGGCTGGCCATAGTATAAACTGGTCGGAAATCATGGATCCATGTCCACCGTTTGGGGATGCCGAAAGAGGGCCGTGGTGGTATTGCAAATACCTGAGCAGTTGGAGTCCAGAGGTACCCTATATAATAGCTCTTGCATCTGCACCCTCGTCAGATGTGACCTTATTGACTGATAAAACGTCATTTTCTATGCTTAATGACAGTGACAGGGCAACACTTCCATTTACAGATGACGATACTACTCCTATTGGTGCCGCCTTAGACTTTTCATCGACAGAGATAATAAAAGAACCATGTGGTGGGCTAGATGAATGCCCTCCTCAACCTATTTTCTGGCTATTGAATAATGAAGGACATTTGTCTGGTTGGTATATAATTTGGCAACAGGGACTTAAGTCGAGCTCACTCGTTTTAGATAAGGTTCGAGCCGAGTACAGGAAGAAAGTGGATGCCGCTGGCGCTGCAAGGCATCAATCACTGTCTCAACCTGGGCCTCTCACGGGACAAAATGCGTCTGGGTTTCAAGGTTCATCTTTCAGTAGTTTTGGATCTCCCGGATTTGCCAGTGGATTTGGCCAGTCTGGTTCAGGATTTGTGGAGCCACCAAAGAGCAATGCATTTGAGAATTTGAGTAAACCAATTTTATCGGCAGGTACAACAGCATTCGGGCAGAATACTTCGGGATTCGCTGCTTTGTCTGCTCAACCATCAATATTTCATAATCACAAGGATGAGGAAGTTACGAAAGAGAAGGAGGTTTCGTCTATATTTGATAGCACCCAGGTATCTGCTGGAGGTATAAACAACAACGTTTTTGCAATGTCAAGTACCTTCGTTGCTGATGATAAAGCTCAAGACAAGGCTGATAACGCTGAAAAAGTCTCTAGTGGCTTCGATATGAGTAGACTCCTCGATACTTCTGACAACGCGCGGACTGAGCCTCAAAGTGATATAGATGAATTTTATCCAGAAGGTCCTTCATCCGAGGTATCTGATAGTTTTGATCGAATTGACTCCGATGAGGATCAAGTTGGCAGTGAGTCGCCTAGCTTTTCTCGTCCTTCTGTAAATATGGCTGGCTCTCCGTCGACTAATTATCCTGGCAGTGAAATCTCAGCCGAAGAGGACCTGGAAGTGGATGTTGAAACGCCTGCAGAGAGCACTAGCAGAAGTGAAGGCAACATGGTTTCTCCTACTAGTTTATCTGATGAGCCCGAGATAGTCGAAGAAAGTGAAGACCAGATGCCCGATTTAGAAGATAAATCGGAGGAATCGACTTCGGCGGCTGTAGTGAACGAAGCGGAATCAATTCAATACAGTGCAGACAAAGCCGATAAAGGACAAGATATAGAGAAATCGGATTCTAAGGGGTTTGTAGAAGGACCAGTTGTGTCTCAGGATGGAGTACAAAAGGGGGAGCTATCGTCTCTTCTTCCAGATCCCTATAAATCTGGTGTTGTTTCTCCAGGAAAGTTGTTTACGGCTGATGTATCAATTCTGGGTACTGGAGTTGCACCGAAGGAGAAGTCCCCCTCCGCTCCCTATAAGTCTGGTACTGAGATACCAGAAAAGGAACCTGCAGCTGATGTCCCTCTTCCTGAGACAGAGGATAAAATTCTGACGGAGGAACCGTCCTCGCTACCACCAGATCCTTATAAATCTGGAGCCGTTATACCTGGCAAAGTTTTTGAGCCTCTTCCGGATACAGGTGATAAACGTGAGAAGAGTGAATCATTTACACTTGCACCCGATCCTCACAAATCATCTGGCGCTGTTATACCTTGCAATGATTTTGAACCTCTTCAAGATGCAGGCGATAAACAAGAGAAGAATAAAGCTTCAGCGCTTCCGCCGGACCCCTATAAATCTGGGGCTCTTATACCTGGAAAAAGGTTTGAGGTCGAAATTCCTTTGCCAAATATTTCTCTAGGGGATTCTGCTAAGTCCAGTCTCTCTATGGAACGCAAGCACACATTGGAAAAAGAAGAAAGCCTATCACTTCCTTCTGTCTCTCATAAGTTCGGAGATATACCGGTCAAAGATGACGACCAAGTCAATGTCACGTTTGGGAAGAGAAGCAATGAGCATACCGCTGATATATCTGATTCTTCTTTTAAAGGTGAAACTAAGGACACTTGGGTGCTACAATCTCAGAAGGCAGAAAAAACAATAAGCCGGTCTACCAGCCCTGAAAATGAGACACCGTCGGAGGCTGAGGATCTAACTGAAAGCGAAGAAATATATACAGACGATGATGAATACGACTATGCCGACCAATCAATTGCTGATAAGCCATTTGAAGAAGAGGGCGTTCATTATGTAGGGGAGGAGCGGCCTGACCTTCTGGAATACATACCGATGCTTCCCTCGCTTGAGCATGTTGATGAGTCGTTACTATCCTCTGACCTCGACCGGATATATCTCGAGACCAATTCCTTGTTCAGAATAGTGTCTGCCAACGCAAAGAATATGCAGCCGGTAATAGAATGGGAAGAGAATGGCAACACCAATTCGTTCGAGTTGGATGACCTAATGATGCTAGATAGATGGAGGCTTAGCGATGCTACGAACATCAGCTACTTGCTGGATGTGCTATTGAACGATGTTTCGCGGGTGGCAGATGAAGTGGAAACTGACGATAGGCACGCAAGTGATTTAAAGAAATCTCTTGGTAGTAGCGGGCTACAGCTCTCTCGGATAAAGGACTTGCTCAGGTTCAGAGCTGGTGAAACCAGTGAACGGGCGCTACGTCTTAGGAGTTTACCGATCAGTGCCGTTGAGCTTCAGCGACAGTTGCGTGCGCTGACATCCAATTTGGAGCAGGAGCTAAGCGAGATTGAGTCCAAAATAAGCATTACGAAGTCCAGGTTAGCGAACCACGACTCACCGTCATCTCTACCATCGTTGGAAGGCATCAAGAACTCCATCGCACGAATAACCTACTTTGCACAACGTCGTGCTATGGAAGTGCATCGGCTCGCAACGGCATTCTCCCAGAAGACTGGAAACGCTATACCACAGACTCCTCAGGTCAGCGATATATCCCAAACGGTTGAAACTCCAGGAAGCATTAGTCGGCGCATGGTCGCGGACGAGATGGATTTTGTAAATAGCTTATCTCGCAGGAAATTTAAAATGAACGTGGGCGACTTGTACAGGAGCCGGAATAGCCAGCAAGTCCTAACGAAACCACGCATTGAACGACCCACTCTTATGTAGAGCCATGTATATATAACGATATAAATATTGTAATAAATTAAATCAGAATTCAGACTGTTTACCAAACTCCCGGAGTCGGATATAATGCGAATCCTCGTCTTTCGACGTTATAAGCTCGCCTTGCAACAGAAAACGCACTATGGGACTCTCTGGATCCTCGACCGCAATGTAACCGCCTGGATTCTGCGGTTGGAACATCTCGTTAAGCAGTGATTCCACAATGTGACGCAGCTCCTTGCCGAGATCCTGCTTGTGAGGATCTATGATGTCCACTACTTTTGTATCTAGGATGTTTCGCAGGTCGTGCAGAACAGACCTGCTTCGCTTGTCGCTCTCGTTCTTTTGCCGTTTCAGCTCATCGATCAGGAAATCCGGCTGGTGTGTGCTTTGGCTTTGAATTGCCTCAAGTCTCGATTCTAGCAGAGATCCGAGGGTCTTGAGCTCCGCGTTTAGCTGGTTTTCTTTCTCCAGCTCGCCTGACAGCATACGCTCTTTTGCCCTGAGTCCTTCGAGTTCTCGTTTAGAGGCCTCAACCACACTCTCAAGCCTATCAACTGCTAGGATATGGCCGTAGCATTTGTATTTGTTGAAGCTCGGCGGAACTATCTCTAAAGACTTCTTCAACCGCTCAATCGTTTCCGAGAGCCCCGCGCCTGTGGCAGAGCCACTCTTGACCCTTTGAAGAGTAAGGCCACTCCTGCGGATCTCCTCCTTCATGCTCAAGAGTTCGTCATCCAGTAATCGCAGGTAACGCGACCGTGACTCGGCCTGGTCCACGCCAACGCCAGCGTCATGGCTCGCAGCATCATAGATCTGCTGTACGAGCCTAGACTCCTCTCCATTACTTCCCCTACTAAGGTCTATATATTTGCGTATCTCGGATTCTAGCGGCATCGATCGCCGTCTGTTTCCGTGCTCCGTCGCGCTAAAATGGAGGGTTCGGGTTACAAATTTATTTCCATCTTTTAGTCCACTACTATACAGAATGCCAGAACTCGATCCCCAAGCATTGGCCAACCTGGACCCGCAGTCTCGCCAGGAGATTATGCAGTGGCTCGAAGCCGAGAGCTCCAAGTCGAAGGTTCAAAACTGTACGAACATGTGCGTTCAAAGCGTCGACGACTACATAACTAAGTACCGTAGCTATTCATAACTTCACTGATATGTGCTTCAAGAAGTGCATTACTTCCAAAATCACCTCAGCTACCTTAGACCGTACCGAGGAGAACTGTATGTGTTTTGCGTTGCCGTGGCTTTCTACTAACTATCGTTTCTAATCTCTAAGGTTTGCAAAACTGCCTACATCGATTCCTCGATACAAACATTAATGTTGTCAAACTGTATGCATACTGAACTATTGAACATGCAAGCCTAACCCTTTGACAATGTAAACCTAACATTCTAGCATTCAAGAATCTCAGAAATAACGGTAAAAATAAGGCATTAACGGTACTTGTATATAGCTTAACTAAGCCTCTTGTTAAAAGTGCAAAAATAAATGATCTTTAGATAATATCGTCAGCAAGTCGATTCTGACCTAGAGAATATCCCTGCCTGATACGGTTCTCTCTGTAGATTACTTCACGGTGGTCCTGGGCCAAAGCGCACACAGTGCAGCAGTAGTAGACGGCGACGTCCTTAGCAAACTCGCCCTTCAGGCCGTACTTCTTTCTCAGGCGACTACGTTGCCAGACGCCAGCCAACGAGTTGAAGTTCACTCCCGTGAAGAGGGTTGGCGCAAGCAGACCAAGATAAGGCAACGAGTGCAACAGCGTAGTCTTAACAGGAACCTCAATGCCTTCGTCGTGCTCGCTGGTGCCAATCTCGTGGCCCTTCCCGTTGACAATCGCGCTCACAGTACCCCAGGTCCAGCACGGAACACAGCACGCCGCCAGCGTAATGGGCCACGACTTATGGAAGTCACAAAGGCCAGTATGGTAAAGCTTATCTGCCTCGTCATCCTGGTCCTTGACCTGTTCCTCGTACGCGGGAGGCAATTGCGCAGGCAGAGCCTCTGAAACGACTAACTCGTCCTCTTGGTCCTGCAGAAGCGCAGTCGACGAGCTTGTATCCTGGTCATATCTGTTAACAGCCACGCTGTCGTTCAAGTAGTCGTCCTTCTTGGACATTGTTTATGTGTATAAATTGCGGTTTGGACCAGTTGAGGAGAACACGACGCAGGGAGGAAGTGCGCATGTTAAAACACGGAGACTTGCGGATATTTATACTAATTTCTATTTTTGTGAGGACCCTTAATCAGGCATAACTTCCTGCAGATCACGTATCCAATTTCGTTCCTCCCGACTGCTATTATCTTTCACTGCTAACTACTAATAAGTTACTAGGAACTTTAAGTGGGTTTCTTCGTCCTGTGAACATGAATGCTCTTAGAGGGCTTTCAACCACCGAACTTTTACGAGAAGATGGGATGATCACAGAACAGGCCAGGGCTATTGTAGCTGGTCATGAGGAGGAGGAGGACCCACGGGTGCTTTTGGCGTCTTACATTAGTGAAAAATCGACATCGTTTGCTGGTGGATATGTACATCGTCTAGTTTGCGCAATTGCGAAGCTGCAGCTTCAGGAGTTCAAGGTAGGTGACTGCGATGTGATTCTGAACCTTGTGTGCAACTGTATCGAGCCTTTGGCAGAGGACTGGATATGGCACAAGGGAGAATTCGAACAGGAGAGATGGGCCCACCAGCGAAAATCTCTGGTAGCGGTGCCACTATTACTGCGTGCGCTTGCATCGTTGTACAGTGGCGACATCGATGAGGCAGTCAAGATTGCAGTTATCAGGCAGTTTGCTTTCTTCAGGTACCAAGGCTACCCTTGGTCCTCCTCGAGTGCGCGCACTATTAGCGAAGAGTTCCTTGGAAGCCTGGGGCCAGAGCTGATGTCAGATGCGGCCAAAGTGTTCCTCAACACAGATATTAAGTCTGCGTTTTCGAAGGCGAGTCACCCATCGGTTACTGCTGCCGGGCGGAAGAAGACAGGGCCCGAGCACCCTGTGTCGACGCATTTCGAGGCAGAGAGCGCTGCGTCTGGGGACCCGAGATTCCATTCTGCAATTGCGCTGCTTGAGTTCAGTCTAACGGAGCTTTCGCTCCAGGAGTATAAAGAACTCTGGCCAAGGCTGGTGCCCGCGGTTCTTAAGGTCGTCGACTATCCCGACGCGTCTATTAAAGGTAAGGGGTGCGAGCTTGTTTCTATCCTGATGGGCCACGTAGACGTGGACTTTCTCAAGAAAACTGGCCTCCGGCCAGTTTTCTTCGAGGCAGTAAAGCCCACTCTGTATTTCCTTCCCCCGAGCTTCCCGGCCACAGTCTCTGTTCCAGTCGTGCGAAGCGGTCTGCGCGCTTTGGTCGCGGTTTCGAATAAGGCCCCTACAGACTCGGAGCGCGAGAGCTGCCTGGACGAGATTATGAGAGACGGCATTCTCAAGCCGGTGACGCAGGCGGGGCAGAACGTGGATCTTACGATGATGATCCTGGATGAGATTCCGCCTATCGCTGAATCCCTTCAGATCAGAATCGTTAGGCACCTTGATGCGTTGGTCGTCATGTTTGTCAACATCATGTGTGATCCCTTTGTGAGTGCCCTAAAGCCTCTTATCGAAAAGGCGTGTAGCACAATGATAGTTCTGATGCGGTATTGCTGGCCAAGGATGGAGTACTACAGGGTAGATGTTCTACGCGGGTTGGTTCAGGCATGGCGGCGCTTGGAGACCGATAATACGGCAGATGAGGAAATTAGACGGTGCCTGCGGCAGACGCTAACGGTTTTGGAAGACATTGTTTCCAAGGAAAGGCTATGCAAAGAGATTGACACCCTAATTAGTTACGATCCGGGCCTACGAGAGTTGTTAACTTGAGCTATCCCTGCGTTACCGCCAGTGCGACTGTCATTACTGACAAATCTAAAGAGAAATTAGCGGCTCAGGCTTGCGATTAGCTAAGATCGCGGATATGCTTACTCAGAATAGCCGCAAGGCTCAGGACTCTGTACAGACGCATCCAAAACTTGAGGTCTCTACTCCACTGTTTTATTTTATGCCGGTATTTGCCCGTTGATACGGCCGGAGGAGATGATGACTCCGGGAAGAACACTCTTTCCTGCTCTAGGTCTTGGACCTTCTTCGCAATGCGGGTGACTGTGAACCCCCATCCTGCTATCCACAGGAAGGGCAACACGAAGCCGAGAACAAGCAGCACCTGCAGGAGTCTTATGCTGTTCCTCATTTCGAGCTTGTCCTCCTCTAAGGGACACCAGCTGGACTGCATCGCGTGACGAGATCCCTGTAACGTCGAGGAGGCACAGGCCGCTCTCGGAGTGGGAGGCGTACTGAAGCGATGCAAATCCGAGAATGATATCTCGCGATGGCTGTTTGTGAAGTACGCAGGGCTGAGCCCTGACAGTATTCCTGAAGACGCTGACGACTCTCGCGACACTCCGAGTGTTGCACTCCACAGCTTTTCGTCAACCAAGGCCAGGGACCCTGGCAGTGCATTCTTAGACTCGTCAATTGGCATTCGACCTATCTGGACTTTGGAGAAGCGTGCAAGTACCGGGGTGCGGGAACCAGTAGGAGTTCTGCTTTTCTGATATAAATAATAACAAACTACAAACATTTACAATCTTGCTAATAAGTTTTGCTCCAACCCTTGTTTTCGTGATAGTATTACAGGTAACCTTTTCCAATATCCTTTTTCATTTTTTCGTGTCGATGTTGATTCATCACAGAACCCCCAGGTAGTCCTCCTTGATACTCCCACTATGCAATGTTAGCTTCACCCTCAGACAGCCTATGGTACGCTACAATTACGTACATTGCAAACATCTTGCCAACGTCTGCTCGGACTCCAACGATTTTCAGTCTCACTCGACTGCCCTTTTCTATAGACTGTTCTTCCGAGGCATACGCCGGCGGGTTCGCAGAAGGGTTGAACGTCATATCTGACGGTATGAGCTACAATCGTGAGTTAGCCAAACATCCTCCATCCGTGCAACCGCCAACAAACGATACACGTACATGAGATGAAACAAAAACCGACAATGGCCCTACGTCGGCGAAAAATCCCATTTTGTTAACATTAGTGACAATCGCGTCGACGACTTCGCCCTTCGCTAGTTAGCGCTGAAACAGACCTCTGCACATATGATCCATCTCACCTTAAACGGACGCCACACGATGGCTCTATATTTCACTTCGAACTCGGCAGATCCACTGCCAGGGATCACGCGGCCTTTTCCAACATCGATTTTCATACCATCCATGACACACACAATGTACCCAAACTGGCCTGTGCACGATCCTTCGACATCTGCAAGCAGCTTGGATTTCAGGTACTGTGTCATCTGAGGTCCATAATAGGACGGATGGAGCGTTAACGATAGTGAGAGATCTTTCTACGACAAGGTTAGACAACCGCCAACAGACCACACTTTTGGCGTTAACCTACCAGGAAAAACATGCCACAGACCAACAAATCATCAGGGGGATATAATAAAGGGTGTTTATGAAGGGTATCCGAGAAAAGTACACACTCACTTTCTCTTTTGTTTTGGGCTTGCTACTGGTCGCTAGAAGCCCGGCGAGTGTCGTTTTTCTTCTAACTTCCTCGCACTCGAAAAGATCAACAGCAGCGTCAGATATATATATGGACTCAGCGCTTTCTATTGCAATTCACGATTCACAACGCTGTTTCGATGTTCTATAGTTCCTTATAATGGTTGATTATTACCAGTGAATAATTTTCGTGCTGGATATTGTTGTGATGTGAAAAGGTTGGGAAGAAACTCTGAGCGGCTTTTGGCGTTGTGGTGAGAAAGTGGTCAGACCCCCACACCAAATTGTGCATTTCCGAACATTTAGGTCCTTGACGAGCAATGATCTTTTTGGGAAAACCGCTACAACGAGCTATTGGAACCAGGTTTAGGAGGGGTATCGCCCATAAGATTGTGATATCTGAGGAGGTCAAGCAGGCTTTAAGTGAAAAAAGGCCTGTTGTCTCATTGGAGAGCACAATTATCACGCATGGCCTGCCGTACCCGCTGAATTTCAACATGGCAAAGGAGGTCGAGAGCGTGATCCGTGAGCATGGAGCCATACCGGCCACAATTGGCTTTCTCAAGGGAGTTCCAACCATTGGACTTAGCGAGGAGGAGATTCACGGCCTCTCTAACGGCAGTGATCTTGTTAAGGTCTCTCGTCGAGATATACCCCATGTCATGAGCCGAGGGCTCTCCGGTGGCACCACAATTGCAGGAACTATGATTTTGTCGCACCGCACAGGCATCAAGGTCTTCGCTACTGGTGGGCTCGGCGGGGTCCACAGAGGTGCTGAAACTTCAATGGACATCAGTGCCGACCTGGAAGAACTCGGAAGGACTCCAGTCGGGATCATATGCGCCGGGCCTAAAAGCATCCTGGATATTGAAAAAACAATGGAGTATCTTGAGACAAAGGGCGTGCACGTCTCTACTCTTGGGCCCGCTGGCACTAATGTGCCAGGCTTTTTTACGTCAGACTCCGGTGTTCCAGTAAGTTCCGTTTGGTGTTCTCTGAATGCTTCGGAGTGGGGTGTCTAACATCTAGTCTCCATATAACTTCCAAACCCCGGAAGAAGCAGCTGAGATTCTATGTAAGTAATTGTTTTTATGCTGACTCTCTGCCTGCTAACCACTAGTTGCGAACGACTTCTTGAAACTCAATTCTGGAACTGTGTTCTGCGTGCCAGCATCAAGCGAGTTTTCTATTCCTAAAGAACGAATTGATGAAATCATAGACAAGGCAGTGGAGCAATGTGCCGTCGCGGGCATAAAGGGCAAAGCCGTGACGCCGTTTCTCTTGAGGAAGGTATGGGAAGCTACAAAGGGAGATAGCAGCAAGACCAACATTGCATTCGTGAAAAACAATGCTATATTAGGAGCGAAGATCGCCGTGCACTTGTCGTCGTTAGAGGTATAAAGAGGTTCGAAAGAAGTTAATAAACCGGTCTCAGTCTAACATTGTATTATATCTAGTTAGGATTAACACCCTCTGTTTTCTCTCCACAGCTGCAGACTGGAAGTTCACCAGCGGACGCGGTAGTCGTAGGTGCGTTGGCATTAGATCTGACATGCGGTATATCAAAGGGTGCATCATCTGATCTGTTAAATACATCTCACCCGGGAAGGATAAAGAGTAGCGTCGGTGGTGTTGCTCATAATGTCGCTCTCGCAGCACATTATTCTGGTTCGAAGGAGAGAGTAGGGTCCGTCAAACTTATATCGGAGATCGGACTTGATGCTGGTAACCTAAAAGAGAGGATCAATAGAGAACAGGCGATGGACGTGTCTGGAGTGTCGGTATCCTCAGATGTGCAAAAAACTACTGCGCGATATATTGCTATGCATGACCCTAATGGCGATCTAATGGTGGCAGTGGCCGATATGGATATCATCAAACATATGGATACGGAGCATATCAAGAGTCAGATCGAGGCATCAAATGCCAAATGTGTGTTTTTTGATGGCAATATTGGAAATCCCCAGAAGCACGCGGTTATCAATGCTGCAAAGAAATCTGGTGCTATCGTTGGATTTGAGCCTACTTCTGGTCCAAAAGCGTCAGAGCTGGCCAAACTTTCTCTCACTGTTTTCCCATCCCCATCAATCGACATATCTACGCCTAATGTTCTAGAGCTAAAGAATATGTTTGAATCATTCCAGGAAGAAGGAAAGTTTGATGTCGATAATTGGTTCCCTGTGATAGACGGACTTGGCATTACCGAAGATTTCAAACTAAGGGTGAAAAACCTGTTTCAATCAAATCCAAGTATCTCGTCGTTTGATTCATCTGGCGTTGCACAACAAGGACTGCATCTACTACCATATATCCCTAATTTGTTCATAAAATGTGGCGACAAAGGGGTATTATCGTTCCAGATTGTTGAAGATATGGACAAACTGAAAAGCTCGATAAGAGATCAGGATAAACCTTTAATTAGGACGACAAAGGGCTTTAGTGCAGGTGTTCTTGTACAATATTTCCCTGCCATTAAGGTTGACCCTGATCTAGTTGTGAGTGTAACTGGCGCGGGAGATACACTATGTGGAGTAATTCTATGTGAACTGACGAAGGACGCTTCCTGGCTCAATGATGCAGGATACAAAAAGGATAGAATCATTAATAGAGCACAGTCTAGTGCAGCATTAACAATACAGAGCGCACTAGCAGTCTCACCAAAGATTCGTGATATATAGAATAAATAGTTCTACTCGGCTAACTCAGCTAGAGTATCTACACAGTTCCTGCGGGCATTCTCACTCGAGGGCGATTTGCCGCTTAGATAACGCAGGAACAGGAGCTCTGAGATTAATGGATTATTGACTGAGCCGAGAAACTCTGCATGGACATTCTCTTCCTGTTTGGCATCGAAATATTCGATAGTTAAGATCCCAGATTCGTCCCTCGACAAATGGAGGATTCGATCTTTAGGCACACTCCTTCTCCCAGAAAACGCCTTTTTGAGGTCTTCGAGGCCAATACCGAATTCTTCAGTATTGCCCTCGGACTTGAATCGAGGATGTCCCACAATAGCTCTGACAAACCCATCTTTCAGGTGTCCGAAATCGGTATTTCTCACAGGCACAATTCGTAAATCTAATCTCACCCCACCATTGAGAAGCTTAGATACAAGTTCCTCACTCCTCGTAGGATCGAGTAAGGAATTCTTTATCTCATCCGGTGATTTGCCTGCCGTTTGAAGAATTGCGACAGCCGTAGCCTTATCAGACGCCGCAATATAGATGCCTAATGCATATACCTTGAAACTCAAAAAAGAGATAGATCGTGTTCCTACTCCGAGAAGATCGTATACTTCACCCTTTCTAGTAACTTGCAGCGGGAATGGTTTGATAGAAGTTCCTTCTGGTTGGATCTCGCCAGCCCTAATCGACGGAACTTCTGACGGTCTTGCATCCAGAGCGACAAAACTGGGCTTTCCATTCTGTAGCTTCTGCCCTAAAACGTATGCTAATGCAATTCCACCAATACATATCGATGCATTCCTTGCAAAGTTGCTTCTTGATCGTTGCGTGGCAGTTTGGAGAGTTCTCGAAAACTGGCGTGATCTGAGAGCACTCCTCGTCAAGGGACTGCTAAATCGATGAAACATTGTGAGTCGAAACTGTCCTTAATTGAGCCCAGACTAGAACCAGTAATATTAGTCCTACACTATCTGTCTGTTATTCCGAAAGCTATAGTGTAAAAATCTTCGGATTTGCTCAAACTTTCAGGTTTTCAAAAATCCAGAATAAAGTTTCAATAAATCAAATCTTGAGTTCCAAGAGTTGCAGAAAAATATTAATAAGCCAATTTAACTTTCATAACTTGAAAAATCCAAATGCGAATCAAGCATCCAAAAACTCCAGAATTTCTATAACGCGTTATAAAACAAAATATTACGAATTCTAAGTCTTATCTAAGCTATCAAAACATGCTTCCTAGTATTCTTCCTTGACAATATCCTTTCTGGCTTTTTTAATCTTCTTTATGGCTGGAATAGGCGTACTCAGCCCAGAATTAGTCGAGACGTCAGCATCCATAACTTCTTCGTCGTAACTAACATCGGGACTCCCACTAGCAGAAACTGGTGTATCAACAACCTGGTCATCAATAGGAGTAGCCCGCTTGGGCCCACTTTTTCGTTTCATGGCATTGGGTCCCTCGATTTCCCGGGTTATAGCTAAAAGCAACGTAGCACAACGTCGAGATAGTTCTACCGGTGTCCTTGATAAGAAAAACCAATCAAACCTAAATAATGGAGATCTCTTTATCCTTTCCCGAATCTTTTCGTATACATTGTCGGATTCAAGGCCTAACTCGTTGAGTTGAAGTAAAAGGAACCTGTCCTCTTCTTCCGAGTAAACCTTCTTAGAGTTGTTCACTGGATAATTAATAACCATATCACTCATTGGAGCCTTGTATTGATCAATCTTCTGCTTGAGCAAAAGCTGTTGATGAGATAGCCTGCGCACCCTTTCTTCCCCTATTTCAATTTGGGCAATATACTTATCAGCTCCTTCGACTTCAGAGTGACGTTTCCAAAATACTTCGGAGTACTTCTCAATATCTTCAGGTGTCTTATCATCGAACTCCTTAGATATAGCTAGATAGTTATCCCTACCATACTTTGCAGCTTGATGAACAAAATTTGTGAAATCCCGCTTAGACCAGTTGCTGAAACCTTCTTTGGCCAGCTCAATCTTTTCTTGCTCTTCTTCTTCAGTTAATGGTACCGCATTTTCAATAATGCGGTTTTCAAGCTTGCGCCTTTGCTCTTTGGTCTCTCCTTCATTAACCTCAACGATATCTGCCAGTGGAATCTTGTATCCGATTTGCTTACGATAAAATGCAGTTTCCCGATCTTGAAGCTCCCGAAGACGAGGAGAATAAAATTGGAAATCCTGAATATTGATCTGTTTAGGGGGTCGCGGGGTTCGAATACCACTTGCAGACTTTGAGGACTGCAAAATATCCTTATAGTAATTATCGATTGAGTAAGTTTGCTCCTTGCGTTCACGCTTTGCCGGATTGATCCACGACAAAACATTGGTTGACTTGTTCTTTTTGGCAAAATCCTCGCCGTTCCATTCGTAGGCTGATGAATCCGATGTAAACTTTTGAAGATCATCTAATCCTAACGTTGAATATCTTGCGTTTAGTTCTGCAGTCCTTTCCTCACCATGCTTTAAAATGTCATCAATATTGTCGTCTTTAATTGTTGCACTGGAGTTTTCAAACACTGCAGCTGCCCCATGCTGGATCATCTTCAGTAGTTCATCCTTGTTACTCGCAGCATTTTTAGCTATGTTTTGATTGGCTCGGCCCTGTTGAATAACAAGCTGGTCAAGCCTCAATTTCTGAGCTGCTCTTTCCAAGACCTTTTCTTCGATTGCGTTTTCGGTAACGAACCGAAATACAACCACTTGCTTTGTTTGTCCTATCCGATGGGCTCGATCCATGGCTTGAAGGTCTGCTTGAGGATTCCAATCAGAGTCATACAAGACAACGATATCTGCACTAGTAAGGTTAATCCCAAGCCCTCCCGCTCTAGTAGTCAGCAGGAAAACGAACTTATCGGACCCTTCTCTATTATAATCGTCAATTGCAGAAATTCGATCCTCATGATTTGTAGAACCATCTATACGACAGTATTCATAATCGCGGAAAATGCAGTAATCCTCCAGAATGTCAAGCATACGACTCATCTGGGAAAATATTAGAACCCGAGAACCTTGGGCCTTCATTCTCTTCAGCAGTTTATCAAGAATTAACATTTTACCAGCGTTGAACACTAGATGTTCATCGGTCGTGAACGGAGGACCTGGCTCAGCACCCTCAAACAGATATGGATGGTTGCAACATTTCCGGAGTTGCATGACAATATTTAATAGTCTTGTTTTACCTTCACGTTTCCCAATAGCTCCGTTCACCGCATCAATATCTTTCTCTAAGAGTTTTTGATACCACTTTACCTGCATCGCAGACATTCCAATATATACATTAACCTCCTTTTTCGGTAATAGTGATTTCTCCACGTCAGCCTTGACTCGCCGTAGCAAAAATGGCCTCAAAACTTTATGCAGCTGTTGAACGACCTTGTCCTGATCCGAGCCTTGACTTTCAAACCATTGATCGAATACTTGAGAGTCGGCAAAGACATCGGGTAGCAAGAAGTTGAGCAGTGCCCACAGCTCGTGAAGGTTGTTTTGTAGCGGTGTTCCGGTAATCAGCAGTCGATTCCGAGAGTGAAATAGTCGGATAATTTGTGAAAGCATTGATTCCTCATTTTTGATTCGATGTGCTTCATCCACAATAATGTACTGCCATGCGATTTTCTTCAGTTGAGCCTTTTCTCTAATGACAGTTTCAAATGACGCAATACAGACGTCAAAGTCGCACGATAAAAGGCGATCTGCAATCAGATTGCTTCGCGATTCCTTGTCGCCTTGAAGAATAAATACATTAACGTCTGGAGTCCACCGCTTAAACTCGCGGCTCCAGTTATCCAGAGTCGACTTCGGGACAATGACTATATGGGGGCCCTCAATCCCCCGGATATAACGCAAATATCCGAGAAATGAAATAGTCTGCAATGTTTTTCCTAGCCCCATCTCATCTGCCAGGATACCAGAGATACTGTTTTCGTGGAGAGAGATAAGCCAGTTCAAGCCTTGAACTTGATATTCTCTAAGCTCGCCCTGGACAAATGCCGGTGATTCGGTGAACACCGTCGTCACAGCCTCTTCCTCTTCTTCTTCGTGCAGAAGCTCCGCATCCTCTTCGCGTTCTGTCTTCCGCCGCCGATTGGCACGGCCCGAAGACCCCTTTTTAGAACCGTCGGCTTCCACATGCTTCAATATCTTCATGAACTCTTTATCATTTCTCGCTCTCAGATCAATGAAATGACGGAACAGATCGGTAAGCCCCAGAAGATACTTAAAGCGATTTATCGAGTCCTCTCGCTATACATTAGAAATGTCCTTCACGGAACGTTTCCACCACGACTCACCTTTGTATTCTCAACCTTGTAATCCTTGTCGAGCAGATACCTCTTAGCTTTATCTCCAAAATCGAGATTTTCTCTCTATATATGTTAGCTTCCAGAGCATCTCGTAAAACGATTCCGTTACGCATACAATGACTGGAGTGGACACAGACGAGTACTCCTCAGACTAATTCAGTTAGCTTTCCATATGCAACTTGATAACTAACCGTAAATAACCGCAAACTCACCGGCTGTCTGCTTTCGTTTAGCAGAGTAGACGGCATTCTAACTGATGCCTTTGCTATCTCCTGTTGTAGCTAATCAACGCTGCAAGCGCCCGCGAGATCAATCGTAAATATAGACCGCACCTGCTGGAATAAGCTATAGATCAACTCGTTGCTAACTACTGATCCAGATCGGTCGTAGCTGAACCCGGTTCTGACACGTATAAATATTGTAGATGAAAATGGTAAATGTAAGACGATAAGATTTTCTCTCCTGTTGGATGTGAGATTATACCAAAAAGTCACGTCTATCAAACATTATGTCTGGCCATGGGGCTGTTGCAAAACTAACTGAAAGCTTACATCGACTTTACTATCATTTCGATTTCAGTGCCACTTCACAGTGTACTTCACACTTTGGGACTTAACCCTTAACACCACCAAGTTACACCAATTAACCACATTTTACAGCCCGAAATCCATTACTAGTGATCCAGCAGTGCAATCATGGCGTTACTAAGTATTGTTATATTTGCACTGGCATTGACCGTTCTGGGACACAGTGCGTATTCTGCGTATGAGTTCTTCCAGTTTACCAAGCATTTGCCCGTTACGTCGAGTTTGCTAGAACTGGGGATTCCATTAGATGTGTGTATTTGTAGTTAAAGATTCAGAGAGCGTAGTCATTGTACTAATGGCTCTAGATCAAGATAGAAACTCTACTAGGAGTTGCATTGTCGTGCATTGGAGCGATTATGTCTATTCCAGCGCTGAGGCCAATAAAGTTCACAAAGGCAGTTTCTGAACTAGAGACCAAAGGTCAAAAGTACGTATAATTGGGACATGAAGCCGCTCTTGATGCTTTCGCTCGAACTCTCGCAGCCTTTCTAACAATCTAGCCCCTACGTATTCCTGGAGCGCAGACCGCTTTTCCAGAATATTATTGAGAAACGAAAAGAATACAGCGAATATGCAAAGTCTCTAGAGAAGTAGGTACATAATACATAACTTATTGTAATATAACGTTTTACTAATTGCGTGGCATTTAACGTTAAGATAATGGCGTTTAATTTTCCATATTGGAAGCGTATAGGAGGTTGATAGTATAGTGGTGGGGTTTGGGTTTGAGGTGTGGGATTTTGATATGCAGTGGTACATACACCACTAATTAATTTTTTTCAACATACTTTGATTACTGAAGTGCAATATGGCGGCGGTTAAGAGACATTCAGATCGCGGCTTCGATATCACCCATAAGGTCTTTGTACGTTCTACAAAGAATGGGAATGCATCCAAAATTGTTCGGGAGCAATATCTGAGGACAGATATCCCGTGTTCTTCTGTGCTGTGTCCAGAATGTATACAGGCAGTGCCGGCCAATGCAAACGGTGTAATTCAGAGCCCTGTTTTGTCAGATTCACCGAATAAGTCTCTCAAGCGGGGGCCGCATTACGTGGTTGTCGATACAAACATTGTGCTGAGGGCCATTGACGTTTTGGAGCATAGATCTGTGTTCTATGATGTGATTATTCCTCAGATCGTGCTGGAGGAAGTTAGAAATAGGAGCCTGCCGATTTATCATAGACTGAGAACACTTGCGAGCGGCGGGAACGAGGAGAAGCGATTCTACGTTTTCCATAATGAATTCAGAAGGGAGACCCACGTTGAGCGGGAGAAGGGCGAGACGATTAATGATAAAAACGATCGGGCGATTCGAAAAGTATGCGAATGGTACAGTTATCATTTGAAGAATGTTATTAGAGACAAGGCTAGCATACCTGAAATAGTGCTGATAAGTGACGATAGAGGCAACCGCTTGAGATGCGCTGAGTCTGGCATTTCGGCCGTCTCACTACGCGACTACCTGAAAGAATTTAGCAACAGCGACGAGCTGCTTGATCTGGCACCAAGTGAGGAGGCTCAGCTTGATAAGGGTGGCGCGGAGATATATTACTCCAGCTATTATCCGATGTCTCGTTTGTTGGGTGGAATCAAAAATGGGACTCTTTACCAAGGCGCTCTGTCTATAAGCCAATATAATTTCTTGGAAGGATCAGTTTCTACTCATGGGTATCCTAAGCCATTGCTAGTATTGGGTAAAGATAGTCTCAACCGGGGGTTCAATGGAGATAGCGTAGTAGTCGAGATTTTGCCTAAAAGTCAATGGAAACACCCATCAACTAAGATTATTGAAGAAACGAGTATTAACAAAGACGAGAATGCCGATGAGGAAAACGAGCCTATAACCACTGATGAAGAGAGAAAAGCGCTCGCCCAAGAGGCATTGAGCGCCCAGAAGGAATCGGCAGAGTTTAGAATACAACCGACTGCGCGAGTTGTGGGAATCATAAAAAGAAGCTGGAGATTTTACGTTGGTCACATTGCTCCACAATCTGTTTTGACAGATGGGAACGCGCAGCGAAATGTATTTGTTATCCCACTTGACAAGTGCATCCCTCGAATCCGTATTAAGACCCGCAAAGCAAAAGAACTGGTAGGAAAGAGAATTGTCGTTGCAGTGGACGATTGGCCCGCTAGCTCAAGAAACCCTGAGGGTCATTTCATCAGAAGCTTAGGGGATATTGAAACTAAAGAGGCAGAAACTGAAGCTTTGCTTTTGGAACATGACGTAGAATACCGGCCATTCCCCAAGTCTGTTTTAAGCTGCTTACCCCCAGAGGGCCATGACTGGAAAGTACCGGAAAACCTGGATGGAGATGAACAATTAAAGAAACGTAAGGATTTACGTGATCTTTTGGTATGCAGTATCGATCCGCCAAACTGTCAGGATATTGATGACGCCTTACATGCATTCAGACTACCTAATGGGAACTACCAAGTTGGTGTTCACATTGCAGATGTCACGCATTTCGTGAAACCTGATACTGCTTTAGATGCTGAGGGTGCCTCGAGAGGTACGTCGGTCTATTTGGTTGATAAGAGGATTGATATGTTACCAATGCTGCTCGGAACAGATCTTTGCTCATTGAAACCTTATGTTGACAGATTTGCATTTTCAGTACTGTGGGAAATTACACCTGATGCTCAGATTGTCAGCACAAGTTTCACAAAATCAATTATCAAGTCCCGTGAAGCATTTTCATATGACCAGGCTCAAGCTAGGATTGATGATAAGTCAAATACAGACGATTTGACAATTGGGATGCGAATATTACTGCAATTATCAAAAAAGTTGAAGCAGGCCCGTATTGATGCTGGTGCATTGAACCTCGCCTCGCCTGAAGTCAAAGTGCATGTAGATAGTGAAACCTCTGACCCCGGCGAAGTAGAGATCAAAGAGATGCTGGAGACGAATTCTCTTGTGGAGGAGTTTATGCTGCTTGCAAATATTAGTGTCGCCAAGAAGATTTATGAAGCCTTCCCTCAGACTGCTATGTTGCGAAGACACGGTCAGCCACCGGCCACAAACTTCGATGTGCTAAATGATCAGCTGCGCGTGAAAAAGGGATTGTCTCTTAACCTGGAAAGTTCGCGAACTTTGGCAGATAGCCTTGACAATTGTGTCGATGATAAGGAGCCATTTTTCAATACTCTGGTTAGGATCATGGCTACACGATGTATGCTTGCGGCTGAGTATTTCTCGTCAGGAAGTTACGGCCAACCTGAATTCAGACATTATGGTCTTGCATCGGAAATCTATACTCATTTTACTTCGCCGATTAGACGTTATGCCGATGTGGTTGCTCACCGACAATTAGCTGGTGCAATCGACTATGAGCCACTGCACCAAAGCCACCGGGAAAAGAACAAAATGGAAAATATTTGTAAGAACATCAATAAAAGGCATAGAAATGCCCAGTTCGCTGGCCGTGCGTCCATCGAGTACTACGTTGGTCAAGTCTTAAAGGCGGATGAATCTCATCAGGAAGGCTTCATTATCAAGGTCTTTTCTAATGGTATTGTTATTCTGGTACCTAAATTTGGGGTAGAGGGTGTGATTCATTTAGAGGATATCGGTGATCCTGAAACTGCTTCTTTTGACGAGGAATCCTATACTTTGAATATCACGTCGAAAGAAGGAGTACAGCGAGCATTGTCAATTTTCGATAAAGTCAATGTTTACGTTGAAAGTATCAAAGATGAAACTACCGGAAAGAGGAAGGTTAAAATGTCTTTACATTGATCTTGCATTAAATGTATATGTAAAATAGACAAAAAATAGAAGAAAATTATATCTATTATCTACTGTTTACTAACGACACCAGCACCTGAGGCTTTTTCAAGTATATACTTCTTGTAATCGTTAATAGTACCTGGGAATTTCCTTACGGTGCCGTCTTCAGAAACCCAGATCTCGTTGCATACACGATCGATCGTAGCCACATCGTGTGAAACCATTAATATACCACCCTTAAAGATGCGAAGTGCATCAGCGAGAGCATCCAAACCCGCAGTATCCAAATGGTTCGAAGGTTCATCAAGAACTAAAATATGAGGATTACTTAAACTTAAGCATGCAAATGCAACCCTTGATTTTTGTCCTCCCGATAAAAGTTCAATCTTTTGCAAACCTAAAGTACCGCTGATACCAAAAGATCCCAGCAAACGTCTATATTCTTCGTCTGACTTCCCGGGGTATGTTTTGGCCATCCATGCAACAGGAGAAAGGTTAATATCCATACCATCAATATGGTGCTGTGCAAAATACCCGATTCGCAGTTTATGGTTTCGCGATATCAGTCCGCTAAGAGGCTTGATCTGCTCCGTCAGCAGCTTCAGTAGCGTGGTTTTACCACACCCATTACCACCGACAAGGGCAATCCTTGACTCAATACCAACATCTAAATCGACATGCCTTAGTAGAAGTTTATCGGGACTATACCCAAATGTGACATCCTGTAACTGGATAATTGGTGGTGACAACTTTTCGGGATCAGGGAATTTGAATGAAGCTTCTTGATCCTCTTCAGGAGGTTCGAGAACAGGAAGCTTCTCAAGCTTCTTGATCCGCGACTGAGCTTCAGATGATTTCGCAGCGTTATATCTAAATTTATCAATGAATGTCTGCAAATGCTTGCGGTAAGCCATCTGGGTCTCATACTCCCGTTGGGCATTTTTCCTTCGCTCTTCGCGAGTGGTATAGAAAGAGTCAAAATTAGAGCCTCTATAGTAATCGAGCCGTTCAGAATGCTGGTAAATGATATCAGTAGCAACCTCATTCAGGAATGCACGATCGTGCGACACGACCAATACTGTAGAGGGATAGCTCTGTAAATAGTCTGACAGGAAGACAATTGATGGAACATCCAACATATTCGAAGGTTCGTCAAGCAGCAAAAGATCAGGCTTACAGAACAAAGCCCTTGCTAAGGACAGACGCATTCTCCAACCACCCGAAAATGCGCTTGTAGGTTGGTTTTGGGCTTCTATGGAGAATCCCAGACCCGACAGAATAGACGCCGCCCTACTTTCTGCCTTGTCACTTTCAATCTCACTTAGTTTATCATAAATCTCCGTTAGGTTTGACTCCAAGTCCACTCTTTCGTCATCTAGACTGCGAGCGATCGGGTCATCATCATCAGCACCCGTCTGCTCTCTATCTTGCAAGATGTCGGAAATTCTATTCTGAATTCGTTCTTGCTCTTTTAGAAGATGCTTTCTCCAAACATCAGCATCGAGCACGGTTTGAAGTGCGCTGCTCGAATCGCCAACAACCTCCTGTTCCACGTATAATATGGTTATATGCTTTGGAATCGCAAGCTCCCTCCTGGAAAGGGCTCGCAGCAGCGTGGATTTACCAATACCGTTCTGTCCCACAAGACCATATCTTCTCCCGTAGGCAAGAGTAAGAGTGGTATCTGACAGTATTCTTTGCCCGGCACCAACATACAGATCAAAGTTTTCAACTTTGACGTCTTTACTTTTACCCTGAGACGTACCTAGCTCCAGAGGATTGACCGTCAAAAAGAAGCTATCATAGTCTTCCTTATCATCGGCTATAAGAAGCTTCGAAGCCTCGTACTCAACAGTCTTCATCGCACGCTTAGCAAGTTTACTAGCAATCTTTTTCTCTGCCTTTTCGAGCTTTTTCTTATCGACCCGGGACTCCACTTTTCGCCCTGTGAGGAGATCAAGATCGGTAGCATTCCGTGAACCCGACAGGCTCAAAGCATTATTACGTTTCTGCGCTGAGATTAGGGTATCTCGATCTAGTTTCCTCGAAGACGCATCTCCATTCACAGAGCTTTTCGCATAGACGTCCGAAAGCTCCTGCAATAACGTGCTTCTCAATTTGCTGACTGCTGAGCTATCAGCTCCAGCGTCTTGAAGCAGCGTGGTAACAAACTCAATCTCCTGCTCGAGATTTAAATTATGTGCGAACGAAGCGTCCTCTGCCGAATCCGCAATATTCTGCACATATCCAGCAGCATAGTCCGAGACTATTCCATCTATAACTGGGGCAGCCTGCCTAACCTGATCTGATACTGAAGGCATTGCGCTGATGGTGAAAATTGGGAGTCGCTATCAGAGTTTGAAGTGAAGTCAGTGAGCCTTAACTATGACTGACCATGACGGATTTTCAGGGCCCTTTCAACACTCCTTGTCGCTAAAACCCAATTGGATACTTCCGAGTTTCAACCAGTATAACGCTTGAAAATGATACAATAACTTTGACTGGCGGCATATTATTGATTATATGGCCTAACATTTGCATATGAATGCCAATGGATGCCAGATATTTGCCATGGCAACCCAAACATACCGATCTCCCTATTATTAACCTGGTATTAAAAGTCCTGCAAAAGATGCCTTGCATAAATGAATCATTCACACAAATAAAAGTCTTCGACCTTCTGACATCTGACTAATTTAACGAAAAGGCGAAAGACCTTTGTACAACCTGTTTTGATAATCAACCAAGTTGAAAGTGCTGAAATGGCGGTAAGTGATTGCACACTCGTTTTGCTTTGTTCCGTGGATCGCCCGCGTCTTGTATGGCAGAGATATTTTGGTCCAGGTGGATATTTCACTATGGCTCAGGAGATAAAGATCCTAAATACAATCTTCTCGTGAAGCGGAATTGGGCGAGTGCATTACCACTGGAGTGGGAATGTGTGCAGAAGTCGTGATATGATGGAAAGACTGATCATGTAGGTTCCAGATCCACATCATAAAATGTTCATTGACAATCCTCACCTTGGTGACCGGTCGAAACCAGAGGATTGGAGAAGTATGCCCGGACTGTTTTCCGCTTGTTCCAATATACTGCTTTCATTCTGTAGGACGAACCCGGCGAAAAGTCCCGGGGTTTGAACGCATTATAGAGGACCCGCGATCCCAATATGAAGTTTTGCTAACGTTGGTACTTTTAGTTCGAGGATACGACCCCTTGACTCCTCCAGACTTGTTACAGCATGAGATCCCTTTGAGCGAGAAGGCCAAGCGAAATATCGTCCGGGGTAGGGACTCTGCCTGTGATATCTTGAACGGGAAAGATGACCGCTTGCTGGTCATCGTGGGCCCGTGCTCTATCCACGACCCAAAGTCCGCTTTGGAATACTGCTCGAGGCTGTCAAAGCTAGCCGGTACTTTGTCGAAAGATCTGCTAATTGTCATGAGGGCCTACCTCGAGAAGCCCAGGACCACTGTTGGGTGGAAGGGACTGATCAATGACCCTGAAATCGACGGGTCTTTCCAGATCAATAAGGGTTTACGCATTTCCAGGAAGCTCTTCGTGGAGCTCACTGAACACGTGCCCATTGCTGGAGAAATGCTCGATACCATCTCTCCGCAGTTCCTTGCGGACTTGTTCTCTGTTGGAGCAATTGGCGCCAGAACCACTGAATCCCAGCTGCATCGCGAACTGGCGTCTGGGCTTTCGTTCCCTATTGGGTTCAAGAACGGGACTGACGGAAGTCTGGACGTTGCAGTCGACGCCTTGCGTGCTGCTGCCAATCCTCACCACTTTCTGTCAGTTACTAAGCCAGGAGTGGTTGCGATTGTCGGCACTGAAGGCAATGAGGACTGCTTCGTCATTCTGAGGGGTGGTAAAAGTGGCACCAACTACGACTCAAAATCAGTAGGAGAGGCCAAAGCCAAGCTCGAAAAGGCCGGAGTTGTAAGCGCCAGCAAGCCTGGTCCAAGGATCATGGTTGACTGCTCGCATGGCAATTCATCCAAAAACTACAAAAACCAGCCGATTGTCGCTAGAAGTGTCGCTGAGCAGCTGGCAAACGGTGAAAGCGCGATCTGTGGTGTCATGATCGAATCAAACATCCACGAAGGTAGACAGGACGTCCCACCGCTCTCTGAAGGTGGTAAGGATAAGCTTGCATACGGTGTTTCTATAACCGATTCCTGTATCGATTGGGAAAGCACCGTAGATGTGCTTACAGACTTGGCTGAAGCGGTTCAAAAGCGACGTGGAAAGTTAGCAAACTAAAAAATGTATGTCGTTTTTTGGGTTATCTATATAAATCAAAAAAAGTGTAATTGTTGTATTTCTCCATGTTTAGATCCATTTTTCTGCATTTTTAGTACTTTTACGTGGTTTAACGTGGGTTTACGTGGTTTCGTGAAAGGCGCTTAGCATATAAGGATGTTTGAAAATGGGAAGAAGTTGACCAGATGGAAAATATATCGTCCAGTTTCACCTACACGGTGCATTGTCCTCCACAGGTATCTCAGTCCGGGAGATACCTAGCGTATATCACTGGGTCAAGGCTGGTAATCCGTAACACGGGCAGCTTGGCTTCTAAGCGAATCGTGAACTTACCACCAGAGTTTACGCGCCGGGTGTTTCTCATTAGATGGGATCATTGTACGCGAAGCTCAGATGAGCAGCGTCTCGCGATAGCGGCTTCAGATGAGATCCGCACGTACTGTATAGACAATGGAGATACGTTTGATAGCGATGGCGCGACAATCCTGCCGGGCAAGGACGAAATAGCCGAAGTGCAATGGCTGTCGAAGGATTATCCAGACGGCAGCCAGATAGTCAAGCTTGCCGTTTTTTCCAAAAACGGCCTGAAGGTTTCTTTATGGTCGTCCGACGGCGTTGACCTAGAGATACTAAGTCCAAAAGCGCCTATAATCATAAAGCGAAAGGACCACAAGTACTCGTTTCTGGTTAGACCGTCCACTGCAGATGTTTTGTATTCAGTTTCCCTTAATGGTGCTGAAACTTCACTCACAAAGATCCAGCTCAATGGTATGCTGGACGTGAAAGCAGCAGAGTGGTCACCAGGCGGGAACTGGCTTGCCGCTGCTGATAGCCCCGCTATGGGTTGCAATGTCTCGCTATTCGCTGCTGACGGTGCACTCCGGAACAAGTGGACCGATCTTCCAGGTAGAGCTGGCGCTGGTAGCCTCGGTGTAAGATTGATCAAATGGCATTCTGCGTCTGGCAAGGAGACCCTCCTAGTTGGCGGGAGTGACGAGAACATCTATTTCTTGGGCTTGCTGAATTTCCAGCCAGTTTCAATACTAACACATGGAACTGTATACGAGGGAGTGTGCGTATGGGAAGAATGCCTTTCTGACGAACGGCAGATGGATTATAGACTTCTAAAGCTTCCTTTCTACCCTGCGAAGGTCAGCTCGAAAATAAAGAATGAGGCACTTGGGGGAGTATCAATGCTAGAGGTGTCTGGCGATGGACGCTTTCTGGCCTCTAAAGTGGAATCGATGCCTCATATTATTTGGATATGGTCTTTGATAGAGTTGAAAAACCTTACGCTACTAGCAGTTTTGACTCATAACTCACCAATAAAGTCTATCAGCTGGTCTGAGAATAAGTCCCTTCTTCTGATCCATCCCTCTCAGGGCAACATCACCGGGTCATGGGACTCGGATACGCAGGAGCCGAGAGTACAAGAATGGTATACTGAGGATTCTGATGATGCATTGCTGGGGGCTTCTTGGGTCTCTTTACCGGATGGCTCCGCCAAAATTCTGGGGTGGAGCGGTCGTTCTTTTGCCCTTGCCTCTTTAGACGGCGCGTACGAAAATAAAGAAACATCGTCCGATGATAATTTGAATAAAAGCAGTCTACTGGATAAGATTAGGGAAGGCAGTCCCCAGCTCCTCCAGGATGACGACACTAAGGTCAGAGATCTTGTGAATGCGGTACAGCAGGAGGAATGGTGTCGGCAAAACAATGGCGAACCAGAGATAGAAGATACATTTCATAAGTTTTCTATTGACAAAGTAGGCAGAGCAGGATTAAATAAGAAGGGTTAGCAAAGGATTTAACTTCTAGCAAGGGTTCGATGGTTTCATCTTGTGCCGTCATTTTTTTCGAGCGCTAAACCTTAGCTCCGAGCCAACATAATTGAACAATGCCTGACTTACCTTCGATGCGTTCTTTGAGCATGGCATTTTCTCTCCTGAGAAGGCCAAGCTCTACTTCCTTCTGAGCTGCACGCCCTTGAGAGAGCATTCTCTAAGGTGTTAGTGGGCTCAAAAATGAGTGATGATAACATACTCCAAGCAATTCATTCTCTTCTTTAAGAGCTTTCAAACGGACTACAATGCGATGGGCCATCTCGTCTGGGTCCATGTTCTGGTTGGCTAGAAGGGCGTGTACCGACTTTTCGTTTTTGGCAACTCCTCCAACTGCAATCGCCGTAAGTACCGCTTCCATGCGGAGTTTGAGATTGGCAATTTCTTGGTCTTTTTGCTCCACAGACTTAGCCATGTTTCTGAATGCGGCCTCAACAGCAGGATCGATAGGGCTGAAAGGGCCAGAGTTAGAGCTGTTCTTATTAGTCATGTTAAAGTTTTGACCAGAGAGTTCCTGAGGCGCTACACTGTTCGTGTTATCCTTTTGGCGTGTCATATAGTTGTTATCTCTGTATTCAGACTGCTGCTGTGGAGCTTTGTTTTTCTTGGCATAATTCTCGGAGAAGTCATCGTTAAAGATACTGTTTTGTCTTCCGGCCGAAACATCCATGGATGTGACAGGAGGAGGCATGTTAAAGCTACCGAAAGTGGAAGATGCCCATGGCCCTCCACCAGTTACGGAGCTGCCAGTGCTTCCAGTAGAACTGAAAGACTGGAACGAACTGATGGAGTCGTAAGAAGGCTTGCTTGTTAAAGAGTTATAGAAATTAGTGCTACCGAATTGCGAGGATTTGAGAGAAGGTGTAGAGTTGTAACGACTCAACTGTTGTGCTTGAGGAGGGTTCTGTGGCTTGGAGGCCTGCTTTATTATCCTGTATCAGCTTCAATACTCTTTAATAATGTTCATTAAGGTACTCACATTCATGTAACCGGTGTCCATGTCTTTTTTTCTTAATTGCGTGAATAAAGGATAGGATTGGAAGAAGATAAAGTAGTCTCCGATGGGTGGGGAATCGGGTTTATATATTTCGGCTTAAGGCTGCAACATGTCACAATCGACATGTAAGATATGCATAGATATCCTCGGCCACAGGATTATGACCATCGCTTATCAGTAGATGAACGCGAATAAAATGCATTTCATATTTTGCTAATAGTATTCATATGTATGAAAAACGGTTCCATGCGATATTTCCTTCTTTTGCCTTCTTGGCTAATGGCTATCTACAGGGCCAGACTTTTTCAGATAAAATCGATAATGTGCGGCGGACGCCTCGTCGAATGAGGCTTAACTTGGATTTACCCTACCCCAATTGTTCCTCTTCACCAATCGTTCAATCACAATTTGTTTGATCTTTACCATATCTATCGAACCATGTCGGTGAGTCTCAAAAGAACTTTGAGGAATATATGGAGGGTTGGTCTCCGCGACTACCTAAAGCAGATGAATACCAATGGTGATGCAAAGGCTGGAACGTATGTGCCCTCTTTTCTCGATTTCATTCAATTCTCAAAAGGAAAAATCTAACTGCTTGCTAGTCTCGTTGGACAAGATGTAAGCCGGGGTATATTCAACCTCTTATAACGGAGAAACTAACTGTTTTCCAGATGTACGGAAATAAATTCTACGAAAACAGTAAAGAGGATGAGATTCATTGTATGTTTCAATCCCATCTTTTAGTTAATTATTTTCTAATGAAGAAACAGTGCGTACTCGATGGGTGAGATACAAGAACTTTTACGGAGATATGTCTCAAGTTGAACCAGCATGGCATTTCTGGCTTGGGTACGGTGTGGACGTCCCTCCTAGCCAAACTGCCCCTGAGGCTCTTACCAAAAGGGCCTATCCATATAACAAGAACTACGAAAACTACACTGGAACGCCAGGTGCATACGTGTGCTACAGTACGGTGAGGCCGAAAGTCAGGCCTTGGGCTCCTACAGTATCGCCACGGGCGTCTGGGTAAGATTACTAGTACCTTTTAGAACCTTTTTGACCGCTATATTTTACATATACGAAACGAACTACATTATTTTCCACCTAGCTCTTCTACGCTTCCCGTGCAAAAGTTGCGCCAACTACTAACGGGAAAACAAGAGTAGCTTCAGCATAGACTTTTACGTGCTTGGCATCAGGCTTGATTTTACCCCAGGATATAGCCTCGTCCGGACGGGCACCAGCATCGCTTCCGTCGAACTCCTGGCCCGTATTTATATACACAGCGTAATCGGCCCCGTTCCTCATCAGACAGGCATTGGCGATGTGGTGCTTTACCACTCCACCCCCTAGAATAATTGCACCTGCCCTTGGTGCGGCCATAGATAGCGAGTTAATCCGGCGGATGTCTGCAACGAGATCGACCCGCAGTTGCTTAGGGGAAGCTTTGAACGTATGGAAGAAGAGCATGTCACCCAGAGAGCCATCTGTTATCGCTGGGCAAAATACCGGGATCTTGTTTTTATGGCACCAGTACAGGACCGACTCTTCATTATCAATCTCCTTACCGAGTCTATCGATCACCCTAGACGGTGTCCACCAGGCAAAGCTGTCCGCGTCATTTGCATTCTCGCCGCCGTGCTTCGCAAACGCCTCCTCCTGTTCCTCCAGCATCTTGTCTAAAATAGGCACGACCCATTCCTCGAATTTGCAATAATTATCGTTAGGGACGAGAAGATTGCCGATTCGGTTCAGCCCTTCTTCCCGCAGCTTTGATCCTCGCAGAGAGAACTCTCCCATGTAAGTATCGGCAAGACACTTGATCAGGTCCTCTTCAATTCCACCCGCTGTTGTCACAATCGCCGAGATCATGTTGTTCTTCGCTAAGTATTTCAGTGTGCTTCTTAATCCTGACGAGATCAGATTAGAGGTAAACCCTAGGAATATCGTGCACTTCTCAGGCTCTCCAGTCTCTTCGTTTTTACCTTCCCAACTTCTCATCTCATCAATGATCTCACATGCCTTGCCCAGGGAGCTCGCTTGGAAGCCCATGTTCTTCATGCCAGAAATGAGCTTACTGGCAGAAATATCCTTATTTTCCGGCCTGTCAAAGTCAATGCCGTCGACCTTGATTGACCCCTCTGGCATAGCAACTGATGCCTTGAGTACTGCGTCGGCAGCTAAAGCGGGCTTTGAATCTGTCATTTGGTCTTTATTTCTTTCTTTCGCACCCAACTAGAAGTTTGAATATTTCATGTTGAACACGACCTGGAACTAGATATTAGGTTCAATATTGCAACTACGCAGAGTCACGTGAGCCGCTGACCGTTGCCGGTTAAGTTATTTGGTCCCAACCAATTAATGCTAATATGCTATTGGCCCGTTCGGCCGCTGTGCTTAAATCGACCCATCATTTTTTAATGTTCTGAATCCGACGATTTTGAGTTTGTCGTTAGCATTGCAGTATAGTGAAAAATGACCCAAGAGGTTGAGGAACTCAAAAATTTGGTCAATGACCTGAAGGTCCGTATTGAAACCTTGGAGGGAAAGAGCCAAGGTGGCAAGCCCACCTCAGAGACACCGTCTCTGCGTATGGTGCTCATAGGCCCGCCAGGCGCTGGAAAAGGTACCCAGGCTCCGAAACTGCACGAGAAGTACTGTGCTTGTCACTTGGCTACTGGAGATATGCTCAGGTCCCAGGTTGCTCAGCAGACAGCTCTTGGAAAAGAGGCTAAGAAGATCATGGACCAAGGTGGTCTGGTTTCCGACGAAATCATGGTTTCCATGATCCGCAATGAGCTTGAAAACAACCAAGAATGCAAGAATGGCTTCATTTTAGATGGTTTCCCGAGAACGATTCCTCAGGCCGAGAGACTCGACTCTATGTTGAGTGAGAGGAAGACTCCACTGAAGAATGCAGTTGAGCTTCAGATTGATGATAAGCTGTTGATTGATCGTATTACGGGCCGTCTTGTCCATCCCGCCAGTGGCCGATCCTACCATAAGCTTTTCAACCCGCCAAAGGTCGAAATGAAGGATGACGTCACTGGCGAGCCTCTGATCCAGCGATCAGATGACAATGCGGATGCATTGACGAAGAGATTGGTCACTTACCATGCTCAGACTGCCCCAGTCGTGAACTACTACAAGAAGACTGGTATCTGGCAAGGCGTTGACGCTTCTCGGCCTCCAAAGAGCGTTTGGGCGTCTATTTTGAAATGTCTTGAAAAGTAGGTAGGACACCGTGGGAGAATGTACTATTAGTGACAAAATAAACGTGTTATCGTTATATGAGTAAATAGGCTACGTAGACTTTAGTAACTGTTAGTACAGCTAGGCGCTGTGAGTCTCATTAAACCTTCTCTTTTTTCACTCTTTGTTCAGAGACAGCATCTGTGTCCTCTAGCTTTCGCTTGGTGTTCGCGAGGATCGTCTCTAAATCAAGGTTCGGAGGCAGAAGGCTCGAGAAAGAAGGAGGAGTGGAATCTTTGACTTCAGGGCCCGAAACGGTTGGAGTTGAAGACTTCGACTTTGCAAACTCTTGCGGCGTGAGTATCCGTTTGATGAGGTCTCCTCCGGAGTTCTGAGCCTCGGAATAGCAGCTGGCATGGAAAATCCGCCCTTTAACCTCAACGGCATTCATCCACACCCAATCCTCAGCCTGGTCATTCCATATTGAACTGAACTTTTCCTGGCATATGGGACAGGGTTGCAAGGCAAGGCTCTTATCAGACGGAACAGTAACATACTTCGTAGTGACGTCAACCGTCTCAATGGATTTCTTCCCTCCTTTAGGATTCTTCGTCTTGTTATTACCCCCCTCGTCCCCGAAGCCGCCGGTCATAGCGTCGTTATCATCTCTATTGACGAGACCTAGGATCTCATCTTCGTCTTTGTAATCTATCCATTCCTGCGCCGTAAGATACCAGCATCTACTTTGGGTTATGTTATCTTCCCGCAAGCGCTTGTTGACACGGAAATGCCAGTCTAAATGTGCTTCTCTGGCTTTACGTCCCTGTTCATCATCCATGAACCGCTTCCCACATGTACTACATTGCTTTGAAACATTCTTATATAATAAGTCAACTAGATGTAGACGAGGCTTCTGGAGTGAGCTATTAGTTAGCTGGACCTCGATAAGAACGCCGCTGGATCCACCCAATTGACCGCCAGGGTTAAGCAACCCCGCAGACTGTAATGAGTTGAAAAGAGAAGACGGGAAGGCCCCTCCTCCTTGCACTGGGACCTGAGCTTGAGGAGCAGCGCCGTTATTATAGCCATAACCAGTAGCGTTCCCGCTGGATTGGTAGAACGATTGAGACGATGGAACCTGGGGACCCTGAAAATTAAGCGTGGCAAGCTTGGAGAGATCAACATTTTGAAACATGGCGTTCATGCTGCTCACACCGCTCCGAGACGGAGGTGGAGTGGGTGTTGGAGTAGGTGTCGATCTCGAGAACTGCTGCGCTCCTTGTTGTTGAATTTGGTCGTTTAGTCTTTCGACTTCTTTTTTGGTGAATGCCACCAGCTGCTGTTGAATTGGAGGAAGAATGTTAGACGGTAGTGTCTGTGTCGATAACACAGACTTCAACTGATTCAATATGGCCAGCTGCTCGTCCGCATCAGTGTCTCGAGGATTGAACGATTTCCGCTGGCTTGTAAGCTCCAATAACTTATCTACTTCGCTCAGCAAAGAGGATTGAGATAATGGGCCGTTCGATATGAACTGCATCGCATGCTGCTGCAGTTCTGATTGCTTCCTTCTCTGGTCTTCCTGCTGTAGTTTCAGTTGCTGAACCCGAGCAGCTACCAGGAAGTTCTCAATCTTTTTAATAGAGTCGTTAGGAAACAGAGGCGCACCAGTGGTTGGCGATATCTGCTTCCAGGTCTGGAATAACTCGAACATCTTCTTCCGTATCGATTCTGGAACTTGAGTATATGCATCGGTGAACACTTTAAACAGGTTCATTCTAAAGAATACAGTATATGGCGTTCCAACATTTTTACAGATGGAGTCCAATAAATATAGTGCTGGCAGCTTGTATGCAGGTGGACACTATAAATTTCTCCGTCAGCTTACTAGAAAACTTGCATCTTCGTACTAACAGGCACTTACCTTACTGATATGCTCTTCGATTGCCTTTGAAATCTGCTGAGCCGCTGTGATGTTCTCCTGCGCAATGACTGTCAGGTTTGAAATGATAGGCCGCGAGTTAAATGTCAATTCCTGAAGCGACGATAGATAGTCATTCCTTATCGCATCCAGCTCTTCCTGGGACATCCTCTAGTAAATCTAAAATTTGAGTTAATAACTGGCTCAAATAAACAACATTAACAGTAAAGAGATTAAGAAGGATTCGGTATGAAGCTCATTTCACGCAGCTTTTTCTCTGTCCTTAGACGCCGGAGAATGGTCAACCCTCTCTTTTTCAATTACAAAACTAGTACTAAACGACAAGGTCCTGCAGAATAAGTTAAGAATGACCAACTTGGAAATCGACTTTCTAACTACAGCAGAAAAGGAAAATACAATAGAGAATCCAGGCAAAGAGAAGACTATTTTTAAACCTACTTTTTTAGATGACAAGGGAAAAAATTCGCACTGCGCCAGTCTAGCACCAACCTGAAATGGAATCAGATAGATAGAAAGAAGGCAGAAAAGGACTATTGGATTCAACTGCAGATGAGACAAGCTCTAAATAATTGGCCTGCAGTCTAGTCCTATAGCTGGGTTATGGTGATGGCAATAATGCTGATGATGAAATACGCAAGGTCTTGATTTTGAATGTGGATGTTGGAAGGAAGAGTGTGAGTTGGCTTTGTCTCCGCCGAATTTTATGTATCGAGGTGCACACAACGTCTCTGCAGTTATGCCGCCCCAACATGAGAAAAATCTGGCTACCACCAAAAAGTTTCTGGAGGGGCAAAAGTGAAAAAATCTATATAGTTTTACAGGGTTTGAAAAATATCTTATCATAACCCGAAAATGGCGCACGCTAGCAACGATAGAAAGCAGTCCGGCATCTCGCGAGTGCTTGGATCAGGTATTTGTCTCTTTCCTTTATTGGAGTTTGAAACTGCGTCTGACATTTTTTTTTAGCAACTGCTGGAATTGCGGAACTGGCAGTGTTTCACCCTGTAAGGAGTAACCAAAGAAAGCAGATCGTGGAGCGATCAATGCCATCTAACAGGCTTAGGTAGACACTACTGCTAAGAGACTTATGAGCAATCATACTAGGGTATAGATGAGCATTGTTGCATGTTGGCACAGGCGCGGTTAGTCTGACAGGTTCTAGGTCACTACACTTTCCCAGTTGAACAAAGTTGTATTTCGAGATACTGCTGAAGCAGGCATCGGCAAGCGGTTTTTTTCGCTATTTCCTGGGCTGGGGTACGCAGCTGGATACAAGATCCTGCAGCGGGTCTATAAGTACGGCGGACAGCCAGTTGCGAATGAGTTCCTGACAAACAATTACAAGAGCTCGTTCGAAAATGCGTTTGGGCCAAAGACCGGTAAGGCCATCATGTCAGCTACTGCGGGAAGCCTGATTGGCATCGGTGAAATTGTCCTGCTGCCGTTAGATGTTCTTAAGATCAAGCGCCAAACCAATCCTGAGTCATTCCGAGGACGGGGATTCTTAAGGGTAATGGCGGACGAAGGATTCGGATTGTACAGAGGTTGGGGCTGGACCGCTGCCAGAAACGCTCCGGGAAGCTTTGCGCTTTTCGGCGGATCAGCCTTCGCTAAGGAATACATCTTCAAGTTGAAGGACTACACTTCTGCTACATGGAGTCAAAACTTCGTCGCATCTATCTTCGGCGCGTCTGCTTCGTTGATTGTCTCCGCGCCATTGGACGTTATCAAAACCCGAATTCAGAACAAGAACTTCGAAAACCCTGAATCAGGTATTACTATCTTGAAGAATATGGCCAAGAATGAAGGATTCTCCGCTTTCTTCAAGGGTCTGGTCCCTAAGCTTCTCACCACAGGTCCGAAGTTAGTGTTTAGTTTTGCGCTTGCCCAGACCTTGATCCCTGCATTCGATAGAATTATGACTGGCGCCAAATAGGAGGCTCAAAGAAGTACTTTTCATATCCTGGTGGTTTCCTAACATTTGTACATAGTAATAGATTGGGGTTCTTTTTCGAAGCTGTTTTCTGAGGCTTTCATATATATTGCATTGTAAACAAATGATTATCCCCTCCTGAGTCCTAACCTCTTACACTGCACCACCCTTTATTGGCCAAAATCACGAATATCAATATCATACCATCAATCGGAAATATATATAGTTACAAAGTCATTCAAACCATATTTGCTAGGAAGCGCCTTTCAATTGTGATATCAGTTCCTCCATTTTATTCTTTTTACGTTTGTTAGGTCCAATTTGCTGTTAGCGCTATGGATCGAGATACCGAGCTTTATTACAGCTCATTTGCTCAAGGAATTGTCAATAACCTGTATTCAGCGAATGCCAATTCCAATGATGGGCTAGCAAGTGATTGCTCATTCCAGAAGGATCCCGTGGAGCCTTTTTATCTGCCAGATGGTCGCTATTCTGAGAAGCTCCGTAGTCCTTTTGACTCCATGGAGGTTCCTATATGTGGTCGGGATAGTAACATGAATCTCTGGGACTCCAGAGGAGCGCCTTATCATGAGGATATACCTTCTCCTTATCAATTTGCCATTAGAGAAGGCGAAGCGTCTAGCGTTTCATGGGAATCTCAGAATCAAGACACCGATAACCATGATGAAAAGGATTCTGGATGTAATACTTCGGAACCAACTAGTGGGAGCGCCTACTCCTACAGGAATCCCAAGTCGGGTAGCTCTCTTTTTAGCTTTGAGAAGGGGCTAGATGAGAGCGGTCTTCCTCAATCCAACATTAGCCATTGCAACTCTCAGGAGCGTGACCTCAACAAAAGCATGCAAAATTCGGAATTTCAAAGACTCGAGTTCCAACTGGCTATAGCTAATAAGAAATTGAGCGAATTCGACAAAGACGCTGAAAAGAAAATTTATACCCAAAACGGTTATGACCTCAAATACGACAATAGTAATTACCTTGCAAATCCCGGAGAGCATTGCATGTCGCTTCACAATACCTCATACCCCCCTCGGTTAGGATCTGTCAAATCAATCTGGGGTAGCTCTAACAGAACCAATCCCAGCTCAAACCTGCAAAATACCAAGAACCGCTTGGGCCCGAGAAATCCTCTCATTCAACGAGATGAGCCTGATAGTTCATGGATACCTTTAGAATCTGCTTTCAGCAGCAATACGTTTACACCATCCTATTCCAAAGTCGAGTTCTGTCGTCCTTCATCGTCTAGAAACAATGATGAATTTGAACCTGTCAATTACATGTCAGAAGTATATACCGCTCTGGATACCAGGCCCAAGTATTTTGAAATTATTAACCTGTAGGTTTTTTACCCCATGAGAGCCTATAATGATCCATTGAATTATAGACGATTACTAGAGAGAAACGTTAGCTGCAATTGGCAGGTATGATCAAGTTCCCTTTGTTGACCTTGACCTTTCCTAGAGCTAACTATTCAAAGTTCATTATTAATAGAATTGTCCTGGATAATGACCAGCAGGCTTCAATATTCCTCCAGCAGAAGCTAAAAATTGCAAATGAGCAGCAAAAATCTGGCATTATCGCTGCTATAGTCAACCAATCCTATTTGCTAATTATTAACAGATTTGGCAATTTTCTTGTGCAGAGAAGCCTAGAATATGGAAATGCCCAGCAAATTGCAGACATTGCCGGAGGAATGATTGGATCTGTAGTCCAATTGGCTATGGACCCCTTCGGATGCCATGTTGTCCAGAAAGCTCTTGACTGTGTTGATGCAAGAATCAAAACCGCAATAATTGACGAGATGCTAGTCAGCGTTGAGACGAGTATTGTCCATCGATGTGCATGTCATGTCTGGCAGAAGCTATTTCAACTTCGATGGTCAGACGTTCCCTTAGAGTTCATGAAACTTGTTAACTCGGCCCTCGAGGGAAAATGGACTGAAGTTGCCTGTAGCGAGACTGGAAGTCTTGTGGTTCAAAATATCTTTGAAAACTGCACGCTCGAGGATAAGAAACCCTGTATTGAAGAAATTGTGAAAAATCTTGATACTGTCATTAGAGGTCAATGGGGTAATTGGGTTATTCAGCACATGGTTGAACATGCTTGTGAACCCTACCGATTTCTAGTGATCAAGAAGGTCATTCAAGAATCTCCTGTGTACAGCGTCGATCAATTCTCATCCAAGGCAGTTGAAAAGCTTCTCAAAATGGGCGACACTGTTATTATTCAATCTTTTCTCGATCGAGTGACCCAGAAGGATCCTACTAGACCGCGAATTCCGCTAATTGATAGTATGGAACTTGGTAATATTGATTAAAAGGAAGAAACAGCTAACTTGATAGTCACATCGGATGCGCATGGAAACTATCTTATTCAGTATATCCTACAAAGTGGAACCCCTAAACAAAAGGAGCAGGTTGCTGCCCAAATTAAAAAGCACATGGTATCACTAAGAGGTTCAAAATGGGGGAGTAAGTGTGCTTTGCTTATCGATAAAAACAGGAACAATGCGACCGCTTTATTTGGATCGCGTAACTCAAAGGATACAAGGTCCTAGAATTGCTCTAACTAATTAATTCCATCAAAGACAAGAAATACCACTTTTATAATCCATAGTTGAAATGTTTTTATTTTCATTCCCGTTGTTATCAGAAGAAATCAACTAAATACAAGGTGCATGCATATATCGCCCTTCCTATCTGTTAACGAACTGTTATCCAAGTCTTCTTCGAAATCATTAGCGGAGGCGTGATTATAGTATTGTACTAGCCTTCATAGATCTTCTCGTTGGTTTTAATTTAGATCTGACTCCCGATAGTTTTTCAACTTCAGAACAATTTGACTGCACGTACTTATATGTCTCTGAACAGTCCAAACTGTTTACGAAGATGGGCATTCAGAAAAATAGATTATGGATTGACACGACGATACTTATCATCTCTTCAAAGCTCATTGGTCGAGACAGATAGTAGTATATTACTGGGTTGGGATCCTGAAACGAAGCAGTATGGAGACCCGAAGATAACGGCGCTAGGAGCTCGGAATAGAAAAGGCACTAGGAGAAAGATAAGCAGCTTCGAGTCTTTCTACAAGAATAGCGTTGACCAGGACAAGATACGTATGATTCGCCCATTCCGCGTTGCGTTGGATTCGGGGAATGCGAACCAGGCCCTTGGGCTGTTGTATAATATTGCCGATTATTTGGACAACGATTCAATTGTAAGATGTTTTTCGGCTCTTTTATGTCATTACAATATACATGAGCAGGTTGAAGTTCTATCTAAGTTTTTGGATGCATTTCCTTCATTCAAATCTGTTCCTAGTGAGCTTGTTGCATATACTCTGCATAGCGCATGTCTACTGGACGATAGGGAAATGAGAAGCCAGATTATTATGTCGCATATTCTAGGTGCTTTGAATTCTTTCCGTATAGAACTGGAACATATCTTGCGCCATCGAGATATTCTTTCGGAGTACGATGTACAACTTGTCAACAGCGTTATTCCGAACCAGAAGGTCGCTAACGAGCGAGAGACGGATAGGATATCGAAAAGAGAGTACTCATCTGAACTTCAAAGTATACAGAACTGTATGCAAGCTCTTAGCATAACGATCCCAAATCTCACGAAGCATTTCGATGAGAAATTGGTCAATAGCGCTAGCAAAGATGGTAATGTCAACTACTGCGAGCTCTATGATGCTCTAGATAGCCGACAACGCCTCAAATTTGAACGCATATATGATAGCTTTAATCAGGAAAGACAGAGAATGATAGAGCTGGAGAGTCTCAACACAGCTACTAAAGTGGACCTTGATCCATTGCTAAAAGTTTCAAAAAATACCGCATCGGATATTGTATGGTCTTGGAAAGACTGCACTAGCAGGTACCTTTCGTCCTTCTATATGGGATCGAAGGATAAAGATTTCGCTAAAACGGAAGCGGTATTGAACAGGTATAGTTTTGTGATAAAAAGAATCGGCTGCGAAAAGTTAGGATCTTTGCTCGCGCTAGAGATGTTCAATTTCCTATTACGCTCAATGGAGAGACAGAGGAATACCAGCGCCAGGTTTGTAACCAATCTAGCGAGTCATATTGGCAGAAGCATTGAAAATACGTTTGCGGATATCTTCGCCCAAGAGCAGATGAAGTTGGCCTCGACAGACCGAGCGACCCTTTCTATATCTCGAAAATTCTACACAAACTATTGGAATTTAGAAAACGGACCTGAAAAGTGGACACCTCATGATAGAGTACGAGTGGGCAGCTGTTTCTTGACAATTGCTCTTGAAAATTTTGTTATAGCTTATAAAGATTCTGATTCGGGTGTGAATGAATCAAAGCCCGCATTTTGGCGTACTTTTGAAAGTACAAAGTCTAACACATGGGGAGTTGTCAGAATCAACGAAAGGCTAATAAAGCAGCTTTCTAGTGAGAGAACTGAGGAATTTTCGTCCTTGTTGTTGCCCCGTGCATTGCCTATGCTTGTGAGACCCCGTCCTTGGAGTGGATTCTCTGAAGGGGGTTTTGCTTATTCTCCCCTGCGTCTGGTGACTACTCAGGGCTCGGAATCTGTTGAGGGTACGGCATATGTCAATAGTGCTATCGCGAATAACAAGATGGATGGATTTCTCTCCGCGTTGGATGATGTTTCTTCTTGTGCATGGGGGATTAATAGACCAATCTTAAATTTGATACAAGAAATTTGGAAAACGGGAGGTGCATTTTTAGACATTCCTGGCATTCCGAAGCCTGTTGGTAATGGATCGGCAGGTACTTCCCCGGAAAGAAAGACTCTTCGGACGTTGAAACAGATTGAGACAAACGAGCGCTCTTTAAGGATATCGTATGCTCATGTTCTGGAAGTTGCGATGGCATATGCGAGGAAGGGAGATAGGTTTTACTTTCCTTACCGTGTAGATTTTAGAGGACGTGCATATCCTGTTTCGTCATCTCAGTTAAGTCACCTAGGTCAAGACTCTATCAGGGCCATGTTGCATTTTTGGTATGGACGGCCGCTGGGTAAGCACGGTCTGAAATGGTTAAAGATCCACTGCGCGAATATGTATGGCATAGACAAGGTTTCGAATTTAGATCGCGAAAGGTTTGTGGACGACCATTGGGCGGATATTATAGGGTCAGCAACGGACCCTATGAATGCCAAGTGGTGGACGTTGGCAGAGGAACCCTTTCAGACGTTAGCGGCATGCTTTGAACTAAAGGCGGCTGTTGAAAGTGGCAATGCTGAAACTTTCGTATCGCGGATCCCCGTAAATCAGGATGGATCCTGCAACGGTCTTCAGCATTATGCCGCTTTGGGCGGAGATACAGCTGGGGCAAAGCAAGTAAATATGATTTCAAGCTCAAGGCCCCAGGACGTTTACAGTCATGTTACAAAAGTTGTGGATGGTCTCATAGAAAGGGATGCTTCCGAAGGATTAGAAATTGCTAAAATACTCAAAGGGAAAATCACCAGGAAGGTTGTTAAGCAATCTGTGATGACGAGCGTGTACGGGGTCACGACATTCGGTATGATTGCTCAAGTTCACAATAGGCTGAAAGAGGTAGAGGGAATCGAGGCCGTTAATATGAACAAGGCCAGTGCCTATATTGCTGGGAAAATTCAGTCAGCGATAGGCCTACTATTCACAGGTGCCACAGAGATAAAAAACTGGCTTAGCGAGTGTGCGCTGCGCATCTGCACTTCTGCGCGAGCCGATTTCTATGAAGACCAAGCTATTTTTGATTCAGGCTTTATGAAGAAAAACTTTATTACCTCTGTAGTATGGACCACTCCGTTAGGGTTACCGGTTGTTCAACCGTATCGGCGCCCGGAACAAATGTTTATCCGGACTAAGTTGCAGGCAATCGCGCTGCAGAACCCGTTCATACCTGCTTTTGTCGACGTCGCGAAGCAGCGGCAGGGTATCCCGCCAAACTACATTCACAGCCTAGACTCCACGCACATGCTAATGACTGCGAGCAGGTGTGCAAAAAGTAATATTTCTTTTGCGGCGGTGCACGATAGCTTCTGGACCCATGCTGCAACTGTTGATGAGATGAGCACTATTCTGCGCGAAGAGTTTGAGGCCCTGCACAAGCATGGTTTAATTGACAGACTGTATCGGGAGTTTATTTACCGCTACGATGGGTTTTTCCAGCTGGTGCAAATTGATTCTAGATCCAAGACCTACCAGGCCATACGGGATTTGAGAAGCAAATATAACCTCGACCAAAGTGGCCGAACGAGCACTCTAAGGCACGAGCTTTCTTTGGAATATACGCGTTGGAGACTAAATAAAAATGGCCAATCGGAATTGGCAAAGGATATTGTAACACCATGGACGCTTCTTCAGGCACACGGTACCGATCCAGTGTGGCATTTCAAGAACAAAGCTCAGGGCGAGGGGGTGGTTTATAGCACATCCGAGCACGGAAAAACAAGCACATCGGATCGGGACCAGGGTGGTAGGTGGGTGTCGCTATTTGTGCCCCTGATAATACCGAAACCCCCTCCTAAAGGAGATTACAACGTATCCGAAGTCCGTAACAGTGAGTATTTTTTCAGCTGAAACCTCATCATTATATACTAGTGGGGCCAACCCCAACCCTGCAGCCCGATGCCGTTGCATCTCAAGATCTCAACAACCCAACAGCTTCTTCACGCAGGGAAAAAACCTGCTCCTTCGCAACGCAGCACCTGCAGATAAACATGGGGTTTGCATTCTATTGTATACTTACCACTAAATAATCGGTCATCTGTGTCATTAACTCGGCCTGGATATATTTACAAACCAACAGCCAATCAAGCCACTATATCTCTTTTATCTTTAACTATAAATAAGCTCCAAAGTTAAATTAATTGAGCATCAACGCCGCACAGGCTGCAGGAAAAGATCGTCTTACTTGTCCTCGTTCCTAGATTGAGATATCTTATTTTTCTCACCTTCTTGTCTCCTCTTTTTCTCACATTTACTCTTCCAATCCTTTGGTATTCTACCTCACTTACCAATGACTAACAGTACTCGTTCTTATATTGCAAAGCCTCCGGCCAACCTGTTCCGCTGGCCGTTTGAAATGAACAGCCCTACGGACGACGGCAGCGGATGGTTCTCGTTCTTCATGGATGTCAGGGTACCCATTGCTATAGCCAGCTGCTACGGTATCTTCGTGCATCTTGTGAACCATATCCGCAAGACCAATAAGAAGCCGCTTGCGCTTTGCGACACCAAGGTCTTCAAAGCCATGGTCATTCTCCATAACATGGCCCTGTGCATCTATTCAGCCTGGACGTGCCTGGGCATGTCAGCCGCAATATACAGAACTGTTTTTGAGTTGACCAGGCTCGGTGTTTCGACCGGTGTTAGTGATAGCCATATCAGCCAGTTTCTCAGTGGAGAGTCAGGTTTGATTGGAGCCTCTACGGGCGGGTTCTGGAGATCGCTGTGCGATCTTAACGACGGGGTATGGGAACGAGGCCTTCGGTTTTATGGATTCCTGTTCTATCTGTCCAAGTTCTATGAGGTTATAGACACCATGATTATCCTCGCAAAGGGTAAGCAGTCGTCGTTGCTCCAGACATATCATCATGCCGGAGCAATGCTTTCAATGTGGGCCGGCATGCGCTTCGAGTCTCCGCCAATTTGGATCTTTGTCGTCTTCAACTCACTGATCCATACCATAATGTACTTCTACTATACGCTCTCCACGCTCAAGATACCTATTCCCAGGGTTCTCAAGCGTACGCTGACAACAGCACAGATTACTCAGTTCGTGTTTGGAGGCTCATTCGCGTTCTTGCACATGTTCGTGTACTACTTCAACCCCAACACCGGTCATTACTGTTCGTGCATTACAACGCCGGGACAGGCGTTCGCAGTACTCTTCAACGTGATCTACCTGCTGCCGCTGACATACCTCTTCGTCATGTTCTTCATTGACTCATACGCGCGAGGCTCAAAGAAGGCAAAAGAACAACTTTTGACTGCCAAAATGAAGTAGCTAGATTAGATGCACATATAGGATCTCATGATACGGCTTCGTTACAGTAATATCATTATTATTATTATTTGGTTAATATTTGCACCGCGTTCAAGATGGAATTTCTGGAAATGCGGAGTAAAAAAAGGAGGTGAGTTTTAACACTGTTTCTAACAATGATTTATGATGTCACCGAAATAACGATGAAGTACATTACATAATAGTATTATTTCCCAAGGCACAAATGCAGTTCTCCTAAATTTGTGCAATTTAAAGTGTTCCCCAAACTTTGAGCCTTCCTCATTATACCCACCTCGTGAAATAAAGCCAGAGAAGACAAATATTAGACGTATTCATATTGGCATTCATTTATAACCAGATATATGTTCATACTGGTCATCACATTGCTGGCGTTTGGTTTAGGATCAGGGCTATAGACGCAACCGGGTTGTTAAGAGTATAGTTTGTTATCAGTTGTTCGGCGTCCGAGTTAAGCGAATCGCGTTCTGGCAGACTAGTGGCATTTGAAACAAGTCTGATAGTTATTGTGAGTAGTTTGGATACTTTCGTTTAAGGCTATCATTTTCATCATTGCATATCATTCACTTTTGTGAGTTTTGAGTGTGTGTGTTCTATAGCACACTGCAGATTGGTTTGACATCTCCAACAATTTCTTCACGATCATCTTCTGATCTCGACTTGCCAGTGACTGAGGACAGTACTGGTCAACTAGGTCTCGGGAACCCATTTCGGTCTTATTCGTTTCTGTCTGCGCCGTCTGAAGAGAAATTGGAGGTAGACGAAGAGGAAGAAGAAGAGGAAGCTGAACTTGCGAGATTAGCGAGCTTCGAGATCGACGATAGCGAGGTAGGTCAATCGTTTATTAAAGACAGAGGAGGTACAGAGCAAAAGCACAATTTCCAGATCCGAGTACCCCAGCCGGTTCACCAGGCTCCATCTTTCGGTGATAGAATAATTGGATTCGTCATGAGCGGAGGTCGTAATAAGTCCGGCGGGCTCACGGGCAAGCCGTTATTATATTTCACGAGCGTTTTTGTGAGCTTAGGCGTTTTTCTGTTTGGCTATGACCAAGGCGTTATGTCCGGGATTATCACTGGTGTGTACTTCAAGGATTATTTCAACCAGCCCACTAGACCGCAGTTGGGTACGATGGTAGCGATTCTGGAAGTTGGTGCATTTTTTTCGTCGTTGGTCGTTGGTAGAGTTGGGGATATTATAGGGCGAAGGAAGACTATCATGTACGGTGCCGTCATCTTTGTTATTGGTGGAGGGTTCCAATCATTTGCATGGAGCATGACGATCATGATTATTGGACGGATAATTTCGGGAGTTGGAGTTGGAATGCTCTCGACGATTGTTCCAGTTTACCAGTCGGAGATTTCTCCACCTCATAATCGAGGGAAGTTAGCATGTATCGAGTTTACTGGCAATGTGTTGGGCTACACGTCGTCCGTTTGGGTTGACTATGCCTGCAGTTATCTGAGAAGTGATTTGTCATGGCGTTTGCCATTGCTTTTACAGTGCGTTATGGGAACTCTGCTGCTGTTGGGATCGTTTATTATAGCAGAAACCCCAAGATGGTTGCTAGATAATGACTACGACGAAGAGGGGATGGTTGTAATTGCAGATTTGCATGGGGGTGGAGATGTGTTCAATCCACATGCCCGCCAAGAATTTAGAGATATTAAAGAATCCGTTTTGATCCAGCGGCTAGAAGGTGAGCGGTCCTACTCGGAAATGTGGAGAAAGTACAAAAAACGCGTTCTGATTGCCATGTCGTCCCAGGCGTTTGCTCAGTTGAATGGAATCAATGTCATCTCATACTATGCCCCACTGGTTTTTGAGCAGGCTGGTTGGGTCGGTCGAGATGCGATCCTTATGACGGGTATAAATGGAATTGTGTACGTCCTGTCGACAATCCCTCCGTGGTATCTTGCTGATAGATGGGGGCGTCGGATGATACTTATGTCCGGAGCTTTGATCATGACAATTGCATTATCACTAATCTCATACTTTATGTATCTGAAACTCGCCCATACCCCAACGCTAGTTGTGATATTTGTTGTCATTTACAACGCGTTCTTTGGATATTCGTGGGGTCCAATTCCATGGCTCTATCCTTCCGAGATTATGCCGCTCTCGGTGCGGGCAAAGGGTGCATCTCTCGCAACCGCTTCAAACTGGGCTTTCAACTGGCTAGTAGGTGAACTCACTCCTATACTTCAAGAATATATACAGTGGAGATTATACCTTTTGCATGCCTTCTTCTGTGTTTGTTCTTTTATCGTTGTTTACTTCACATATCCGGAGACCATGGGTGTCCATCTGGAGGATATGGACTCTCTTTTTGGTGATAAGTCAACAGTCTCCTCAATGATATCTGGTCATGATGGCCAGTCTCTTCTAGGCAATGAAGATTCTACTGCTGCAGAACCTCCGTCTTTTGGCGGTGCTGGTCCTTCGATGTTGCAACCTTCTGCGGCAGCAGTAGCCAGGTCGCAGAGATCTCAAAGTAACAATACTGGCGTTAGTCCATTTTTAAGTTCTCCCGGATTTTCTTCGGCCCCGGGACCCTCTGTCTCTGTACCACATGCACCTTTAAATGGTAAGTCTTCGAAAGGTATAACTGGGTTTTTCTCCGGCTGGTTTGGAGGAAGCAAAAAATCGAATGATATTGAATCGGGTGCCTCCTACAAACCTTTAAATCGAGCTTCAGCATTAGATCAGTCTCCTTTTGAGGATGATTAGTAATTGTAGAGCGTTGTAGAAATATATCTTGTACTATGCGATTAACTGAAATTATTGAGATGTATGTCTCCTACAGTGCAGCATGTCAATCAAACAAGTGCCAATATCCGATTCAATGAGCTACATGATTTACAAAATTTATTTGATCGTCCAGCTATTGTAGATAAGCAATGAGCATTGTGTCCAACGATTCCACTTTGAGTAGCTTGAATACAAAACAAACCTTGATCTCACCTCGTATTATATTTACAAAACCACAATACTCATCCGATAAGGACTCATTTCTATATTAAAGACATGAAGTTTTGTGTGATATTATTTTTCACTCTAATTGAATAAATTAAAAGATATGAATTCGAATCTAGTCTGAGAGTTACCAGACAGCATGCAAGGGTTTGGTACTATCTACATCCTCCTCTACGTTCTCATCTCGTGACCACGACTTTGAAAGAGTCTGATGCTCCAGATTCTCTTCATCAAGGTTAGTTTGGTCATCTTCATCTCTACCCTTAGACGGCTCATCTACTGTTAGCTTCCTAGAGGATTTGCGCTTCTTCTGCTTTTTCGATGGATTGGCCAAGCTTTGATTGTATCTATACCAGTTTAGTATCGTTCCAGGAGCCTTAGATCTCCTAAACTTAATGATATCGCCGACAATAGTTTCAAAGTTCTTATCTTTTCCAGATTTAAAGAACTCCAGCAAATCTTTTTTGTATACATCAATTTCTTCCTCTGTATTCCCAACATATGCTTTAACCACCTCTTCCAGTAACCGCTGATCTAGCACGTTAGAGTTAAGATAAATATTTTAGATTAAAAAAAAGAAGGAAAATACTACCTGGCGAGACAATTTTAGACAGGTGAAGAAAGCCACAGATTGTCCTTGAGCAAGTGCCATGATTCAACTCATCGATGCAGACACATAGATCTGGGTTGCGCATATTTGAGGTATACGTCAATGAACGATATCCGCTTGGACCAACGTGCTCCAAGTAAAAGGGACTGAAATAGAATGACTTATATCTCCTCAGCGGAGAGATATACGGTGTGAATGCTTTGGGTATTTCCTATATCGATTAGCTTGATCCTCACTTACCATTAACCATCCTCTGACATACGAAATCGATATAGTCGAACTTTCTCTTAAGGGTTTCAACAAGAGATACCTGACTCGATTCAAGGTCCTTGGAAATTTGAGTTGACGTATTCTTCGGTAAACTTTCAGGCAAATTTGAATTCGTGACTTTTGGTGAGCTAGATGTGATTGCCTGAGGTACAGATTTCACTGAACCCGCCTCAGGTAACGGGGGTGCAGGTAATTGCATCTCCTCGTCATCATCATCATCGTCTATGACGATAGTCTCGATATAACGTTTAGGCCCATTATTGCCAGGTATCTCCTTGGCAACTATTTTCAAGCTAGAATCCGGCCGATTTGTCCCCAACATGGGCTGTAAAGCTGTCGGATTGCTGGGTTGCCCTAGACTCAAAGGAGGATTATCTAGCACCTGATCCCTTAATGGAATTGACTTCTCTATTTCGACAGTTTGTGACTTTTCTGTCGAATTTGGCATACTGGCCGGTTCACTAGCCTCCAGCTTTTGGGTGCCTTTTTGTGTTGGATTTTCTGGATGGGGTGGCTTTGGCTGTTCCTTATCTTTAGGGTCCTCCGATTTCTCCGTTGCAGACAGAGACACAGTGTTAGCAGGGGTTCGCTCCGGTCGAGAATCTTCTCCCTGATTACTAGACGAAAGACTGCCTGGTACTGAGGAACTTGAGGCTTGACCAAGGGACTCCGCATCATTAGAGCTCACAACCCTATCAGGTTCCGAGAACGAAGCATTTCCTGTACTGGCATGTTCACGCTCTGGCTGTGGAGTAGAGCTCTCGCTCAATTCAATAAGCTGATGCTGCAGGTTTCGTATTGTAACATTCAATTCCTCTTCTTCTTTAGTTATTTCATTTATCATCTTAGACTGGAACACTTTGGCATTATTAGTCACTTCAGCGATCTTATTCATTTTGAGTTCCAAATTTTTCTTCAAATCTTCAACTTCTTTGACCAGCCCACTGAGAGAGGATTCTTCAATGTGTGACATTAGAGCAGATCTTTGCTTCAAGATATTCTCTTGTCTTTGAAGAACTTCGGCAAGCGAAGATTGAATTAAATCTACTTTAGAATAGCTCCTCTTCTCCAATTTGATATTCGATTCAGAAACAGCTCCATCAGATAATGTCTCCGCAGGCGCCGATTGGGGCTCAGCCGCGGTCATTATTTGTTCGGCCTTTTCTGAATCTGGGGGTGGGGAGTGCTCCTCCAGTTTAGCAACTGTTTCGGAAGTATCTTCAGCAGCTAACGGCTGCACAGGCCCTGGTTCGGGTTCAGATGCAATCAGAAGCTGTTCGATCTTCTCAGCAGCTTGCTGCCTGTATTGGAGTTCTTTCAGTTTGGCCTGAACGCGTTTAATTTCTTCCTTTTTAGCCTCCAGAAGCGAAGGAGTCGCGGAGTTGTGCAATCGTGTGGGTTTCTCATCGTCACCGCTTTCCTCGTCACTTAGGTGAAGCTCGAAGCGGTGCGACCATCGATCGCTGCCAAACCTGGCTGCTCCAGAGGCTGCTCCAGAGGCTGCGGCCCGTGGCGCTTGCGCCACTGGAGGTGCAATCTGGATAGGATCTTTCGGCGGGGGTACTAATGGCGCCACGGGTGCATTGGTATTAACAAATGATATACTGCTAGTATCAGCAACTTGTCTTCTTTTGATCTCTGGAACGTGGTAATTCAATTCCCTGAACACCTTGGCCAGAAACTCTGGGTCCGCATTGGACTGGCTTTGGATATCATTGAATCGTAATCCGAGACGGCGCAAATCATGGATCGCACCTCTCAATAGCTCTTTATGGTTAACCCGTGGTTCTTCGTCACGGTGCACTGGAAATGTCGTCTTCTTACCTTTTGAAACCTTGGTGCGAGTTTCCTTGGGATTTTTTGCCGCAACTGACGCATTAGCATCAATACGAATAACTCCTGCCGGTGACCTACCGTTTATGCCCTTTATTTTCTCTTGCTGCCTGGATTTCAAACTGTTCAGAGCGTTTAATCGAATTTGCTCAAGATTCGGCACGCTCGATTCAGTCATCATCGCCTAACTATATCAAATCTCTCTTCTTATCTTTACTCTCTTTCTTTTTCTTTCCTCTTTCCTCTTTTTCATCTTTCTTTAGTTATTTTCTCATCTTTCTTTATGAATATCTTGTAATTTAAGACATCTCATATAAAAATTTATGTTACAAAGTGAATGGGATCAAAGTGAAATCGAAAACCTCCTTCTACTACTTTTAAGTTTCACTATTACAGACGCGTGCTCTACTACAACTCCACCACTATTGTGTTGGGATAGTACTTGGGTTTTCCAGCCGCCTAAAACACGCTATATACTTTGACCCGTTGTTTCTGGCAACCTTCTTACCTTCTTCAGTTTCCGATGTCATGACTTTGACACAGAGATCGTCTGCCTCCCACTCTTTAGATAAGCGCTCGAACAATGGGTGCTTTTCCAAGTGCTGGACCATCCAATTGTGAAGGTCCAGGACGTCTGTAATCGTGTAAATGATGCCATTGGGCCGTATAACGTAAGCATACTCTGACGCCAGAGTTGAAGTGATTATACGAGCCTTGTGCTTCCTCTGTTTGAAGTGCGGGTCAGGGAAACAGAAGAAGATCTTTTCCAACTGGCCTTTTTCAAAGAAGTTCGGAAGGAATTTCATGGCATTACCGCGCAAAACGGAGATGTTGTTGTATGCACCAGTATCTGCGTGTTGCTGCCGCAGTGCTATTATCCTGTCTTCGACATAGTTCGTGACCTGAACCCGGATTTCCATGCCCAGGATCATTTTATCTGGCAGCAGCGAGGATAGCGCTACAGTCAGCCCGCCAAACCCACACCCGATATCAGCAATGGTAGGCGCTCCCTTTTCGGGGTTGGTCTCCAAGATCGGGTACAGTTTGGCCCAGTTCATATCTTGTGGGTTTCGAGGACTTTGGCCCCATATTAGCATTTACAGGAAGACCACTACAAGTACTTGGGATTTGCCTTAACTTACTATTCGAGTTGATGGTCTGAAAAAGGGTTCGAATGCGCCCTCTGACGATAAAACTTCTTCTTTGAATAGTTAGTTCCCATTCTGAGATCGTACTTCCTGGGGCTTTGACGTATCGTCGCTATCATCGTACCTTTGGCAGCTTTACAGGCTCATCGCTCACCTCAAAGCGGGTTTCTTTGGCGAGCTTTCTTTTCTGCTCCTGCTTCAGCCTATAGGCCTCCCTTTTATACAGAGGCTTTTCAGAGTCCTCAGGAGTGCTAGCATCCCGCTCTGGGTCCCGATGTTCTGACATGAAATTTTGATATTATTTTTATTGAGTTGAAATTTGGGAGTACTTATAACATTATAAGTTATACTTTCGATATTCGGATATTATATAATAGCGGACGATTAACAGCAGGACGAAAAACAACTAAGGAGGATTTTACTTTTTCATGTGGTCAGCGAATTTGGCCTCGAATTCTTTCCTCCAACGACTTAAGGCAGGACGGCCCTCAATGATATCCTGTACGTTCCAGGCCATACGCTTGTGGTCTGTTTCAACAGTTACATCGTTATCGGCACAGAAAATGTAGAACTCGTTCTTGTCCAAGCCTTCCTCGAGTCGGTCCACGACCTGTTCAGGAAACCACGCACCGGCAGGCTTCGCAGAACCGTCCTCGAGGTCTCCAGTGAGATTGGTGAAGGTCCATCCTGGCACAAGCAGACTAGCGTCAACCTTGGAATCTTTCAAGGAGTATGACAATCCCTCTGCGTAAGATTTCACGGCTGCCTTCGAAGCGTTGTACCCGGGATTGCCAGGCGGGTTTGTGATTCCCTGTTTGGAACCAGTAATTACAATTCGGGCAGGAATATCTTGCTTCGTCAAATCGTCGTAAAAAGCAGAAACGGAATTGACAACTCCGAAAAAATTGATCTCGACTATCCTCTTGACTGGTTCAGCGTCGGAGAAACCGGTTGGGAAACCAATTCCAGCGTTTACAAACAGCAAGTGAACCTGCCCAAACTCCTTGAGGACAGCGCTTTGGAAGGTGGCAAGATCCTTCTCAACAGTAACATCGCCAACTTGGCTGAAAACCGTAGTCTTGCCCTGAAGCTCTTTGGCCAAAGCCTCAACCTTATCGCTCTTGTCAAACAGAGCAAGCTTTACACCAACAGAAGCCCACTTCCTGGCGGCTGCTCGTCCAATCCCCGTAGCCGAGCCAATAATTACAGCAACATTTCCAGCTTTAAGAAATCCCATTGTTGTCGATAGTGGGAGAAGTTGGTGGAAACCGACGCTTTTATATATGCGCGAAGTGCTTTATCTCGTATAATTATAATTGTAAAGGTCCGCTGATTTTCCCGCAACAAGCCCCAAACAGGTGAAAAATGTCAAAAACAAAAATAGGCTTAACATTAAACCGTCTTTATATACTACATACTAGGCAAATACATCCTGCTGGTTCAGCTCCAGCTCGTTGTCCTCTAAGTCATTAAACGAGGTAAAATGGATAGGTCGATGCAATTCGTGGTAGAAAGGCAAAGGCGTATCAACTTTGAGGTCGTATTTGGTGTTCGGATTCCACCCCGCACCAATAAAGGCATTATTCCACAATCCGTCCTCCGGAACTAGGAAGAACCCCTTGAATCGATCAGTCACTAACAATTGGCATTTCTCACTGAACTTAGTAGAGAAGCCTTGGGGATTGAGCTGCGCGGAGTCCTTGTTTTCAACCCCCCATTCAACACCCTGAGTGGAGAGTGTAAATGCACTGAGCGAGACCGAGCCAGGGGTGAACGATACTGGGATAGTGACCGTCTTAGCATCAAGACTCTTATTTTCACTCATCAACCGAGACTGAGTAGCGACATCTGCCGGAGTTAGTGCCGGAGTTTCATGTGCCTGAGTGTGCATCCAGCCCAAGGGCTCCAAACCCTCCAGAAACGGTGAATCGGGGAATCCAGCCGCGAGTTGTACTGAGTGCGCATTTCCTAGTTGAGGTACCATTACTATAGCCCTGATTTCTTTAATGCGAGACTCATCTGGCGGCGAGATGCCAAACAAAAAGCCGGCTACTTGAACGCGCAAGTCAGAGATTTGCACAAACTTCTTAACGACATTCTGAGGCATGATATAAGTGTAATTGTCCTCGCGGTAGTCATCTGAATTGACATAGATGTGCTTTGCCCGCAAATGAAGGTTTGTAGTAGAAATAGCACGGCTTCTCCATTCTGTTTTAGATAGGAAACTTTGCTGTTCATAGTTGCTCGTAGTAACAACAACCATCTCATCCCCATGAACATTTTGGGTTTTCGTAGTGAGAGCAGTAAGCTGAGACTGCTCTAGCTGCTGCTGGTCAATCTCTGCAATCTCCTGTCTTCGTTGTGATGGTGCTTTGATCTCCTGACCAAGGATAAGATCACGAATCTCATGCTGAGTAAGAGAGGCAACATTAACGTTATTCTTTTTACCATAATCATTCAAAATTAAATCACTCAGCTGGTTCTCAACATTGACCCATTGCTCGGTCGTGAATGAAGGCCACAAATGGTGTTCCTGAGTTATGACACTCCTGTCAGGACGGAGGATAAGCTTCGCCTTTTCAGGGTTAACACCTAATCCTCTCAAAATCAAAATTAATCGAGAGAACGCGGTTCCAGATTCAGTTTGATTGTCAACAAGCCAATCATCGTATAAATTGTACAACAGCATCTGCGGTTCTGTTGCCTTGAGAATAACATCAGCAAGCTTTTCGATATTCATTGCCTGTTTGAATGGCAACTGTAACTCAGATGGTCGGATAGATATATTAGGGAAATCCAACATGTGAACTTCAAGAGGATCCAAGATACCTTTTCTTGTAACAATAAGCTGCTTTGGCTGTTCTTCCCTTGGAAGTGACCTCACCAGTGCAGCAACCTCTTCGGCAGTTTTCCACTTAGCCAATTGACCCAAACGTTTCTGACCTGCCCAAACTGAAGTGTGAATAACCTTCAAAAACAATTGTCCAGTTCTAGGGTTGAAAATGAACAGTGCGCCATTCGTTGGCTTAGTGGTCATATTTCCCTCAAATGTATTATGTACAGTGACTCGATAGACGTTACTATCATCAACAAAAAATTGTACATCCTTGCTGAACAACTCAGAATAGTTACTTGAGTTCAGGAATGATTCCTGTGGCTGGGATTGGTACAGCTGTAATCCCTTCCTCATTCGATCTCTCAAAACAAAAAGCGCAGGATTATTCTTCAGGATTTTACTCATTGCTTGGCGCATCAAAGGTTTCAAGCCTGGAAACCAATTTCCATAAGAATCATACATGTTATACGCAAGATCAATGCTAACCATCAAACCAGTTGGAGATGGGTAAACACTAACACCATCACTGGTATAGTCCAAAAACTTTGCTCTAGTATAGCGTGAGATATCATGAGAATCGTAGTCACCATATCTTAACTGAACGTCAATCCAGAACTTGTTTGCTGTAGCAAAATCCATACTATCCTTCGTATCATTAAGAAGCGATGGTTTCGAAACACTCCATCGATATGTACTAAGAAGGACAATATCTGCACATGAAGAATTCATCTTATATGACTTTCTGGGATGAATTGCCTCCTTTTGAACACTATCAATCTGCAAAGTATCCATTTCTTCATCCAACACATGACATAAATCAAACACGACACTCTCATGAATTTTTTGCCACAAATGCGCCCTGAAAATTTGAATTAGGGAAATCTTCAAGGTAGGAATCTTACCATGCAAGAAAATACCAGTCAAATCTAATTGAACTAAAAATCCCACATATACATTGGCTCGATTGATTGTTGGAGACCACCAGAGAGTAAATCTTCTGTTAGGAATTTGGTTTAAACCAGATCTTTGTGCGTTCGTCAACTTTTTGAATTTCATGGAATCTTCAAAACCAGAAGCTTTCTCCCAGAATAATCCTTCCCAGTTATCAAATCCAGTCCCCTTGAATAGAGTATGTTCAAGGATAGTCTCAATACCACCTAAGGCTTGGATAACATCCGTTCTATATGCATTTAAGTTCCACAGTTTACCATCATGACGTTGACTGGTCCACCAGAAGGGATTTACTTTGGCAAGAGAGAACTGTTTGAATTCAGTACGAATTCGATGTCCTTTATCATACGCCAGCGTATGTCTATCCTTTTGGAATAAGGTATTAATTCTTGGCAGCCCCCTATCCCAGCTATCTTCCAAGTCCTCTAAGGTCAATCTCCGGTTCTGTTGACTAGCTTCTTGCCTCTTCATTGCATACTCCGCCCAGACCCTTTGTGAGTCAATAAACTCAGATTCCCAAGATGTTAGGTACCTGAAAATATTTGGAATTAGCTGGTCTTCTTCATGGTTCATACCGGCCCTGAAATGCGTAATACCAGTATCAGTTTGCTTTGACCATCTTAAATCAGATGTAGGAATAAGAATATGACTAGCACTCAGCATTCCCAAACCACCTAATTCCTTCGGAGTATAAAATACAGCAGGAGGGAAACGGGAGGGCATTTTAGAATTGAGCCCAATCTTAACTCGGGTTTGGATTTTGGTTTCACACTTTACTAGAGTATCAAGTAAAGACTCAGTGGCAACTGCGGCTTCACGATAATAAGTAAAAAGTGATATCAACGCCGTGTTCCATTTGTTTGCAATTTTGGAGAATGTAGTTGATCCAGACGACATTAGAATTTGCCTAATCCGATTATTGAATTTCGCAATATCATCTTCAGAAACTCTCAGAAACGCATACGCAGTTCTTTCCTTTGTCGTTTCATCAATCAAATTCCAAACACTATCCTTAATAGCGGTTTCACTATCAACTCTGGATTTTGGCAAAATCCGGACTTCGAACCCAACCATTGAGAATAACAAGTTTGGATTATCTCGACTATAAACGGAGGCAAATGTATCCTCCCACTCAATCGTCGTAAGGGACCTTGGTAGTCTGTTTTTCAATTCCCAGAAAACTGCCCTGCCCAGGTTTACATCATGTCTCATTAATCTCATTCTTGAATCTCTGGGCCAACATTTCTTATTATTATACCCAACAACGTTCTCAAAATTAGGATCAGGGTTTTCAGTCAAAAATCTTTGGATCAAATCTCTAGATTCACTGGCAGTAAATCGAAATAAAATATGCACCCGATCAATATATCGAATATAGAGCCTGATCGGATGATTGGTTTCCGTCTGAGAGTCCTTAAACTGTAAGAAGTCATTCGGCTGTTGCGGAGGACCCGCCAATTCGGATGCCCTCGGCAAGCCTAGCAATAACAAATCAAGAATCAAACCGTAAAATTGGAAAACAAACGAGGAAAATTGTAGTCCTCTAATCATACCATATTGGTTAATATGATTCATATCCTTATATGTCAGGTTGACATTATTCTTAGCAGTGATATAATCAGCAATATTCGAATCAACAATTAACCTCAAAAGACGATTTAGCAATGTGAAATCCATCTTTTCAGCGATCTTACTCAACGTTGTTTGGATCATAACATTACATTGATCTTCACTTATATCCCAGATATTTTCCAGGTTATTGATTCCCTGACACCACTTATAAACTAGTAAAGGTGGTACTTCAGAATCACTTGGTTTTATCCAGTTCGGGAACAAATGTCGCTTATCACCCTCGTACCAAAGATAATGATCAAGGTATGCATCAGTAATTTTCTCCAATGGATCAATCTCATAGACTGGTGTGATATGGCTATAATAATCCATCATATCCAATCCAACCTCTTTAAACACTCGCTGAGTAAGAAGGAATCGCTTAATCCGGCTCAGACATTCGTGAGGATTATCGTAAGCCTGTTCAATAAGCGCCAACTCTTCACGTTGACTCTGATTCAAACGTCCCTTGACACTATAAGAATCTTTCAATCCTTCTAATGCCAATACTAATAGCTTTGTATCATGCTTATAGCTAAGTGGCGGAAATGGAATGGGTGAAAACTTCCTACTCTCGAGCCAATGTACCATGGTAGAAAAAATTGCTACTGCATCTTCCGGTGTAACATATGGCCCATCCTTTGAGAAATTATGTTGCCTTTCCTGCTCAGCTTTTAGCCAGAGACGAGTGAGTCTGCCGAGATTTTTCTTTGCGACAGTTTTATCAACGGTAGCACCCCTTCTAATTCGTTCTCGATTGTAATGTGCCACTGAGATCCAACCATCTGCTTTAGCTTTCACATATCTCAGAATGATGTTCTCAATCGGGGCAGGCAATCCTGGTACTTTCCATGGGATATTAGCCTTCCAGCATCTCCATGCCTCACTCAAATGTTGAAGAATAGTCTTAGACTTGTTTTGTTTTATGCCCTCAGGGATCATATCAAGGATATCATGCATTACAGAGGCCCGTAACTCCAAGTCATAATAAGATTCCACTCTTTGCTTGGTGATTGTCTTAGCAACTGATTTAGAATGACGACCCTCAAACTGTCTAGCCAACAGATTACCAAGCCATCTCTCCAATAAGGGTATAATACCTCGCAGGAAAAATAGCCAAACCCTCCAGGCAGGTTGCCAAAATCCACACCCAGGCCCTTTACCAATGGATACATTAAATCGATAATAAATAACATGCTTTAAATCTTTACAAGTTCGAACCTGGTGCATGACGCGATATTTATATCGGTAAATTCCTGTGAGTTGTCCTAAATGGTTTAAAGTATAATGAATTCCGTCGGCGAGTTGATAAGCATCAACATTACCCAGTCGATATTGTACATGGGCATCCACTAAAAGCTTAACCACCCTTAGAATCTCCCTCATCAAATGGAATGCATTTCCAAATCGAGATTTCTTGCGCTCTTTTGTAGTTAAAGTCTTAATTGGCTTCAAGTTGAAGTTATAATCCAGATGGAGATACGTCAGTCCCTTTCGATGTATCAGAAGATTTAACATTGTGAATCCTTGTCTACAGAGCTGCAGCCCAGCCTCAACCCAATCGATTGTAGTTTGTTGGAAGTATTTGGTGTTTCTTAAGCTTCTTAGTAGAAATCGTTTCTTTTGACTCAGCGGTGCTTTCGTCTTCAATGCATTCAGCACATATGTCTTTAGTAATTTTTGATATGATACCCTTACTTTAACTGGGTTCTCTGCAGGTGGATGTTGCAGATACCACTTTTTAACCAACGCAACATCTTGTGCACGGACCATTTTCCCGCTTCGACGATCAAATGGATAAGGTGCCCACCATAGGGCAATTGCGTCTGCTGTATTATCTGTCTCAAGCGGTGCTTCACTCAAGAACGGCGTAACGCCCTCCGGTAGCTCAAAGTCATCGTCAAAATTATCCTCCTCTATTTCTTCAATCTTTCTGCCTCGTCGAGGTGTTATTGGATTGATAGCAGGATCGTAATAGAAGGCTGGCAAATCCGGATCCCCGGTTTTGATATACACAGATTGAGGTTCATGGTACCAGTTCAAATGTACCGATAATGGCAATGAGTTATACAAATGGGGAAATGCCACTTTATATTCGGTACGAATTGGGTTTCTGAAAATTATCCTATCAATGGCGTTGAACTCGCCAAAATCAACATCATCAGGATCAACATCTTTATAGAGAGGCTCAAATTTTGGACCACCAGGAATTGCGACATTGAGTGCCTTTGCAGTGAAGAATGATTTTTTGTCGAAGAGATATTGCTCATTGCGGTCAGCAATATCAGAAACTAACGGAAGTGCCATTCTGTGCAAAGCTGCTAACTCTGGTAATTCAAGGTTCCATTTTTTATACGCAGGACCCGGAACGTTTTTCGATTCATCTATCAACGGCCGATGATCATAAAACCAATCGTAAATAGGCCCGTCTTCATCTTCATTCAGCTCCATCTGAATAGCTTCTGACGGTTCAGTGATTTCAATATTCTCACTCCACGAAATAGGTGGTTCTTCGTCGTCAAAAGGAGGGAACCTCATTCGTTTAAAATGCCGTCTATCACGTTTCTCCCTTCTCATCATTATCCACATGGTGGCCCATTGCGCAGTGTACACAGGCTCGATAACCCTCGGAATCTCATTTACAAAAGTAATAGCACCAGTGATGTGATACAGCACTTTAACCTCACGAACTTGTTCCCAAGGCTGTGGCATATTCTCCAACAGCTTGATAACTGCATGTGGCATGAACTTCAGCGCTCCTAGGTACGACCTTTTATCTGCTGCGACCCTTTTGGTAGAAAGATCACCATGGTCTCGTATAATTTTTCGTAAGTGTTCCGGCGGCATGTCGACTTTGGTTGAATGGACAAATGTTGCTTTTCCAGTTTTCTTGTCGCCATATCTCTGCTTTTGAAGTTGTAGCCACTTTCGTTTTCGCTCACTAAGCTTGGCTCGTTTCTCTTCTCGACCACTCGTCGATCCTCCAGGAGGCATCGGCGGTCTTCCAGGTGGCGGTTGTGGTGGTGCCCGGATTCCACTAGGAGGAGGCGGTGGAAGTCTTCCAGAAGGTGGAGGAGGTGGCACCGACCATCCAGGAGGAGGAGGCAAGCCGCTCATCTGCTATACGTTAGACCTAGTTTCAAGTAAACTCATATATATCGAGAAATATAACTTACTTTGAGAATTAATCAATTAACTCTAAACTTAATAGACTGTACCGAAGTTGTGATGTTGAGAATCACGATCTTTTTTCTTGAAGGTTGGCCGCATCGTGCTAGGATTAACTCCAGCCACAGATATACACACGGCAATGCATCTTCCCCAGAGAAAGGCATCTTCATCATCGTTGTCAACATCAACATTTTAGGCTATCAGATTTTCATGATAAGCAGGATCAGGACACATGAAGAAAGGAACAGAGGCTAAAGAGACAATTAAGAAAAGGAGCAGTAAGCTGTTTTCCAGGTTTAATAGTAAGCGGAAAGGAGGTGATTCTCAAACCCGTTCTCAGGCGAGTACCGAGGCAGACCAAGATAGTTTACAACGAACAACTACGAGCTCTTCTGTATCGACGAAGTCCTCGCAAGGCGAATTACAGAGAAATGCAGCATCTTCTAGCGAAATTCATAGTCGTAACGTCACTACAACTGTGGTTGAAGCAACACTGACTCCATCTGACTTCTCGTCATCATATTCTCCATACGCCGAGCAATCTCGACGGCCTCGGATACATAGTAGAAATCCTAGTGCCAGGGCGATAGTTCCTGAGCGTCCTTTCCTGCACAGCTACGATACACATTTCTCGACTACTTCTCTTACAGGCTTGGGCGCCTACGAAGGGAATGCTGAGACCGAGGTTGATGATAACGCAACTGCGTCCGCTGCTGTAAGGCTTACCGGGTCCTTATTCTCCGGCGAGATGAATGGGCCAGGTTCCGGTTCTGGGTCACTGACTAACCTGGATTCCCATTTAATGTATAGGGCTGGATCCTTAATATGGGAAGGTTCCCGTGAGTCCAAGGGCCAAAGCTGGCTGGGAACTAGAGCTAGCTCAGCGCGTTTAAATGAGTATTCAGGAAGCGATATTAGCAGATCCAACAAGAAGTTTATCCTGGGTGAAGATGAAGACTCTGACGATGGTCACCGGCTCACCCGGAGAGGCTCTGCGTCCAGTGATGTTGATGACCATTTCGGCGTCGATATTATGAGCCAAAGCAAGATTATTCGGTTTGTCGATTGGGTTCTTGGACTAGAAGACCATACGGCGGGAGTCGGCGAGGTATGGGACTATTCAAGTCGTAGACAGCTGTCGAAGGAAGAAAAGATCCAGCACCGCGACGATAACTCGATTCCAATTGACGTAGCATATATACTAGGCATCGCATCCAATATCGTGTAGAGAAGGAATGTTTAGGATTTATTTATTAACTAGCTAATTTTCAAAAAAGAGGGAATGAAATATATCGGATGCAAGTGGAAAGGGGCCCTCCAGATTAGTAAGAATTCGCAGCCTGAAGCGCAGAGAAATTCTGATAGCTTTGATGAAGGAAGTGACTGTTCTGGCTAATGTTGTTGTTATTGTTGTTATCGTCATTTACCCATTCGAGCTCCTGTTTGATGAAGTTAACAGGTTCCTGTAGTCGACCCTGGCAAGCCTCGTTATGCTTGTTCAATTTCTGCATCCACCCACCATGTGCTAAGCCCAGTCTATTGACCCGTTTGAGGGATTCTCGAATCGCCAATACCCACGCTGACGCAAGCTGCTCGTACGCCATATTTCGCCGGTGATTGTTGACGGGGTTTGTCCAAACCGGCAACTCATGCAGCAGTTCAGAGGCACCATCGAGAAATGCAAGACTATTAGACGGCTGGGTTTCATTCGGCGGCAAGAAGTTTTCAGTGTAGTCGCCCAGCGCTCGTAAAAACTCCTCAACGGCAGGCCGCACACGGAGATATGCGTAGTCCCCTCGCTGGTCGCCTTTGTAGGGCAAGTTGCTGTATAATGTATGCATGTGGTGCTTTAGATTCTCTATTGCAGTCGTGATGGTCACCCTCGGCGCCATATTTGTAATCTCGTCAATGAGATCGGGATGGTTCTGACACACGGCTTCAATCAGGCTCTGAAGGCCCTTTCTGTCGAGTGACTCTATTATCCGGACCACAGGCAGCTGCCGTCCAGAGACACTCTGCATCCTCGCTCGTTTCGATACTTTCGACGGGGTTGCTATCGTTCGCAGCCTGGGCGTTAACGATCCTGACCTGGCGCTTGATGCTTCTCCTTCTCCCACTTCTTCATCCTCGTACTCCTCATCAATCCTGTCAGAAGATATCTTTCGCTTCTGGGGATTATGGCTAGGAGTGACGTTCTGCAGGAAACTCGAATGATGATGCTGTAACGGCGTACTTGGTCCGTACGGCGGTTCAGGGCTAGAACTAAATTCAAACCCCCATCCTGTTCTAGGAGGTAAAACTGCACTGATAACCATATCTAGACTCTTCCTTCGTCTGCTGTTTACCCTATTAACTGGTACTGTTGCTCTTTTGTTTATATTTATTACCCTTTCTTCGTTTTATAGCAAAATCTATATAAAAGAAGGGAAAAAGTTAGAAGGTTAACGTTGTGATGTTTTGGCTGCTCTATTTTTTTGTTTGGGTATTATCAAGCATTATACCATACAATAGTAGTAGTACGCACTACGTACTGTAACTATATACCTAGTATCACAAATATAGTGCTTACGTAATACACGGTTTTTCTTAGTAACAGATTCATTTGGCATCTATTAAAGAACCTTGACAACAACATTGGCGTTTATGAGGTTGGCCTCCTTAATGGTGATATCGAGATCAGCTCCTGAGTAGGTCTTGGTAGGAAATGTGGTCATAAATGCTATTCGGTTCGCAGTGGTTTGCGCCTGCGAAGCTATATCCTCTGCAACGTCTCGCAGTTTAGCACTGACCGGGAACACTTTGACTATGGGTTCGGCTGAATTTGGCAATCGGAATCTTAGACGTGACTCGGTTAGTGGCGTTCTGGTCGCAGCAGCCACTGGTTTGGGTGGTTGCTGGGGCTTTGGCGCTTCACCAGGACCGGAGAGCTTCTTCTCCATTCGGGCCCTTTTATCAGCCTCGATCAGGTCCTTGATGCGCTTCTTTGCAGCTGCGTCTTCTCTGGCTTCCTGCCTTCTGGCAGCTGCCGCTTTGACCGCCTCCTTCTGTTTCAATTCCTCCGTCAGCTTGATGGTCTCTTTCGTCTGCTTTTTCCTGATCAATTCGTTCTTCTTCTCCTGTTCGGCATCCTTTTTAGCCTGCTCTGCCTTCCTGATCGCTGCCTTCTCCCGCAGCAACTGCAATTTGGCCTCTTTTTCCTCTGGCGTGAGAACTTTAGGAGCAGAAGCCTCTGGTTCTGCCTCGACGTCAACCACCACAGGATTATCACCAGATCCACCAACGAGACCTAATTCATTCACCTCGTTCACCTCTCCGTAAGCAGCTGTCGCCGGATCCTCATCCCTGGCCAGGGCAGCGTCAAACTTGCTCTGATTCGCCTCCAACCATGAGATGCAGTCCTCTAAACTTCCAGACGCATTCTTCAGCGCTGCTTCGATCCTATTAGGAGGAAACCCCATCTCCAGTAGCTTCCATTAGCAATCATTGTCCAACTAACAAGAACATAAAATCTCAATAGATACCTGGTTTCTAATGTCCATTTTCAAAGTGGTTATGATGGGCGCTTAACAATAGATGGATCGCTAATTAGCGTTATATATATAACCTTACCACGCAATTCGGCTTATGTAATCAGGCATTTAATAGTACGTAATACTATGTATACTAATTAGCTAAGACTACCAACAGTTATAGCTATATTGCGCTGCCGGTTGCCGCGCCTCCCAGCTCGCGAAAACAAAAACCTTCTTTTATACCAACCACGTATTCGAACTTGGAAGAAACCAAAGTGAACTACAGTCCAATCTGTTACGAGTTATAGGATATCTGATAGTTGTGTTTGCAGTGGACCTCGGGTAGAAAGATTGTTCTTGACTATAAAAGCTATCGATTCGACTATCTCAATTCCATCAACTGACATCGGACTTTGGCACAACGGAAGAAAGTCATCATTACAGTTGTTTATATTACGTTATTTAGCTTGTAAGTATTGTTGTTCTGCTGTGAAGAACGAGCTACAAGAATGGAAGTATCGCCTGAAGTTTTGGAGTTTGGTAAGTCCGTGAGAGCGAATGATTCGATGAGGATTGATGGGGTCATATATATATCTAATATGTTGAAATAGAAGCCTCCAGCGAGCAAAGCACTACTGCGCTAGTGTTGAAAAACACCACTGACTCCGATTTGGCGTATAAGATTAAGACCACCGCGCCGAAGCTCTATTGTGTGCGTCCAAACGCCTCGATTGTACATCCTGGAGAAACATCCGAAGTCACCAGTAAGCAGACGACGATGGCAGGAAGAGGGCCTTGAATTTTGAAACTAATGGATATAGTTATCCGCCAAGGCAAGGATGCGAAAAGCGAAAAGCGTCAAAAGGATAAGTTTCTCGTTCTGACAGCGCCTGTTACGGATGTTAATCCTGAAGAGAGCTTCTCTGCGCTATGGACTAGACTCGAGCAAACTGCAGCCAGCTCAATAGTGGATCGAAAGATTCGGGTCCAGACCAATCCCCCCCGCACTGCACAACCCTCTGCATTAAAAAACGAGAGCTCATCTCCTGTATCTCGCTCAGCCGTTCCTGTTGCTGCCCCTCCTGCCGCTCTGGTGCCGAATCCTATTCACACTGAGGCTAGATCTACCACCAGCCCCGAACGGTCGTTCGACGATACTGAGGTAACACAGTATTTGGATGGAAACTCTAGCGATAGCGTACTAAACAGCACTGCGGACTCTACTGGCGCCGAGAAGAGCACGACCTCTAGTATTCCTCGATCAGCAAAGATCTCCCAAGAGGCTGCTTCCGATTCACGCGAGGAGCTTTCAAAGCTTTCAAAGGAGATCAGACAGGATCGAGATATAGCGTCTAAGCCCAAACCTTCTTCGTCATCCTCGTCCACTGGCAGCACCACCCAGCGAGCGAAAATACAGTCAACGTCTGGAGTCCCAGTCCGTCTTGTTCTAATCCTTGCTTTGCTAGCGTTTTTTATTGGCTGGAAGATATTCTAAATCTAGTTCGAAGCTTTTATAATTATTTTATTCTTATTTTTTCACCCTACAGACAAAGTACGAGAGCCCTAGTAGTCATCGCCTCGGGATATCACCTCCTTGACGGTTGGACGCAGGATAAGCGTGTGCTCGTACTGAGCGGTATAGGACCCTGGTATATCCACCAGCGGTGGGTATTCCTGGACTAGACCTGTTTTCACGAGATTGTTAAGCGCCAGGAGGTACTTCTCCTGGCCAATCCTATCCAGATATCTCCTGCAGAAGGGCAGAGTACCGAAGTTTTCGTTAATAACACTGAGCAGGTTCTTTGCAGAGTTAAGCCGTAACGGAATATGGCCAGCATCAACTGCCTTGGCATAATGAGAACACTCTCCCTCGTCGTGGACATAGCCTTTACCGGTTGACCCGAAAGTTTCAATGGCAAACGTTTCACCTTCTTCCATCTTGGTCTGATCGCCTCCTTTCACAATTGGCACTGACTTGCCGCCGTGGATTTGGAAAGGGTTAATGTTGTGCCCGTTCAAGTTACGGATTGGCTTGACCTGGTGAGTCTTGCCGTCGATCTCAACTTCGTACGACTCCATAACCTCTTGGATGGCCGCGCCAACGTCACACAGTCGTACATCGATTCCGGCTTCCCTCACACCGGTATTGGTAGCATCTTTCACCGCCGCCAGAAGATTGTCGTACTTAGGATCAAAGGACATTGTGAATGCAGAGTCTATAATATAGCCGTTGACATGGACCCCGATATCGACCTTCATGACATCTTCGTACTTCAGCACAGTCGTATCACCCTTATTAGGAGTATAATGAGCGGCGCAGTGGTTTATCGAAAGACCAGTGGGGAACCCCACACCTGCCTTAAGAGTCGTTTCGCCTTCAGCAAGTGCCCGAACTGAGTCTTCAATCATGTTCGCGATCTCGGTCGTGGTCATACCGGGCTTGATATTCTTTTGAGCATACGACCTCACGGTACGATGGACTACTGCAGCCTTTCGCAGGTCATTCAATTGATCATTGCTAGCTCTCTCGAGATACCGCTTTTCTTCTGACGTAGTCCTGTACGTATTCTCATCCTTGTACTCATGAATCTCTCCTTCAGGATACAATCCGCCCTGGTAGAACCGCGATACTCCAACTCGTGGCGGATCCGTCTGAACCGCGGGCCCGTCGTTGCCAGCGCTAGTGCCTGTCTTCTTCTTTTTCTTGTTGTTCTTTTTCTTGTTGTTCTTCTTCTTTTTCTTCTTTTTTTTCTCCGGATCCGTGGTTTCTACCCCATCTTCGCCATCATCGCCCTCTCCCTCATCTTGGTTACTGTTCACTTTTCTTGTTAAAATACGGAATGCTAATAGCCCACGGCAAAACACATACAGCTAAGATCTTTAACTTTCTCCTCAATCTTCTCAGTACTTTCCGCGGTTTCAATCGTCATTATTTAAACGCTGAGAACTTTTAGGTTTGCAAAATTTAGATGCTGAGGTTGGGGTTATATTCTAGGTTTGTATATATATTGGACAAATCTCCGTAGTGTCCGCTGATATCCGCGACTTTTTCAGTCAACTTCCAGAACCAGATTCTGACCCAAAATCTACATGAGGCCTGCTCATCATGAGAAAAGCAAGGTACGGGGTGCCGAGGAAGTTGTGAGTAGTGGCGGGCGTCGAGAGCTCTGAGGTAGGTCGCAATCTAATAGTACAGATTATAAGAAGCGCTATTCGAGGTGGAATCCTTGGTGGTGTGATAGGACTAGCATCTGCCGCTTTGGCACACAAGTTCTGGCCCAGATACAGAACCCTAACTCCACAATTTAAAACGTTTATACAAGTAGGCTTCATATTGTGCACTGGCAGCTTCCGTGCCGATAAAGAGCTGCTCGCATACGAGAAGAAGGTCCGATACGAGACTTTGATTGAGCAGCAGCAGAAGATCAATGATGCAGTAGAGCAGGGTCATTATGTAGATGTCCACGGTAGAATCCATAAGCACGAGTAGCCTTTCATATTAGACATATATATATCGGTATCTTAGAGTCCTAAAGATCCTTTGCATGAATCTGAGCCTATCTGAGCTTCTCGGCAATGACGGGGCCTCGCTGGACCCGGTTCCAGAGACTGACGTCGCTATCAAAAATAAAGTCCCAGATAACCATGACCCAGCTGGTATGGTACGGCAGCGGGTCGTAAAACTCGGTGGCTATCCTTCTCAGCTCCTTGATGCGTGTCCAGGGAATGTACGGGAAGTCGTGGTGTTCATTGTGGAGCCCGGCGTTGTATACAAAGAAGTTCAACGGCCCATAGTAGCTGTAGGTCTCTGGCAGCATGGTGTTGTTCAGATCGTACTTTTTCGGAGCGTCGAACACGTAGTGCTCTGCGATGAAATGGCCAGCAATTGGATGCAAAGAGCCGGCCAGAAACGCGCTGGCCATCAAGTAGATAAACGGCATCCATCCAAACAGCCTCACCAGGACCGCGTCCGCGCATACCTGGACAAAGATGTTCAGGAGATGTATCCACGTGAGTTTCAAGTTCACGATGAACATCGGCCTCAGCGCGTAGAAGAAAATTTGGAAAGTGGCAAAGAACGCCTTTCCGGCAACCGAACTAAGCATCATCGCCTCAAACTTAGTAGGCAGATCAGTGTCATACTGGGCATCTCCCATAAACTTGTGATGGAGAAGATGATAGGGTCCAAATCCCGCGCTGTAAGGGATCCCCACAGGCAAGTTGGTGAAGATCGAGAACAGCTTGTTATGCAAGGGCTTCTTGAATCCCAGGTTATGCGACAGCTCATGAATGGCCAGAAACACATTCGAGTCGCATGTAGCGCCTATGACATACGCTGATAGCCAAAATTTCCACGATGATACACTTGAATCGCGCAGTAATATTGCAGTTGTGAACTGCAGCGCGACAACTCCAAACACGATATACTTCGTGAGCGGCTCGTACCCGGTGAGCTTAGTAACTTCAGGATGCGCCTTGATTATCTGCTTGCGTCTCTCTCGATGTGGTTCTTCCTGAAACGTGTATAAAAATTCCTCGACCTTACGCTCAAACACAGCCGGCACAACTGGTTCAGCAAGCACTTCCTCGGTTGATGAACTCGCCAGCATCCCTATTCCAGCTTATAATACAATACTGAGTTACAAAAGATAGAAATAGACCTTTTTTGATGGCTGCCCGCCTATAGTGTCTGGTGCAAAAATAAATATTAGATGGTAAGCTAGCTTTAATGGTACGTGGGATATATATATATATAGTTCAGTCATGAAGGTCGAATACGAACCAAACGACAAAAAAATGGTCTTAGGTTTCAATTGGAGTAATATAGTCAATTTTAGTGAAAAATCTAATATGGGACCATTCATTTTACCAGGGATGTGTATTTTGATAATTATACATTTCATCTTTATATATTAATTGATGGTAATTTGTAGATACACTTCTCGGCTCAAAATCATCTGATGGGAGAATTTTACCCGACCAATCTCCGGTCTCCTCCTCCTTCTCCATCGTCACTGTAGATGACCATCAAACGACTAGCGAATAGAGTGTTATCGATGCCGCTTCGTGCTAAAATCATGAATCCTGCAGTGGGCTCACGGGTATGTCTTGTGTAATTGAGAAGAGGCGGCGCTTAGCTTCTGGGGAATGGTCTAACTGAGCAATGCAGAGCTATGGAACCGAGCAGAAAGAGCAAGAGGTCTACTTCAACTCTATTTTAGGGACAAGAACGATTTTGCTGAATAGGCCTAAGAAGTTGAACTCGTTGAACTTGAATATGGTCCAGGAGATCACTCCCCGGCTGAACGAATGGACAAAGTCAGATCTGGCAAAGATTATAATCCTTAAGGGTGCGGGGGAGAAGTCGCTATGCGCTGGGGGAGATGTGACGGCGCTAGCGCAGTCGATTGTTCGGAACAAGGAGGAAGGCGCTAAGGAGGGTGCTGACTACTTCAGACAGGAGTACAGCCTGGATCAGTTGATTGCCACATTGAAGAAGCCTTTTATAGCCTTCCAGGACGGCATCACGATGGGCGGAGGCGTCGGGTTAAGCGTGCATGCGCCATTCCGAGTCGCAACTGAGAAGACTCTGTTTGCAATGCCCGAGACTACAATTGGGTTCTTTCCGGATGTCGGGGTATCATTTTTCCTGAGCAGAATGGACGGACAACTTGGGCCGTATTTGGGTCTCACGTCCTCAAGACTGAAGGGGTACGACGTTTTCTTGTCTGGAGCAGCTACGCATTATGTGTCCTCGCATAAAATTGGCGAACTAGAAGAGCGCTTGATTCAACTGACCGGCAAGCTGGGCGGGGTAGACCAATATGAAGTCATCAACAATGTCATTGAAGAGTTTGTAGACGAGCCTGAAGCAGGATTCAAGAGTGAGATTTTTGGCAGAAAGCGCGAGATCATTGACTCTTGCTTTAGTAAGGACACTGTTGAAGATATCCTTCAGGCGCTACAAGATGAGGGATCTGAGTTCTCCAAATCGACCATCGAAACAATCTTACAGAAATCGCCCACCAGTCTCAAGGTTAGCTTGCAGGCTATTCGGCGGGCCAGGAACCTTGACATTACTAAAGCGCTTGAAGACGACTTCTACCTCGCTGAGAACTTTGTCCACCACCCTGATTTCGCCGAAGGTGTTAGCGCTCTGCTGCTCACGAAGCCATCTAGACCTGCGAAATGGTCACCGCCCACTTTGTCTGAGGTCACGAAGGAGGAGGTAGCGCGGTTCTTGGCCAAGCGGGAGGGTTCTGAAGGAATTCAGTTTATTAAGCCCGACATTACATACAAGGAATATCCCCATTCCTATGGGCTGCCATCTGAGAAGGAGGTCGGCGATTTCATTACTGGCGAATCTTCTCGCAGAGATTACAAAGTGACTCGTGGGGAGGTTATCGAGCAGTTCATTTCGTCTAAGAATGGAAAGTACGGAGTGGAATTGAAGGTTAACGATATATTAGATAGAATGACAGTTCCTGCTTCTGAAGATGCAAATCTCTTGGACTGGAAGTATTAGCTTTTGTATTATCTTACCTAAACAAAATGTTTCTGACTCGGGTCTGCTGGTCCCAGTTTAAAACATAAATTCAGAAATATGCGTGCTCGGGTTTCTCTTGCCACTACTAATGTCGGATCGTATTAAGAGTCTTTGTCTGCAACCTCCAAGGCCAAACCAACAAGTCTTTAAAGACGATTGCGCGTACTGCTTTGATACTCCTGTATGTCCCCAACTGTTTAGCTTGTTATTAAGAAAGAAACGGCATGTGGCTAATTCTAGGAATCTCCTCATGGATTAGATGTTTGTTTATCATGCTTTTTGTCATCTTCGCCAGATCCGGACCATGACTATACGAAGCTTCACTACGAATTGACTGGCCATCCGATCTATCTGAACATCAAGAAGATTGCCAAAGAGGTTTGTACGAGTATGATGTTTTCTTTGTGATGGCTTATCTAACCTACAGCGAGAGGAATCACCTGCAAAAATACAAAAACTCGCGATAGAAGCTGATCGAGAGGAAGATCATTTCGATACTGTTACAGTTGTAAAGGACCTGGAATTCGGTGAGGTGGATAAGTCTACTGAGGGTCTTCAGGCTATTATTGATGGGGTGTTGAGCGCAGTGAGCTACTCGAAAAGAGAAGAGATCCAGGCCTGGGAACAAGAGATTGTTCCTTGTGAGCATATTCTCTATCTTCAGCAAGACCTGTCCGGTGAGAAGAAGCTAGATCAATGTGGCGAGTGTGAGCTGAAGGAGAATCTGTGGCTATGTCTGGTTTGTGGCAATGTTGGATGTGGTAGAGCACAGTTAGGTGGGATCAAGGGTCATGGCCACGGGCTAAGTCATTTCGAGGCCACGGGCCATTTTGCATCAGTGAAACTGGGTAGCATTACTGCGGAAGGCACTGCTGATGTATTCTGTTACAAGTGCTCGGAGGAAATTCAAGACCCGGAGTTATCTCGACACTTGCAATCGTTTGGGATCAACATTTCAGAGCGCGAGAAGACGGAGAAAAGTTTGGTGGAACTCCAGTTGGAGCAAAACATGAAGTGGGATTTCAACATGACCTCCGAGGACGGGAAGGAGCTGCTACCGGTTTTTGGGCCCGGGCTGACGGGGCTAAAGAATCTGGGTAATTCCTGTTATTTATCGACGGCCGTGCAATGTTTATTTTCGTTGCCGGAGTTTGGTGAGCGATTCACGTGGGACCAAACAGATGCGAAGAAGAGTCTGGATCCTGCGAATGATTTGGAGATCCAGCTCTGTAAAATCAGAGATGGGCTACTATCTGGCAGATACTCCAAGCCTGATCGGGACAAGTATCAGAAGGGACTATCGCTCGGTATGTTCAAGGCGCTGATAGGCAGGGGCCACGAAGAGTTCAGCACCATGCGCCAGCAGGATGCATTCGAGTTTGTTATCCATCTATTAACAAAGATTGAGGACAGTGTGCCCGACCCGCCGGTGGACATATTCAAATTCCAGACTGAAGAAAGACTGGAATGCATGAAGTGCCACAAGGTGAGATATAGAACTGAAGATGAGGCCAACATATCTGTTCCGGTTCCTGCGATACAAGAGTCCGAGGGGAAATACAAGCCTGTGCAGCTCAAAGAGTGTTTTGACTACTACACCAAAGATACCATGGTGGAGTATACGTGCAGCCAGTGCAAGTCGGCTACGCAGGGCGACGTCACGGTCAAGTTCAAGACGTTCCCCGAGGTCTTGATCCTGAACGCTAGACGGTTCAATCTTGTCAACTGGGTCCCAGTGAAGCTGGATATTGCAGTCGACGTGCCTGAGATGATGGATTTGAAAGAGTACCAGTCACGTGGGCCCCAGGAGACTGAGCAGGTGTTTGAGGAGACTAATGACGATGAAGGGTTTAAGCCCAACCAGGAAATCCTGGGTATGCTCCAGGCCATGGACTTCCCTAGGGTCTGGTGCGAAAACGCTCTGTACAATACTGGGAACAGCGATGCCGAGGCGGCTACAAACTGGATTCTGAGTCACATGGAAGACCCAGCGATCAACGTACCGCTAGCACCCTCATCATCATCAGCTGGTGAAGCGCAGCTTGATATTAGCGGCCTTCTGGATATGGGCTTCACAGAAGCGCAATCGCGCTACGCGCTCAAAATGACAGATGGCAATGTCGAGGCTGCGGTAGGACTGCTGTTCGACAATCCTGATGTCCCAATCGATCCCCCGACAGCATCACGAGCTCCGGCGTCGTCCGTGGCGCATGGGACTACGGATCGCTCTCGGTATCAACTAAAGGGAATAATATGCCACAAAGGAGGAAGCGTCCATGCTGGTCACTACGTAGCGTTTCTCAAGCGCGACGACGGCAAATGGTACCTTTTCAACGATGAAAAGGTAGTTGAAGGCGGCGATTTTCACGACATGAAAAAATATGCCTACGTTTATTTTTTCACACTGTGCTGAAAAAGAAACCAGATTTATATAGACAGTCATATTTTTAATTGGACGGAACTGATTGCGCAGCAGAACCGTTTAATATTATGCATATCTAATGCATGCGTATTATGCAGCTAGCCGCCAATGCCAAAAACGTCTATGCACTTGCAACTGTTGCCTTGCGCTCGAGCCCCATCTAGATTTGCATATCATGCATGTAGATATATAATATGCATGAGCCGCAACGGCCGCGGGTTAGGGTCGAATCTGAAGAAAAACAAACATCCATCTAAACGATAACGACGAGTATGCGTGTTTCGTCGTCATATGCCACTTCCCGACGGCTATCGGCATTTGCACAACCCTACTTCAAACTCCGCTCATCGTGGTCAAACAAGGCTTGAACACAGCACTAACCCTCGGCACCGGGTCTACCACTGCGGCAGCGTTCAAAGTATATCCGTACATGCACGGTTTAATAAAATTTATATAAGCTTATGTCTATTGTTAACGGAGAATACCCCCGGTCAAAGGGGCCACCGTGGGCGAGGGTATCCCGTGATTAGATTATTTTATCTGTATTTTATCTGTAAGGTACTACTACTACACTACGTCTATATATATAGTACCAGATATACATATATGGGACGTGTAGAAGAATTTAAAGTAGCCGTGAGCGACGCTCGCAGCTACCAGATACGGACGGATCGGCAATGCACTACGCTTAGGGGACATTTGGCAAAAAATATTATTATCTTACTCGTTGCTAAAAAACTATATCTGATTTCAAGCGTTTCTTTTTGCTGCCGTTCTCGGATTTGTATCCCACTTGCTTTTTATTGGAAATGTAGATCTTGAAAGTTGCGTTTCTGGATTGGGCAGTTGGCGATGGCGATTAAGGGTTCTTCGGTGCCATTTGGTGTCTGGCCGTGCTTGGCCAGCATATACGCCGCTCCGTACTATAAGCCCGCACGCTTTTTTAGGCCTATGGCTGATATACCAGAAAAGACATTTATAGAGATGGCGATAATATTTATGGCGAAAATTATATATATACTATATCCTCTTTCTTACTCCTTCTTGCACTGTTCACTTTTCCCCTTTACACGGTTTGTGATATTTTGCTGACTTACCATGAGCGTGATAGACATTAAAGGTGAACTGGACGACTACTACTATCATCACCATCAGCAGCAGCAGCAGTACTATCAGCCTAACGGGACAGCATTGGAGTACGGTCCGTCTCAGCAGCAGCCACAAACGCAATATGCCCCACCTGTAGAGGACTTGAGCTATCCACTATCGTCACCGTCTGTTGAGACCTTATTATCGCCTACCTATTCGATCTTCTCGCCTTCATATCCCGTCACTCCTCCGCTGGGTAACAACGGCGGGTCGTCGTTGACACCAAGCGAGTTTGTGTATCCCACGTACTTGGATGGCAGCAGCAGTTCCTACTATGTCTACGATCAGACCCCACTGGAACAACAACAACACACGATAGGCGTAAGTGACAATAGCATCACCGGCAGCTTTCCGCTGCTAGCGGCTCCTATCGACGACACGGTGGCATTTGACCATTTCGGGTTCCAGGACAAGGCAGCACAGCAGCCTCCAAACTACACAGACCCTACACAGGAATCACCTCTTAGCCATGACTATCTGTACACAGAAACCAAAGTAAAAGCAGAGCCGCCGCCGCCGATAGATGAGTACGAAGATAGTCGAATGCGGAGAAAGCTGGCATCCTCGGCTATCACGGCTCACCAGGCACCCACCAAAACGTCGAAACCCATAACCAAAGGCACCAAAGTCAATCTGGTAAGAGCAACGGCGGCGGCTGCAGTGCGCAAATCCAACTCACCCAAAAAGCGATCGCACCTATCGCCTGGACCCCCCTCGAACATCAATTCCGCAAATGTAGGCCCCCCACCAGGGCCGATTCCCGCCAGCACGCCTACATTTGTGAAAAAGGATAAAGACGGCGTGGAGTGGATTGCGTTCGAGTACTCGAAATCTCGTGTCAAGTCGTCTTACTGCATACGCTGCGACGTCGAGACCGTGACTGATGCGATGCTATCTGCGAACTTCAAAGTTGAGAACTGCATTTATCCGAGAGCCACAGTGCCGCCCGAGAGGTACACCGGTAACCGCCACAGGTACGAACGCGAGTGCAACTGGATCGGGTGGTGTCTGGCGTTCCTGAACCCTGATCTACAAACTCAAAGAGGCCTGATTCAAAGAGCGGTCGATTCCTGGAGAAACACAAATGCCGACCCATCGTTCCGGTCAAGGAGAGTGCGACGAATGTCAAGGAAAACATCTGAGCATATGGACCTGTCTGATGTTCCCAAGTCAAATGGGGGTCACTCCCGCTCTCAGTCCACTGAGGTTGCTCAATCTCTAAGCTCTCTTAAAGTATCACTAACGTCATCCCCGATTTCACTTGGTAAACCACCAAAAAAGAAGGCTGCAGGGTTGAATCAAAGCCACAATTCAACCGTATCCGTACCGCCATCGTCGTACGCGCGGTAGTTGCCCGTGTTATCGTCCTACTACCATTATTTATAAGTTTACCGACTCTCTTTCTCTCTTTTCATCTTTCAGATAGCTTGCTAATTAAATGCCATCATGCTCTTTTATCTGCCTGCGGCTCATGCACGATTTTAATTGATCTTTACAGTGGAGCATCGATCCCATCGCGGATTCGACTCCGAGTCAGTGTTTCGCGTGTCTCGCATCTTTCTTATTATGCATGGCGAACAATACCATTTGAGTTCATGCCCAGTGGATATTGTAGATGTTGAGTATTGTTTAGCGTTAGACTTCAATCTCAAAAGAGTTTTAGAGCGGTTGTACCGATTAAGCTAATATTTAGCCTCCATACAGACGGACCATAACTGAATAAATTACCGCAATTCCGGTATAGTTTGATCATGCAGTGTGTAGAGATCTACAATCAGCAGAAAATCTCGGGCATTGCTTTGCTGAGATCGAATTACATTATTGTATGGGTTTATTCTTCGTTCAAGGAGACGCATACATATCATGCAGCACTCATTTGAGTGACGGTCTGTGCTATTATTGTCAATTGATTACCATTGGAATCTGTTAGTAGACTCACCGAATATAGGCTTCCGTCTGTTCCACATATCTGGCTTTATCATTAACGTTATAGTACATTGGGAAAGAATTTTAGACGTTAAATAACGATCCACATATATACCGCTATTCAGATTAGAACTCCTAGCAAGTAGAAACTGATTCTCTCGACTATTTCATCGAATATTCACAACCAGACATGTTGGATCTCATTCGAGAAACACTCTCGACAAATACGCCATACTAACTATTCATCGAATACTCCTGACTGGTCCTTCCAAGTAAACCTAAATTTTTGACATATCTGTAGGGTTTCGCTCAATCGATCGATCGGCAGTGAGCCGCACCGATGAGGCGGTTTACCCGGTCGCAGGGCCCGTTTTCCCCTATCAAAAAGGAGGCGGGCGGCTGGGCCAACAAGCAAAATGTAAAGGGCGCGTTAATTTGGTTATTCCCTTCTCATCGAGATATAATTTCGAGCGAGTTGAACCCTCCTGTTTAATATCATTGGAGAGAAAACAATAAGGTAATAATGCTTAATAGAAGGAATAATCGGAATTATTCTTTGACTTCCTACACGGGAGTAGGAGAAATGCCTCCTAATCGTCATGCCGCCAATCCTATCGCCGTTGCAGCGGCAGCAAATGTCGGAAACAGCTCGACAAGATCATCGACCTCGAAGCTTTCGTCGGCTGCTGCTGCCACGGCCATACGTCGTCATAACTCGTTCGACCAGAATAGTCTGGCCGCTGTTAATAGTCTCAGGAGGAGTAACTCGACTGCTAGTAATATGTCAACTGCATCCGCCGCAGTGCCAGGATCTCGCAGCAGAGGAGGAAGAAATGGCACTACGAAGAGTACTTATACTACAACGGTCAATGATGATGGAAGAACGATGTCATTAACTACTACTACGATCCGGAAAGTTGGCGCATTTGAACTTATCAAGACTAATACAACGCCTTTACAAAGATCTATTCGACACCAGCGCGCGCCTGGGTATGCAGCGAGTGCAATGTCATTTGAGAGTGATTTGAATCCTGTAAACGAGGAAGAAGAGAATCTTCAAGTTCAGGGCTTGAGGCCGCGTCCTCCAGTTTCTTCTGCAAAGGTTGCTACTTCTGCATCTTCGACATTGGCTGTGAAGCATCAGCCATCAAATAACCGATCGTTATCGCCGATAAAGCCAGCCTTAAAAGAGAGCTCGCGGCCTTCGAGCATCGCTTCGTCTGATGATATTAAACCAAAGCGAAATCACCACCGTGTTTCGTTTCAAAGCGAAGATGATATCTCCGATGGCGGAAGATATGCGTCCTCCTCATCACCACCTCCCCGTCCAAAACAACCACCTGTTGCAGTGTTTGCTAAGCCAAACCCAGTCCGCTACAGCCAGACTGCTGCTGCTGCTAAGGAGGCAACTATCAGGTCGCATCAGAATGAAGTAAACGGGCAATTGGCGAGATCTTCAGGTGCACAAAATGCCACTGCAGCCGCAGCAGCAGCGAGCTTCCGGCAGCAACAACCACCATCGAAGGAGGATGAGTATAATAGCGAATCCGGAGATTCAGTTTATTCAGATGCATTTGAGAATCTTGCTGATAGTCGGAAATCAAGGTCGAGGCTAGGAAGGGTTAATAGCGGTAGTCGGAATGGGGTTGCAGGTATTAGTGCAAGAGACGTTGCAGGTGCAGCGGGCACAGCAATTAGAAATCAGCATCAACAGCCTCCGAATAACATTACCAGAAAAAATCAAAGCACAACGACTAGAGATAATAAAGGAGGTAAGCAGTTCCTCCAGCCTAATAATAACAGGATATTAGACTCTGAGGAATCGGATGACGAGGCCGATACGATTTCCTTGCATTCGGATTCTTCGTGGAAAAGAGAAAGAGGCAACCGTGCAAAAACTAGTGGATTTAGGCTTTCAATGAGGGACCCGCCTACATCAGCCGAACCTAAGTCGTCGCCCCAGAGGGCGTCTGTTCAAATCCAGCCCTCGCCTCAACCAGCCCAACCCCACTTGAATGGAGGAGGCTTCAAGTCCCATTCATTGCGATCAAACACGCAGCAGCCGAATTTCGTCAATGGCAAACTAGAAAAGGGAACGATATCGCGGCAGCAGATACAGCCACAACATGAACGAGTATTCAAAGGCTTCTCACTGAGAGAAGAGATCCCTACGAGGACCCCGATAGCTGCGCCCGTGCCATCCCAACAAGAGCCAGCCGCTAGTGCATTCCGATCCAGGTTCGTGGACTCAGACTCTGAAGACGACTTTGTAGGTGTACTGCTGTCAGATCCTCCTCGGCAAGATATTTCCAATGCAGCAGCCTCACCACCGCCCAAGCAGAAGAAAACACTAAAGCAAGTCTTTTCACCCAGCAATAGTGCAAAGATCTTAGTGCCCAGGCACTCACAGCCGTCTATCAGCAGCGCGAAGTCGAATTCAAAGCCAGCTTCACAACCTAAGAATGCTGGAGGTGGTCGTCAGCCACCGCCAGCTTCAATGGCACCAGTTCTTGAGACCAAGGAATACGATGCAGCGTACGATGGCGGGGTAAAAAAGAAAAAGAAGTTCAGTGGACTACGTAAGATCTTCCGCCTGGATTGATCTTCGCGTACGTGCAACTTTGTTATCGTCATATTACATGAATAATTCGTATTAGTCTTCATCTTTTGCTTTTTCTCCTCTACCCCTTATGTATTTATTTTACTTTTTCCCCTATTTGTTTTTTCACAAATCGTTTGGCTAATGCTGTGTTATGCATGCAGGGAGCCCCCCTCCCTAATCTAGCACTGGCCAAGCGGGGTCACGGACAGGTTCACGGAAAGTCGAAATGTTGACGAAACAACCCCGCATTCAACCTGCTGGCTATGCTAACGGGAAGACACTCATATGCAGGTTCCTGACAGTAGGAGACTTGAGGATTGAATGTATTAGATTTACTATCTGATTTAGCACTGAGATGAGCATGGGTGAATCAACGGCAACCCAAATCCTATGATGATTGCCATCATAGGAGATGGATGATAATGCAGGTTGACTGCCATATTGGGCTAGAATTTTTCGGGACCATCTCCTATGTGTAGATTATACAGAATTGGCGATGGCGACAAAGGGTCATAGGATTATTCTAGACTATCAAAAGCCCTATCCGGATAGAGTTAGCAATAGTCTGTTTCTGATTTTAAGCATCCTGTGGTATGCGCCTCCTGTTTCATAGCATCTCCACTTTAGGCAACCACATTGAAATATCAAATTATATCATTTGCCGATGCGTTCCCGTTTTTACGCTGTGGCATTATTTAATGTAGCAGCGCAGCGCCAGCGCTTATTAAGGTTAGCTGCACAAGCAATGCGATGCCGATCTTTTATGCGTGCACAATGTAACATGGATAATCAGCATTCAAAAAATAATAAAAGGTGCAGATTTAAATATTTTAATTATTGAACATATAGCATATATTTGAGCTCGTAGTTTAAGTATGATCTTCCAGAAGATCACGATCAGTCTGCTTTACGGTGGCTAGATTGTCGTCTTCATCGTCATCGTTTTGTTTCATGGTATTATCAATCTCGTCGATACGTCTTCGGACCTCTCCAGCGACTCTCATGCCATCGCTTATGATACCATCAAAGACATTGCGTAACGTGGTTGTGACGGGCTTGCGGCTACTAGTTTCGAAAGCACCTGTACCAGCCTTTGTTAGATGAATAGCGGACTGTAATGATATCGAAAAGAACTGCTCAAGAGTCTCATCAGCAAGTACTACCATTCGGAAGGTTGCTAGATTCATATAAACCTCCTTTTCCTTTTGGTCATCTTGCGGTTGGCTTTCCTTTTCTTCAGCATATTCAAAAGCACGCTTAATAAAACTGCTAACCGATGATAGATAGCGTATTGACTGCTCGTGTTGAATCGAAGTAACATCAACCGGGGACGGAGTGGGTTTATCTTCTTGTTTCCTTTCCAGGTCATGCAAATGGTCAAGAGAAGTCTTGTCCAGTTTGATTGGCATTTCCCTCCACGGGCGAGTAAGGAATAAAAACCCTTCAGACATTTTCAGGATACCTTCTCGTCCAATTGTGCCGTTACCCTCATCATCGTATAGCTCGAAGAAATATGACATTGACGACATCAAGTCATCGTCTCTTAACCTGTCAAGACCAGTAGTGATATCGCCCAGGGTCAGAGAACCTTCCAGTTGGGAATCCCATCTTGCGAATACTCTATCGACAAAATCATGCGTTACGAATGGCCCATTCCCAAGTGGATGGGATTTTGCCTTGTTAGAACCAGCACCCGCCGGGTCATAATATTTCGGGTCCATCCAATCAATTATCCCCCCTAAGAATATAGAAAAGGTTTCTTGATTCATTTCAGACTTGTTATCACCCAATGCGACTCTGGAGTCTTGTAAGACTCCATAAAAGCGATCGTATATTACTGATAGCTCCTCACTCTTTAGATGCTTGGTCTTTGGTAGATTTCGGATCTGGGTTCTTTTCGCGAATAGCTCGATATCACCGAGGATTTGGTTCTCATACTTGGATCTGTACTGGTTAATCATGTCATCGGTTATATTTGAGAATTCCTTAAACGCAATAACCATTAGTTCCTGGAACCTATTGATCGACTGGAGCTTCTCATTCTTCGAGTTCGGATGCGCAGATTCATGCAATGTTGAGAAGTAATTCTTTAGTATGGATATAACTTGTCCGTCGTCACTTGCATCGAGCAGCTCTTCTCCATTGATTCTTAAAATTGCCAGTGCAACTTGAAACAATGTTTTTGAACCCTCCAAAAAGAAAACATCAGTGATACGAAATGCAAATATAAGTGGCATCGAGTTCATAAATATTGACAGAAACCAGGGTAATGAAACAACAGACAGTTGAACATCATTCTTATTCAAGTGCTCCCATAGAATAGGCATCGTCTTTTCCACTAACGATTCTAGCACTTTTTGGTCGAGCAATGTCCCGTACATTGTCTTGGAATAATAACCGGGCAATAACTTATCACAGATGACATTTAAACTCCAGAATGCCTGTTCTTCAGTTTGATAGATTAATAATGCGGCGACGACAATATTCATCGCCTGGCAGTAGCCAACTTTCGGGTTCTTCCATGAATATGCTGACAAGACCCTTCTCAATCGGCCGATGCCTTCTTCATCCTGGAAGGCCCGATACTCCGGCAACGACCGGTTCAGATCCTTCTCAATCTCATCGATCGCTAGTGAGCTTCTGCCCTCATACTCCTCTAATATGGACGAGTATAATCGTTCATTTTGCATTCTTAAATATAATGATCCGCACGACAACTCCCATATCTCTCCTCTAATCTTATTAGGGAGCCCCACCCGGATTAGCTTGTAAAACGTCGGTTGCTTAATTATCGAGATGTTTCTTCCCTGGTTCCTAAAATATTCTAGCCACAGCCTCATTTTGGCCTTATCTCTTAATTTCTTCGCATCTCCTGGATATCTGAAAATTTGTCCCAGACCGCCCTTTGGCGTAGCTATTGCGCTAGCAGCGACCTCGTTTTGGCCATTAAACTCCAATGTGCTGACTAAGTACTCAGAAAAACACGTCGATACAAAAGGTTTCAGTCGTTTCATTATTGGCAGGTTGGACTTTAGGTTATCCTTGAAAACATTGCAAAACGCTTCACAGTGGTATCTCAACCCCACAAATTGAATAACAATAGACAATCCATGGTATAGATGTATCGATAATGCTAAAATCATTGATGTGGACGGTAGGCGTTCGACCCGCTTGACTGTAATTAGCGGCAGAGTGAAATTGCAGTTTCGCGGATCTTTACTAGTAAACACCAAGAACGATTCAGACAGATATAAAGTGCCCTCGTAGAAGATATTGTTCGATCCAGGATTACTCTTTGGTATGATTGATACCTCGGCTCCAACTTGATCCATTAACGACTCCGAAGGCGGAAGCTTGTAATCAGCAGTAAATAGCTCATCCTTAGAAAGCTTCCGATTGTATATCGAATCGGACCGCGGCTTATTGTTGTGATGATCTCCAGAGTCAAACAATGAGAGCTGAGACGCCTTCGTCTTCAAACTGTCTAAAAACGACATTCTCTGTGTTGAATTCGCCGTAAAACAGTCTTAAGTGTACATATATATACATACACACTATCACGTACGATATCACACACAAAAACACACTTACTGATATCAAAGTCCAAAGTAGGAAGGTTTCCTCATTGTTTCCCTACTGACAGGTGCATTGGCCCCCAATTACACTCCAGGGTAACAGCGGTTACGTAAGCGGACTCTATGCACGAAATTTAAGGTTATAGGGAAAGGGTTCCTGCCGTTTCGGGCGCGTTGCAGGCGCGGGCAGCTGCTTCCCCACCCCCACATTATATACGTACCCCACGACGAAGGAAGAAAGTAATGCCGGCCCCTCACCAAATTCCTTTTCTGCGTGTGTTTCCCCGGAGAGGGGTCAAACTCACTGTATAAAAATTCTCCCCTTTATATCTCCACTTCTCCTCATAACATTACATAACAATAATATTGCCATAACCGCGGACAAGTAAAAGAACAAAGATTTTTTGTGATTGGAATTATAGCTGCGTCTCATATTTGTTGTTTTGTTCTTATTAAGCTTTCCGGCTTTTCTAACTACGATTTTTTGCTATTTGTGGTTTGCAGAGTGGCATTATGGCTTCTCAGGCACTGGTGCGTGAGAGTGCCGATAACGAGGCTTCAGCAACCGTATCTACCGACACCGGCACGAATTTGAACACGTTGCAAGTGCAGGCGAGGGATCATCAGGGGGTTCCTATAGTTAACGGGAAACCAATTACCAAGAATACAAAGAAATACCGGTGTTGCTACTGCGACCGGGCGTTTTCAAGGAGTGAGCATAGGTCAAGACATGAACGCTCACATACAAAGGAAAGACCCTTTCATTGTCCCAAGTGTCCGTCTACTTTCGTGAGACGGGATTTGCTACTGCGCCATGACCGAACTGTCCATGCAAATAGGCTGGATGGGTCTTTGCCTCAGCGAAAGGATGCAAAGCGGGGTAATGAGAAGCTAAAGCCGAGTGAGGAGGCCGCTCCACTGGCAGCACTGGCTGATGCTGCCACTGAGTCTTTTGATCACTCACGGCCAAAGAACGAAGCGGTTGACGTGGACTTCAATGCTGCGGTGCTAATGACTGAGCTGCACCATTCGTTCAGAAAGCCCGAGTCTCAGTCTCAAGGCGCAAATCAAAACCACGAAGATGAGAAGCAGGAAAGTCCACCAACTCAGCTCCAGCCTCACGCTTACTATAACGAAAATTCCGCCGAGCTAGAGCAGGCTAAGCGTGGATACAACACAAACTACACGATATCGTCAGTTCCTCCTTTTGAATCCTATCATCCGTACAACTCCTCTCAAAAGGATAATTTATATTCTTCGTCGCTATTCCAGAAACAAGATGGTGCCCCGCCACAGGAAAATTTCTCGAATGGAAGTGGTCTGTGTGTTATACCTCAGTTCGACAGCTCATATTCGATAGCTCCGTTGCTGAAATTCTTTGAGGCCGATTCATTCAAGTCCACTGCCGGCCCGCTGCCGACGAAGTTTCAATTGAACCGCTATCTGTCCGCGTATTTCACATTTTTCCATCCTACGCTACCGTTTCTGCATCCTCAAACATTCCAACCGACTGGCACGGCACCCTCGCTCCTTTTTGCTGTGTGTTCAATTGGTTCACTGTTATGCAAGGAGACTTCAATGGCAACTCTATTGCACTCCAGCTCTCGGACATTGCTCAATTCAATATACGAAGTTAATAAGGATTTCCCCAATATTAGGAACGCACCATTGTGGGCAACGCAATCTCTAATTTTGAACATTATTTATGCTTCCTGGAGTGCTGACTTGAGAGGACTGGAGTTCGTTAGTTCTGTGAGAGCGTCGTTAGCAAACTTGGTGACCACCGCAGTCTATGAGTCGCTTCAGGCCGAAGAACACGGGAGCCTAGATAAACCAGGCGGCGACGGGAAACTCACTTGGAGGAAATGGCTTGATGACGAACTGGTGCGGAGATTGTATTTTTCGGTATTCGTTCTATTTGGGTCGTTAGGAGTTGTTTTTAATTACCCCTTTGCATTGAATAACCACGAGATCCCGCTAAAACTTCAATTGCCATGCTCAGAGGTGTTGTGGAATTCGGCTTTTACCAGTGAATCAGATTGGCTCTATTATTATATTCGAGAAACCAACAGTATTCCTTCGGCTACCTTTAACCAGGTTTTTCGGGATTTTACTGAAAAAAGAGAAGCCTCGTATAGTGGTTCAGCACTCACACCATTTGCGATTCGTATTTTGAGCACCGCTTTATTTATTGACATCAAAGACAAGGATAATGGCAAAAATAGGCTATTGCTATCATCGAATGTTCACAAGTTTGAAAATATGGCAAAGGACCCACAGCCCGGCCAGGGGCAACTTTTGACACATATTATTAACAACTCCTCAATGTTTTTCCTCATATCGCCCGTGGAGGAGTCTTTCGATTCGCTGTTCCCGTCGAATGTGTTCCCTAGGATATCGCCATTTATGTCCCGTTTAAAGAATCATCAGCATCCCTTGGTGTTAACGGCAAGTACAATTGCTATTATTGCAGAAGTTCGTCTGTTGTTGGATCTCACCTCTGTTCACGAGCCTATTCGTTATCACGTCCCTAACGAGATTGCTTCTTCTGCGGTAAATGTCTTGACATCACTGATTAATAGCGGGAGGTTAAGGGCGTCATCGGAGTTAACTAATCTCATGTTGAAGTGCTTTGATATGTTTCGGGTACCGCTTATTCTTGGACTAAAGTTATCGAAATCTATGCTTTCCTCCTCTCCAGTAATAGTGGCATCAGTGGATAGTCTGCTCTGTTTTTTTGATATTGCCCTTGTCGTTATCATGTGGTGCCATCGAGTGGAGCAAGACCTGATTATAAGCTCCGACCAGCAATCCCTCGATAGTGAAGAGATGATGATGTATGAGATGATGGAAAGGACCTGCCTTGAAAGCGGACTTGAAAAAATAAATGGTCAATTGGCGACGACCTTGGCTGTTTTTGCAGCAGATATCTTTGACAGTGCCGATACATGGGGGCTAGCAAACGTTCTTGGGTTATCTTTGAGAGCTTTTGGATACAATCTATACCCTCAACAACAGCAGCAGCAACAGCAACAGTCAAATGTAAACAATCGGCTATCCAGGACACGCTCTCAATCTATTAGCTCACCGCCTTCGTTGCATCTTCCTTTTCATCATGCGCCTCCTCCGCCGCCTTTCAATGTTTCACATGGTAATCACTATCAACCTCATCCTGGTCCGCCCCCACCGCCATCCTTCTTGCCGCCAACATCGACGTCACCGTTTCAATCTCAGCCAGTTTCAAGCTTGCGGACGACCGCTATTGAGAATCAAAACCAAGATGCAAATTCATATGGCAAGCCGAGCCCTGGCGTTCGAAATGGTAACGGCGATGTATTTGCTATGCCTTTCAAAGCCGCCATTCTGTAGTATTAAATTGTAAATAGTATTAATGTGCAATGTCAACCATCTCGATGTTTCCATTTCTGATAAACGGTAGAAGACTAGAATACAAACATCTAGGAAGGAAGCTAGATGCACATTTACGTAGGAGTTCTCCGGTTCCATTTAAAATACTATGGTTATCTATTCAGGGAGACAGAGACATATCTAGAATCGCTACCGCAGTCCGAAGAAGCATAAGATCTTCCTGATAGATAAAAGCAACACTACCAACCTGAAAATGACTACAATTTTTGATCTTCAAAATATACGTTTATATAAAGAAATGTTAAAGAAATCTACTAGTGCGATATTTCGCACGACAAGATCAAATACATATACATGACATTAAATTTTGTTTTCTCTTATCCATACTGTATGTACCGAAATAAACTTTTCAAATGAATTTTTGTATTGTTTAAGCTTCGAGGTTGAGACGTCCAGATGCATTGGTAACCTTAACACCTAGAGCCTTGGCCTTCTCGACGATGGCAAGTCTCTTTCTCGATGATACGTTGTGTGCGATTTCGGCAGCATAGGTCTTGGTGTGGAGCAATAAAAGGTCGACGTCTGAGGTGTTGGAGACGAGGAAGGTCTTATGTCCAGAAGGTGAGAGGTGACGAGTCTTCTTGTTGGATCCGTAACCAATCTTTGGCATTCTGATGGTACCTCTGAATCGTCTACGGACACACGAGTCGATACCCTTAGGCTTTCTCCACGACTCTCCAACTCGGTCGTAACGGTCAGAGTGATGTCTCTTGAACTTCTTTGCGTGCTTCTTGACGATCTTAGGATGAGGAAGTGAAGCGGCCATCTGGATTTCTTCAGTTAGCGATCGGTATGTTGTGATAAATCTTTTCAACTACTACTAACCTTTAGTTTGGTTGTCGAGAACTAAAGTTTCTTGTGGTTCAGTTGAGTCGGTTTGATTCTGGCGTTAGTAGTGGCTTTACTCCCAAAAAATTTCATAACCTCACTGGCGTGACTGCTCATCACAAGTGGGACAACCCTAGCCCAGCTAGGGCTGAGCCCTAAAACGATAAGGGGAGGAAGATAACTCCCAATTCTTACGTGAGCTACATTATGCGAGAGCAGCGTTCTGTGTGAATAATCCCGTGGTTTATCTAATATGCCATCTTCGATGTCGGATGATAAACCGTATTTGTATCTCGTAGGTGAAACAGGTATGCCCAGCATAGAAGAGGAGGTATACCGTGTATGCGATTCTAATCTGTGTAGATGTGAAGCCTGGTCATCTGAGCGGTAGCCAAGATCTTACAAGGATTTACGGCTTGTCCGAGCTAGCGGCATCAGTAGCGCGGTTCAATCCAGTTACAGGGGAAAAGCAAAAGCTGCGGAAATCTTATAAGAACCAGATTGCGGATTTGTCTGGTAAACACGGGATATCGCCGTTAAACCCCGAAAATAAGAACTCTCTGTTGAATTTGGCAAGACAGCCTCCACGATACGATGAAAACCTCGCCAGACCGCCATCATTACAACCACCGCTGGATCAGAACTTGCTAAACAGAGCCTTATCCATGGATAGGACACCTACCACTGGGATACCCGACTTCGATATCTCATTGCTCGCTGCGGTATCGTTCCCTAGTGGAAATGTTTCATCACCTGCTGCTGGCGCCGCTGGCGCTTCGCCTGCCAACGGTAATAATGGGCCTAATGGCACATTCAAGCCCAGTGTCAGTGGTGGCCCTGGCTTCTATCACTCCAGACAGAGAAACGGCAGCTTCGGTATTCTGGAAGGTGGGTCTCAGACTGCCGAGTCGTCGAATGATGACGGTACTAGTATGAAACGATCACAACGAAAAATCAAGCGAAAGGATTCAGGCATGGTCCTTGACGATAATACGAACAAAAAAAGAAAGAAGAATGTATAGATTAGATGTACAACGCGCTATGACTTATGACCCCCCTCTAAAGGTTATTTATTGGACATACAGGCTACTATGAATGAAGCCGTACCTGCATAGAAATAAATATTTAATTAATATAGCCCTGAAAGCAGGAAATTTAAATAAATAAAATAAAATAATAATATAATTTACATTAGATCTGTAACCTTTTTGAAGAAGCGTTTCTTCTTAGACTGCTTCTCAGGAGTACTCAAATGATCATCCAGATCCTCACTCGATTTTGGATCTTTAAGCGAATCAGAAGGTGTTGATGGAGCTTCTGGAACACCTTCCGAAGTTCCAGAAGCGACTCGCTGCAGCGTAGAAGACCGGCTTCGGTTAGGCGACGCGCCATTACTGCCACTACTTGTAGTCTCTTTAGCCCCAACGATACCTTTTACAAAGGACTGTGCCTTCGTTTTCAGGGCATTCGCACTATGCACAGGCGAGAGATTATTCCCTGCAATCGAATCATTAATCGAGGAAGATGACTGGCCAGCGCTGGAAGGTGACCTCGAAGGAACCGGTGACACTACTTCAGATATCTTTCTTGATAGGGGTGACGGCCTCAATGGCCTCTCATTAGGCCCACTAATCACTACTTTGGGTGCTGACTGTGGTTGCTGGGCTTGTTGGGTCGAGTGGCTGTTGTTAGTGTCACTGCTCAAATCTGCCAAAGAAGTAAAAGAAACATAATTCGAAATCTGTCGTAAAGGCTGCTGGAACCTCTTCTTGCGATGCTTTGTAAGCTTATTCCCAATCAATGCGCCGGTATGGTGAAACAAGACTTTGATAACATCCTTCTTCAAATGTAACGCCAAGTCCAGATTAGACCATGTTTTGTTTTTGTATTCAAAGACTGGTAATCGCATTACAAATTCATGAATGTCTGTTAGGCTACGCGAGCCCGGTCCTTTATATGAAATACAAACCAAAGTCGAGTGAATCTTAATATCAACAATGCTGAGATAATTAGATGCCCTCCTGACCATCGTAGTAATATCATCTGTCGCTTCAGCCTCTTTCTTTGACCCTTTCGCCTTAGACATTACACTTCCATGCTTGGAGCTTGTGCCAGAGTTAGATGTCTCGCTTTCAACATCCTTAATGCTATGTGTATTAGCAGAGTTCAAAGAGCTGATTCCGCGGAGAATACTCCTAGACATATTTGAGGTTGTGGAATAACTAATGCCCGTCCTCATAGATTCTGCATCTCCATTTTGAACTCGACCGTTCGGTTTAAGCTTCATAACAATGTCATCGTTATCTTCGTCATCACTTGATTCAAAATGATCGTCAACTATCGAATTTAAGTCCTTGTCCTTTCCTTTATCGTTCCCATTTTGTTTGATTTCTGCCTTGCTCTTCTTCTTCGCCGAATTGATCACAAACGGGCTTTCATCATCCGGTGACTGGAAAATATATTCAAATATCTTTTTTCCAGTTTCATGTTCCAATTGCAACTTAACAGGTTTGAGCTGGACTTCGAACAACTCCATAATCGGAATCCCACCAATTGGATCTAGCATTGTCCAGCTTATCGAAATTAGCATCTCACCATCATTGGCCCCCTCCCCTTCGCGCTCAAAATATGGAGAAAAAAGTTCTGGATAGAGCGATTTCGGAGTCAAGTTAAATCCTTGCATCATTTCAACTTCAACTGTATTCGAGTTATACCCATCAGCAGCCTCTATTCTATTAAACGAAGCATTCGCAAGCCCAATATCTAAGAATGGCGTCCGGCCATCTGATAATACATGCCAAATAATCTGATCAGATGCAATAGCCCACTTCAAAAATTGGCTACTATCTTCGCTATTCTTTACGCCTCTTTGCAGTCCACTTTTAATTGCTCTCATAATCACATAGAGTTCAAGTATAACTTGACGCAACTCAACATCAACAGTGAGCATATCATTCATTCCACTTTCACCTAATTCATCAATCCTCAAATAAAACTGATTTCGAAGTTCATGCAGTTGGTAGATATCTCTTTGCAAATGTGAAATTCTTTCCACTGCTCCAGTTAATTCTCTAAAGTCAGTTGCAAGTAGAACCCTTTCCAGTCTTTCGTTTGTCTGTTTTTCATTTGGCTCAGAATAAACAAGTAGATCAACTGCAATAGTATAAATCGAGAAATATTGACTTGAATCACAGGTAGCAACAACACGAGGGAAGTCGACCGTAATCCTATTAGGCCGATATTTCTCATGTCTAATAGAATTGGAACAAAAGTTCTCTTCAACCGGAGATTCACCATTAGATTCTTCATCAGTTTTTGTAGAGGACGCATCAGATGAAATTTTGGAAACATGCAAAGTATTTGGCTTATCATACCTGCATGCCACCGTAGTCTGCTCAACTACTAATGCTGTTCCTAAAGGCGCAGAATCATAACAACATTCTATTGCGAGCCATGGCGGCCACAGTGAAAGGCGGCCACTGCCATAACTATTATTACTGAACAAAACGATTGCACCTTTGGCAACCTCATCCTTCTGTAACACAAAGAACTGGGCATCGTCAAACATAACCCCGTACCGATTTTCCACTAATGCAGATACCTCATCGTCTACAATTTTCTTATCAGTAACTGCCACAGTTTTAAGTTCAATGTTCTGTGCCGTGACCAATAAACAATTATCAGGATTTTGGTCACTAATTAGTTGAATCTGCGGAGATATAAACCTTACAAGGTACTTGTGGTATAAAGCATGATCATTCCGCAATGTATGCAACCCTTCTTCAAATGCTTCAGTTCTAGATTCACTCGTTTCTTTGTTGTGAACCTTAACATCAATACTTCCTTTGGTGTCAGTTTTGATATTTAAGGGCACACCAGATGAATCTGCCTCTGCCTGAACTTTCTGAATAAAAGTCCCTGAGTTTTTGGCTGTCGTCTCATCTGAAGCCTTTTTCTCAACTTTCCGAATAAAACTCTCAGTTACATAATCTGGCTCATCACAATTCTTTGCAGCATCAACCACTTTGTGGAATAACGACTCAATATCATCCTTTGTAAAATTGAACCCTCCATCTGTTTCAGCAGTCTCAGATGATTCATCATGCGGGTCCTTCATCCTAGATTTGTCTCGCTTATTTCGCTTATCAATCAATTCCTCAACATATCGAACAGCCCTCCTACTAACAAAATAACTCATCTGCCGCCTTTGCTCAACCCGGTTCAGATATCGATAGACTGCATCTCTTACAGAGTTGTTCCATTTCAACTGCGCATTATGGACGATAAAACGATTGCTATATTCGTTTTTAGCGCCATAGTCTGCAATATCATTTAACGCTTTAAAAGACTGGTTTGATTGAACAGAAGCAATAGATGCAATATCTTCCTCACTAAGATACCTTGCATGAATATCATCTGGATGATCAGAACGAATTCCATTCTGTTTCAAAACCTGTAGAATAACATTTCTCCTCAATGTGAGGCTCTCAATTTCGCTTCTGATGTTCTTGATTCTGTCGGAGATCTTCTTCTCAGTAGGAAATTGCTCAAGATCCTTTTCCAAAGAGTCCAAGGTAGCATCGTCATTCTTCAACTGCTCGTCAATTTCATCAATTCTCTGCTCAAGCAAGGTAACTTGAGTAGACTCAGGATGGCTTTTGCCAATCAGACAATCATGGAAGTGCTCAGTGCCAAACTTAACATATTCATGACCATCATTATCTACACCAATATTAGACCCACTTAGATCAGTCTGGCGGAAATACGACCAACGAGGTGTATAAAATAGTGGCAAGATGACAATTCTAGGAATACTTTTTATCAGAATAACCTCTTCCAGTTCAGAATAATCATCCATATCAATCCATGAGAAGTCATTATCAGATACTTTGAACCTACCAGTGGTGGGGAAACTAGTACTTGCTCCTGTAGAACTATAATTTGACACCGATGAATTTGGTGAGTTGCCATTAACGAATTTTCTAGCCACCAATTCTTCTGACGATTTTTCTTTGAATTCTGCCAAAATCACTCTCAAATCAGTACCTTTGAAGTCAATTTCTCCCAGATATAATTTCATCCGCCATCGCTGTCCAGAGTCATTAGTAGGTTCACGTCGTTGATGCAGATCCATGACGAAGTTATCAACTTTACACTTCAACCCCGTAGCGGCCTCTCTATTATTCTTGGACAAGTTTTCAGTGTGGGGATGGCGATAACTATGTGCGATGTACAATGGTTTCAATACAAGCTTGTACTGAACAGTATAGAGATGCTGGCCGAATTTGGGTTTTGCAAGCAACGAGGGCTGAAACAATGTGCCAGCTCTTATCGGTAAAGATAACGAACCATCAAATAAGTCCCACCACTTCTTGAAATGCAGAAACCCTCTAGGAGACAAATGAGCAGTATTATAGCTAGGCACCGCTGCGATACCGTTCTCCTCATGCGTGGAAGAAGATACGCTAATAGCCATGTGAATATAATCACTTCTAAATCCACGATACGCATCATAATTATCCACATCGTCAACAGCTTGTGGAAGTTTGAGTTGAACATCATAGTGCGGTCGAAAATTGGTCGTCCGCTCTTTTATAGCGTTTGGATCTCTAGGATGTTTATCGAACTCAAACATCAACCCTAATTTCCATTGAACATTTCCAGAGAACTTCAGAATAACTTTTTGAAAATTGTTCATCTCCCCGTAATTCGATCGACTCAATGTAGCAGAACTAAAATCCATGCTTCTCTTCAAATACTCGTTTTCAGAACGAACATAATTTGGCACAGCACATATGAAATCTTCACTATTAACGAGGAAAAAGTCCTTAGGACTGTCGTTCGAATTAATCGATAATCGCACATTATTTTTCCATGCCATCACAAACCCACTTCCCTCTTCCAGTAATTGATATGGACTTCTTGAACCTTTTAGTAACAAATTGAAGTCACCTTCGGTCCACTTGAAATTCAATCGAGCATGGAAAATTGATCTGATCTTATCCCAGAACCCTAACTTAGGAGATGGATCGATTGGGGGTTTCGTGAAAGAGTCAAAACCAATCATCGCAGTTTGCAACGCGGGTTGGATTGAATTGGCCCAAGTAAACCGAGTCGGGTTGGAACTGTTCGCTTCAAAATCCAAATTGGTATACATCTTTAGCGAGGCGACAGTCCTGCAGACTTCAACAATATCATGTCGAAAAGCGGCGGCCTCTGGATGCTCATCAGCCATTGGAACAAGAGGAACTTTAACCCTTCTGATATTGTATTCATTTTCATTCAACCCTTCGGCAAGAACGAAATTTCCCCTTATGTGCACCGCAGAGTTTGATGGGTTCTGGGAGGCATGTAGTTCCGGGAAATGTAGTAATGGTAATGGGTAATCTCGCAGCTGAAGCCTCAGCTCCGAAAGCTTTAGGTCCAGATAAACAGGGATCAGTAGCGAATACCTAGTATCCAATGGTAAGCCCTTACCGATGTTATGCAAATATTCGTGAAGCCCATCCTCATCAAACTCTGTTTTACTGAGTAGCAAGTCAACACCTTTAAAGTATGCAGCAAATAATAGAGGATCATCTGAACAATGCACTATACGTTCATGAGCCGCTGTATCAGCCGATATTGTTGCGGCGTCGCCCCAGACATTGACGAAATTCCTTCGAACTGCAGCCGTTTGCTTCCTTGAAGCATGATTAAACAGCTTAATCCAAGAGTTTGAGAAGTTTTCCAACAATTTTTGTTGTGCCGTATCGATGTCAACCTTTGAGTCTTCGGTAGGCTCTTCTATAGTAGTCATTGTGTAACTCTTTTTCCTTCCATTATTGAAAAATGCATGTTTATTAGATTTTCCCTCTTTAAGCTGGCCCCTACTCCTAGAATGAAACAAACGAGGGTGCAAATGATGGCTGCGGGAATCATCTCCTGCCATAGCTTCTTGAGAAGACGACTCTGCAACGCCACCAGTAACAGGTACACCATTATACAAAGAGGCAGAAGACCCGTTCAACCCACTCTTAGCACTACCGTCAACACTAGCGTTAGTACCGTCGTCTTTATTGGTCGTCATAGATGATAGCATGGAAGAGCCTGTAAAATTGCGCATGCTAGCTTTTTCCTTTTGTTCAGCAAACTTCCGTTCCTGTGCCCTTTCAATTGCCGCCACCTTGTTCTCGAATGCACGTTCCTTTTCCATTCTCAGTTTCTGTTCTTCAAGACCAATTTTGAAGATTAATCCAAGTTCAGATTCAAAGTGATCGTCTTCCAACGATATTAACAGCATTGGTGTTTTAACCCTCATTCTGGGAATCTTGGGTATCTTCTTAGTTTCCTTTGGAAGAATGATCAGAGCATGATTTTTCGTTTCGTATTGCTTATGGAGGTTGATAATGGTCTTTGCAGCGGTTATTGCATTATCAATAACATTATGGAAGATGAATTGATTAGGAACGTTTAATCTCATTGCCTCAAAATTCAAAAGGAACTCCTCTTCTAATTCTTCAGCATGAGGGTTAAATTCAACATGGCCACCAAACAATGAAATTACACTCGCCCATGCATTTGTGACGGTAGGATGTTTCGAATAAAGACGTATCACTTTAGCAGAAAGATTCGGTTTTCCTTTAGGGCTTCGAATGACTTCAAGCTCATTGGTTTCCAGCATCAATCTTGCACTGTTAGGTAGTTCAATCTTTATTCTGAAATTCTCATTCTTCACATGGAATGCAAAAATATCCGCTCTGTTCGCCTTTGGTCTCTCGTGATTTGCACCAATGTCAACAGCAATCGTGTGACTCATGAGGGTACTAATCTGTAACCCCAGATAATGTAAGTTTATATCGTATGAGAGAACAGCATGTTTCATGTTCAGATTGCATTGAACCATTGGCAAGTTGTCGTCACCGTAACTCTGTGAAGTTTGACTGAAATTCAGACCTGGGATTTCTAGAAACTTATTTTCTTGCCGTTGCTGAAATCCAAATGGTTCTATAATTTTATACCCTTCGATGCCGTTAACAACAATCGCTAACCGTCTTCTATCCGTACCATCATTATACTGATGCCTGGAATTATCCTTACTCTCATGCTTTTTGGTTCTACGGCCGTGAGTAGAGTTGGTTCTGTATTCCACTTGTGAATTTGACATCTTCAACGTTAGTCCACGCACAATTCCTCGGTCCTCAAAATCCCTTTCAGACGCAATGGAAACAGCCGTATCAGCAACTTCCAATTTGAAGCGCGTCAACCAATATGGTAATTGTCGTATTGTTGCACGTTTGTCCTTCAGCTGTGCATTCGGATTATCTCTACCCCTCTGGTTACCCTTGAATTTCAAGAAAATTTCGCGAATCCCATGAAAAACTTCAAACTTTGTAAGAAAAACATGAGCATTGCTTATGTTTCCTGATAGCATTACTGAGAGAACAGGACTGGTAGATGCCATTGCCTTAACAAACAGATTTTCTGATAAAAAGATATCATGACGAGATCCCTCAGGTGACCGGTACCAAGTATCAAAGGATGTAATTTGCAAGGAGGCATTACCATTATAGCTCGATTCCCCTTCTTCGTCACCACCATGACTTGATTCAAAATCACAATACACCTTTGAGCAACTCGTGATAACCATGCTCTGACTCTCATTCACATTCTCCACTTCTACAGATGTGTTAGCAGAAGAACTAGAGCCGAGGATCAAACGCGCTGCTGGCTCGTCGACCGTAAACTTTATGAACGCCTTAGGCCACAATCTCTGAAAGGAATCTCTAGGTAACGATAATTTAGAAGGTTCCTTGCCTCCGTTAGCTGAGTCCCAACCAGATAACGCATAAGATATAATTGGTAAATGGTGGGTTTCTAGATTTACAGTTGGACCGGTAATATTAAGATTGGCCCGGAAGGTGCTTTCATTCGTAGGTTGGCCCTCTTCTCGCACGAACTGCAGTGTCTTTGAGAAAATGTTTGTCTTTGAAATCATGGTAATCAAAGGAATATAAAGCAGTTCTTCCTGTGATATTCCGTTGTCCAATCCAAGTGTTATGGAGCTCACAGCAAGAACCGCTTGGTGGGCACTGTCGCCTCTAGCAAAAAACAGCTTGAATCCCGGGCTATCAGGATTTAGGCGTCGGAGATCAAGAGAGAGGTCTTTAACACTGGCTGCAAATCGGATGGTCTGGTCTGTAGAGCAATAGCTCCCATCGGCATCGTCCGAGGTGCAATATTCCCCTGAAGACGAAGATCTAGCAGGCATTCCATACACACCGATAAACTGGGACTTAAATTCAATTTCTTTCACAACTCGAACAAGTTTAGTGCCAAACTTTGTCAGATTCAGCACATCACCTTCGCTTAAGATGCCCTGAGTCAAATTAGCCTGACTCTGCGAAGATTTGAAGTTAACATCCTCAGAAACTGCCCTTTGGCGTATGTCTCGAACCAACTGCAGGATCCTCAACATCGTGTCTACGTAAATTATGCTCTTCCCGAGCTTGATTGCGAATGACAAGTCTTTTATGGAAAGATCATCCTTTCCAACAATCCCATCAACGTCTACGCCAAGGAATTCGAGAAACTCTCTGGGCTCCTGCTTCCCGCCGGACTCGGAGATGTAAAAGTCCGAGATCATCACCTTGCAGTGCGCAGGTAGCTCATCTGCCTTATACTGATAACTATCCAAGGTTCCCACAAAATTGTTTTTAGTCGAGCCAAGAAAGTTTCTCAGATCTACTTTCAAGGCAAGATTCCCGACAATCACGCTGCTGATCCCCGTGTAAGAAATCGTGGAGTTACTCGCATAAAAATCAAAGAATTTGGCGTAATTTAGCACAAATCTTGCCACATAAAACAAAAATGTCTTAGGAGGGATAATTGACCAGGATGCCTCATCGTCCTCGCCGCTGGATTCGTTCTTTTCGTCGTGCTTTGTATCTTCAGTCTGGTTTATGTCAAGAACAACCTCAGGATCCATTGCGATGTCGAAGTTCGAAACATTGACACTTAGCCACCCTGGTCTGGCCACTTTGGGTCGATGCAACGAGAGGCCAATCTTGCCAATTGTGATCTGGACACCAGGTTTGGGAGAAAATGACACGTTTCTCAGCGACATGTACCCAAGTCGCTTTATAGAAACGCCAGTGAAAACCCGTATAGTGGCAAATATCGGGAATGTAAGCAGGTACAGTACCAGAAGATAACTCAGCCTGGACAACACATATTTCTGCACTGGCTGGAAAAGCTGTACAGCAGCTTTACCAGAACCATCTGGAAAGATACCAGTCTAAGCTCTAGTTAGGCCCACTAGCTCCACTATAACCACAAACAATCACTTACAATGTAAGGGTCTTGGTTCATTGAGAAACACACAACCGCCCACCTGTTTCCTCACTACCACTCCAGCGCTGTTAGCAACCCGAATTGCGCCACCAAAATACAAACAGATTGCACCTACATTATGCCGGCCTTAAAAAAGTGTCTTTGCTGATCCAAAATTTAAGAACGAGACCTTAGGTTCTGTTCTCTCGGCGTGATGTCCACTAAGCGCCGACGTTAGTGACGAACAAGAAAAGCACTCATCGAGGCCCCAGAAACGCATGTCAGTCTACATATCCGAAACCAACACCCCTGTCACGCTGCAACGGGGAAGATATACCGATTCATGCTAATATTCCTTCAAGATACATACAATCAATAGTTTTTACAGGAACTCCGCGAATGTTGTATGTTGATCAGTTCTGGGGTGGAATCGTTCCTGGAGAAATATTGGGACAAGGCTGCTGAACGAAACACCTATAATAATCCGGTGGGATCGCTGTTATCCCCGAGATCCCGAACGATAAGTCAGCTGACACGGAAGTATTCAGACCAGTTTCAATACAACTGCGTCAAGATCCTATAGGTAAACTTTATGCCATTTCAGATATAACTAAAATAGTCCCGATATATACCTTTCACGAAGTTCTCTCTTTTTCTGAGAAACCCAAGATGCAATGTCGAGATATCTCTCCGTTGAATTTCAGAATCTCAGAGTTTGAATTTCAGATGTAACTGTGACAACGGGTTTTTCCAAAATTTCCATTTTTGCCCCAGCCCAGGGTCACTGATAGTTCCAGGCAAAAATTTCCTCGTCTAAACATACTTGTTACAAATAGTGTAGTGCCATTAACTCGTCAAGAACTCTTTTATTCCTGTGAAATTTCGTGATTTTGCAGATTGTAACTGTTTTTGTTTCTTAGTACGGTACTGTTGAAAGTGTATGTGAGATTGGGGTTCATGGAAACTGTTTCCAATTTTCCACTAGAGAGAGGGGGAAGCAAAAAAATTTCAAGTTCCTGGAGACTAATTTGGACTAGATTTAGTTTTGTTACTTTTATCAGAAAGTGATATAGAGTGGTATTTGATAAGTTGTTTGGTTTTATACTGGTTCAATATGGGTATGGAGTGAGAAATACAGGGTTTGGCAGGACATTTGACTAATTGTACTATGCAGCGCCTAAAAAGAGCACTAAAAAAATGACCCTGGGTGATTTTTTGGTCGATGAAAGTGAGTTATGAATGTGGATTCTGTTGGAGGCAAAAGGATCTAAAAAAGAAGAAAGAATCTAACTCAAATATAGCCTTTGGTTCGGCACCTTCTGGGTCGTGGGCAGATGACGACATGCCTATTCCGCCTCCTAGCACTTTTGATGGGTCAAGTTCTGGAGGGTCCAATGCTTGGGGTCCAAGTAGCGGTGGGGGTCGTGACCAGGGAGGGTACCAAGATCGTTCTGAGAGGTATCCACCTCGCGAGGCCATTCCTATTCCCGATCATGCGCCATTTACTGCAAGACTTGTTAATCTTGACTATGGAGTAACCGATGCGGACGTTCACGATTTGTTCAAGAGCGAGGAGTTTAAGGTTATATCTGTGCGTGTGCCAAAGGACAGCGCTACCGGCCGGGCCCGTGGGTACGGATTTGCAGAGTTTGAGGACCGTGAGTCTCTCGTTAAAGCATTGGAGTTGGACGGAATCAACTTCTTGAATCGAATTCTTAGAGTACTCGTTGCCGATCGTCAACAGCAGAACCCAGATGATGAAAAATTTGCGGGAGACTGGAGATCCAGCCGCCCAGGACCGTTACCTCCTCTAGACAGACAAGACAACAGAGGTGGGTTCGGCGATCACGGTCCTCGCAGATCTGAAAGAGAAATTCCCATTGATAATAGAGATTATGATAATTGGGAACGCAGAGGACCTTTGCCTTCTAGAGAAGACGAGAGATCACCCAGAAGACAGTTTGGCGGAAGAGGCAATTTCGATGAAGAAAAGAACCGAGATTTTACTAACTGGGAGAGAAGGGGCCCATTGCCTCCGCGTGAGCAACAGCGTCCGTTTAACAGAAGCTCATCAAGAGAAGATAACGTACCTGGTGCAGGTGAGGACTGGAGAAATAGGAACAGACCACCACCCAGGGAGCCAGCTACCCGTAAGAAGCTTCAATTAGCACCCCGCACGGTCGGAGCGCATGACTCGACCCCTGAAGTTGCGCCAGGCTCAAGATCATTATTCGGCGCTGCTAAGCCGGTTGACACGTCCAAGAAATTGGAAGAAGCCGATGCTTTGGAGAAAAAGTTCCTGGCGGAACGCAAAGAGCATAGAATGCAAGAAAAGAAGTCTGCTAAAGACCAAGATAAAGCTAAAGATGCAGTGAGAAACGAGCAAATGCGAAAGAGATTTGAATTACTTAAAACTGAAGATGATGACGAGAAAAGTGAACCTAAACCAGAAGAAGAAGCACCTAAAAAGGAAGAAAAAACCGCGGCAGAAAAGGCCCTTGAAACTGAAGTCTCGCCTCAGGAGCTTGAGAGCGATGCGTGGGAAACTGTCAACAAGCGCGCAGGACGGAAATAAATTAGTGCTCTTACCAGAAAATGCAAAAGAGAAGTGCCCTTTCTCGTTCATTTTATTATTACTGTTATGTCCGTATAACACCCTCTGTGTAAAGTAGCTAGAATAAGTTTAATTGTTATTGTTACCCCGATCTCTCTCTCGTTGTCTCAACTGTTCTCAACATGAGATTCGATAGCATTTGAAATATTGGTAAGCCCATAACGATCCTATAACTAGTAGAATAATAGTACTACTTTAGCAAGGGCTCTAAGAAGCTAATCAAATATTTGCTACTGCTTGATTTTCAATATCTGAGATCTCGACGAATTTCAACGAGATGCGTACGCAGAATTACTTCCATAAACTGACGTTACTTACAGATCACAGGTAGAAAATTAGAATCAGAATTATAGATAACGAAACGATTACAATTAGAAAACAGATTTGCATAATGAACAAACTATACCGAACACTATCACCACTTTACAGTCCGCTTAACTCAAATACCAATAAACTGCTCAGCCTAATATAGGGAAATCTATGCAAAGCGCAGTAAGCGGCTTAGTCTAAGCCTTACGCTAGAGTTTGGTGGTGTTTAATACTGTTTATGGCCAGATTTCATTCTCCCAATATTTTTAGCGTTAAGACACTTTACATCTATCTACCTCATTTACATCGAGAAAGGTTAAATATTATATTTAACAGTCCTTTCAACAACATTTAACGAGTTGAGAAGCGTGATTCAAAGCCACCTGCATTCAATTTCTACCTAGTTTGGCAGTAGCGAGTTTACCGTCTTGATATTGATTGTGGATACACTACGTCGTTATCGTTGTCTGCTTAAGCTCTCTGTTTGCGCACTGCTTATTTATAGCGTCATCTCAAACTCTCGAGAAGATACCAATCCTCTTAACATTAGAGATAAACAAAGTACATGTTGCATATTATTTAAGTCTGTTCTGAAAAAGTCGATACTGTAAGACGTTCTTTTTTACAATAGATTTTTATGCTTACGAACGTCTCAAAAGAAGGAAGAAAACCGGGCATTAGGAACGATTAGGAACAAAACTACAACTGAAACCTATCAGAAGTAAAGAGGAGCCAGAATAGCCGAGACCGGATACTCTCAAGGGCTAGTATCATGGGGAACAGTAGCTCGAAATCTAAAAAAGGAAGCGATGGATTCCAGTCGTATCCTTCCTTTTCTCGAACAGATACGCAAGGTTCGACAAAGTCTTTACGATCGATCCGTTCCCGGATGAGTAACCTGTCAGCCAACTCGGACCAGGTGTCGTATAAGTCAGCGCTGGATCAGCAGTCTCAAGCGAATGGATCGACTCCCGCGGACGGTGGCGGGACTGAGGACGAGCGAGCTCTGAACGGGGCTATGAGCGCTGGTGATAATGGCTCTACCGGACAGCTTTCAGGATCTCAAGCAAATAACGAATATCCATTTCCAACAGTGGGATCTATCAGTAATAATGCAAATCTGCCGAAATCTATGCAGTTTGTGGAGCCCAAGGAGCCGATTCTGTTACGGCGGGACAAAGACGGAAATATAGCCATGCCAAGTCCAACAGCGGGTACATTCAATGATTCGAGCGTGCAAACTGGAAGCCCAGGCGCCACGACTCCAAGTGAAAACGGCCCGGCTGATTCATCATCACAGCAAATATCGATATCAGGAACATCATCGCCCACTGGAAACGGACTAAATAGATTATCACTATCATCCTCGGGCCCCTCAACGCCTGTGGGGATCCCGTCACTGCCGAGTCCTAGGCAGATTCCTGGGTTTGCATCCGCATCCCAGCAGGCCTCGCCAAATACCTCTTTAAACATTGATGAGATCATCCAGCGGCTGCTGGATGCGGGCTACAGTGGGAAAACCACGAGAAACGTGTGCTTGAAGAATAGCGAGATTGCAATTATCTGCCAAACGGCTCGGGAGATTTTCTTATCTCAACCAACACTGCTAGAGCTGTCGCCTCCAGTGAAGATTGTAGGAGACGTCCACGGCCAATATGGAGATTTGATTCGAATGTTTGAAATGTGCGGCTTCCCTCCTGCTGCAAACTATTTATTTTTAGGGGATTATGTCGATCGAGGTAAACAGAGCTTGGAAACTATACTATTATTATTATGCTACAAGATCAAATATCCGGAGAACTTCTTTATGCTTCGAGGAAATCACGAGTGCGCTAATGTGACCCGAGTATACGGATTTTATGACGAATGCAAACGCCGCTGCAATATCAAAACTTGGAAAATCTTCATTGACACTTTCAATGCCTTACCGATAACAGCCGTCGTAGCGCATAAGATCTTTTGCGTGCACGGAGGCTTGTCTCCGTCATTAAACAGTCTTAATGATATCCGAAGCATTGAGAGGCCTACCGACGTTCCTGATTACGGACTATTAAACGACCTGCTATGGTCGGACCCCGCGGATACGACGAATGAATGGGAAGATAACGAGCGAGGGGTCAGCTATTGCTTCAGCAAAGTGGCTATTAATAAGTTTCTTGCAAAGTTCGGGTTCGATCTCGTGTGTCGGGCGCACATGGTTGTGGAAGACGGCTATGAGTTCTTCAACGACCGGAGTCTGGTAACTGTTTTCAGCGCACCCAACTATTGCGGGGAGTTCGATAACTGGGGCGCAGTCATGAGTGTTAGCGAAGAGCTCTTATGCAGCTTCGAGCTACTAAAGCCCCTGGACAGCGTAGCTCTCAAGCAAGAGATGAGAAAAGGGAAACGGGAGAGGAGAAATGGAATGATGATTAATGGTGCAACCCAATCAGGACCACAGAGCTTCTAAGCATTCGGCATATTCATTTGATTTTTTTTCATTTTTAATTTTTATTTTTATTTTTATTTTGAGCTATTATCATTATTATTCATTGTTTAATTTAGGGATTAGCCTTGCCATTATTAACGCGTTGAGACATAACAGATCTATCAAAATGCAAGCTTTGTAGCAAGAACAAGAATGCGTTAAACTGATATCAGTGATATCCTAATCTTCTGTAGAATACAATACCTTACATACTTCAGACACAGGTAAATCCCATACTCCATCTGATGGATCATGAAGATACCGTTCAATTTGGTCCCTAGGAACAATCTTTTCATGCAAATCAGTAATTACCTCTAAGCTATCTGGAGGATACGTAAGAACCTCGACATTGTACGAAGCTAATGCCACGTAAATGTATAGCATTGTCACAATGATGAAGGAAGGAAAAACTAGCGCCCACCATCTTGATGGGTAGTAGTATATTTTCAAGGCATGAAGCCACGAAGCAGGCAAAAACGCCCACAGAAAGTAGATAGTAACACAAACGCCACTTCCAACGTACAGCGCGAACCCGAAGTATTCGGTTTCTGGAGGTACAGCATCCCCTCCTACAGTGACATCAGACTCCTTGGCTAATCGATCTCCGGTTTTAACATCTGTCGAGAAACCTTTTCCTGGAGAAGCGATTCCACTGCTATCGTCAGAATCAGATATGAAAGGAGAATGCGGTCTGGAGTCCTGGAGAGCCTGTGCGAGTGACATAGACCTCGACTCGTGGTTACACGATGCTTGATCTGGCCGAGCCCTGGACCCTTCCTTATTACAGTTCTCAGTCAAGTCAAAATGTCAAAGTGATTCAGTGAAAGGCGTTGCTAGAACGCTCGGATCTCCAATCTTGTTCGATCAGTACTATCTACTATCTAGTGATGCATACAGGTGGGAGGAACCTGGAACCATCAGAACTACATACTACAATATTGAATATTACAAGGGTTCGTAACTTATTTTCTTGTTGTAATTTTCAGGGTTTTGTTCTATTGCGAACCTGAAGACTGTTCTCATATTGAAACCTGGTTAAATATCAGGTCACATTAGGATGGGTAGGAATTTCAATTTGACTAGGCTGCTGCAGTAAGGAATCTAAGGATCGATACATATTAATATACCCTCTTACGTTATACTTTCTATTTGAGAGATAAGGTATCGAACGAATCAATGGGAACTCTATAATATGCAAGCACAAGAAAAAGGATAATACGACGAGTGCTGTTCTAAAGATAGTGAGGCCAAGATAGCAATTTTGTGAGAACGCCATAGCAGCCTTGGACTTAATCTACGATAAGACGGATATGGCCTCTTCAAATCGGCAGGAATTAAATGAGCGATTCCGCGCCAAATCCTGTGTTGGATGTAGGCAGATGAAGGTTAGATGTGACCGTCTTTTAAGTGCCAATAAGGTTTGTACTAGATGTGTGACCCTCAAAGTACCGTGCGAATTCGATTCCCAGTTCAAGCGAGTACGCAAACGAAATAATTCAGGTCATTCATCAGGGTCAAGGAACTCAAACAATGCTTCGAGCAGTCCTCCAGGTTTTTCAGAGACTAATCATTCTATTCCAAGCCCCCTCAATCACGACGTCTTGGATTTTTCGTTTGGCGCCCCTGATAATATCTACGATGGTAATAACGAAGAATACCTATGTAAGACGGCAAAGATGATTGGAAACGTCCATCTCGATGCGGTGGAGATAAACCGGTTTTTTTCTGTGTTTTTTGAAAGCTTTCATCCTCAATGGCCATTTTTGGCTTCGGTCCCTATTGAGTGGCTGCACGGCAGATCATCCTTGTTATTCTGGACCATAGTTACGATAGCGTCAAAGTTAGAAGCAAGGACTACTTATGAGATGTTAATACCCGAGGTGCGAGCTCTTGTTGGGCAGATACTGATGAGTGGATACCAGGGAATTGAGACATGCCAGGCACTTCTTCTCCTTAGTCTGTGGCCCTTGGACCATAAAACGCCAACTTCGGATCCTTTATTTATGTACCCCAGATTGGCAGTTGCCATCGCATTGGAACGGGGTTTACACAGACCTGGATTTGTGCACGAATATTCTCATATAGATGAGAAACAACTGACAGATATGTATAGTGTCGATGTGCGGAGTCGAACTTGGTGTGCTTGCTATTTCGTAGAGCACATGGTGTCATCGCGTACAGGTTCTCCACATGCCACCAAAGAGGATTGGGTTCTTGGCCGAATGCTGAACTTGATTCCGCGAAACATGTCCGAACAGTGCAAGTTAGCCATGATTAGGATTCGGTTTCTGAATGCCATAGCCTTTGAGGGAGCCACGCCTTCTGGTCTCGTCCCCCCTCACAATAGAGTGGCACTATTAAAACTCTTCAAGGCTCATCTTGATTCATACTTGAGTGAGACTCAACCGACATACAGAATTACTCTAGTTGTGTTTCATTTCACACTAGTTATAATTGCTGGACTATGTCTCGCGGAAGACCTAAAAGGTTACCCTTTCGACATTGATACGGGACCCTTGATTCTCCAGGGATATCAGTCAAGTACGAAGATACTTGACTTATTGGGGCCGATGCAATGGGAAGTACTCCCCCAGCATATACTACGATGTGTTATGTATTCTGCTATCCTGGCAATTCAGCTAAAACAGACAGGATTCAAGATCGATAAGACGGAACTGGATGATCTAATTGAACGGGCAATGCAAATTATTCTCCCGCTGGCATTCGGAAAGGACTTTGCTACTCGTGCAAAAGTAATCTTGGAACCTTATCGCCGTCACGCGAGTTCCTCTAATTTTCAAATGAGTGATGGTGTGGCTGTGAAATCGAGAATGGCCAGCAACTTTTACTGGGATGCAGTGAATCGGAAGAAGGACATGCATAATTGGAATGTGGATCCTAGTGATATATGGTCGGAGCTTTTGACTTTGAAATGATACTATAAGACTCCGACTACTCTCGGGCATAATACAACTCATCAACAGTTTTAGTTCAATAAAAGGCTAATTCTTTTTTAAATCATAAATAAAATAACGGAACGTGTTACAAAAGGGCTTATAAGGTAAAATAAAAATCGGGGTGCTTGCTGCCAATTTCTTCCATAGGCATTTCACGAAGTTGTTGAGCTTCTGGAGAGGTAGAGTTTGCAAGCTTTATTTTGTTTTGACGCCAAAGATATGTATCATAGACAACCACGATTATCACCAAAGCTCCAATCATTCCTAGGGCACTGGCGGTACCGAGAACATAGCGAGGAGGGCGAATATACAAGAAGCCTGAAACGAGGCCGCCAACTTGGCCCATCATGATAAGAATTGCAAGACTAACAGCACGCTGAGTATGACCACAGACATTTGTAAGACAAAACGCAATACAAAGCGGCACAAATGGTGCATACCCCAAGGCGATAAGACAGCATCCTGCGAATCTCACCCCCGTTCCTTCTTGCACTGCTGTTAGAATAATATATCCGATGGCCTGTATCAAAGCCACTCCCACAATTAGCGGGCCGCGATAGAATAATCTATCACTCAAATATGAGAACCCTAATGACGAAAAGAATGCAATTAGGTTGACTGGAACAGACATCAGCTGAGCATGAATGGCAGTATAACCAAACCCGTTCAATAGAGACGGCAAAAAATTTCCAAAGCCGGTTGAGGAGCCAAGGCATAATCCGTATACCAGTCCCACAATATACATGTGAGGATCTTTCAATGCACGGATGATGCCACGTTTTGTAACACCAGCACCTGGAGTATTATAGGCGATTTTGGTCCGCAGAACTATAAGTTCACGCTCTGCCTCTGAGAACCCTCTCTTCGCGTCCTCTGGAACTGGCGGCAAGAACACGAGGGTGACGATACCGACGATAATTGGGAATAGTCCTTCGATAAGGAAAAGCAGCTGCCAAGGCTTAAAAGTCTTTAGGTTAGCATCTTGCAAGCCGTAGGCAATTAGTCCAGACAGAACACTGGCAATTGAAGAGACAGAGTACCACACTGCAGTACGAGTTGCAAACTCTCGAGAAGTATACCACATTGACAGATACAAAGGTGCTGCTTGTAGTCCTGCTTCTGCGACCCCGATCAGAAGACGCAGTACCACCGCTCCGGCGATGTTTTTGACTTCCATCATCATAACGGTAAAGAATCCCCAGGCAATTATAGAGCCACCAAGAATAATACTAGGTGTAAGCTTGCGCATTAATAAGGTCCCCGCCGGCTGGAAGAGAATATAAGATGCGTAGAAAATAGAAACCGCAAGTGAAAACTCAGCACTGCTGAAATTAAGATCTTCAACAAATCCCGCAACTTTGGCATAGCCAATATCACCTCGATCCATCGAGTTACAAAAGTATATGACAGTGATAATTGACAGGATACGGAAATCGATCTTTAGCAATAGTCTTCTTTCCAACTTCTTCTGCTCGGGTGACAGCACTAGTTCTTCCAAAGAACCATCGCTTGGAAACTCGCAGTGTATCGTCTCATCCTTCTGATTCGCAATATCCATTTCAATTGTCATGCTATCTTAAAATTACAGAATGATCGGAAGGATTTGCTCTCTTATAAATGCAATCAGCAACGACTTTCGATATTGCGGGGTTGATGCGTTTCTTGTAAGCGTGCAAGCTCTAGTGTATTCCAGACATTTATTGTTCACGACAATTAACGAGTCCTCTGTCGTCTACAGTAGTCGTATGGATATATTATTGATTCATTAAGATGCGGTCAGATATCGCAATTGCGAACACTCCTTCTGACCCTTCTAGCTACATACAAAAGTCGCAATTGCGAAAGTCATCCTGTGCGGCGGAAGTGGCCCGGTAGTGGGGTAACAAACCGCAACTGCGATATGCATCTCTACCCCGCATTTCCGAACACGAGCAAAATGCGATTTTCAGAGAACTCCAAGCTAATACAGATCCGGAGAAATAATATGGACCTGTATTTATAACCTGCTCAAATGCGCCTTCCCTTCGAGAAAGACAAGCAGAGATGGGCTTACTAACATTCGACGACGTTAATCCTCAATACGTAAGAGAGCTTAGTTGGCTGGGAAATGTTCCTGCGACGGCCTCAATAAAAGATCCCAGATTCCCTTATTTCCTCTACATTCCAGAGTCGTACCTTGAATGCACGGAAATGAAGCTTGTTGTGGTTGTTCACGGAAGTGGAAGGGACGCAGAAGGATTAAGGACCGCGTTTACGCCTTTCGCGAAGAAACATAACCTGGCCATTCTGTCACCGCTGTTCCCTGCTGGAATCATCGATGTCAATGACAATGATAACTATAAATTCATTAAATACGAGAATATCAGATTCGATCGTGTCCTTCTTGACATGGTCGATGAGGTTCATCAACGATACCCGAAAATACACCGTGAAAAGTTCTTGCTGTTCGGATTTAGTGGAGGGGGCCAGTTTGTGCATCGATTCTCATACCTGCACTGTAACAGACTAGCCGGAGTTTCTATTGGCGCTCCCGGAAGCATTACTTTACTGGATCCAACCCAGGACTGGCCGGCCGGAATTCAAAATGTGATGCAGCTGTTTGGGCAAGACATTGATCTTGAGAGCATGAAGAATCTACCAATCCAGCTAGTAGTTGGAAATCGGGATGTAACGACGCTCCACCACGTAGCAAGAGGAAGAATACTGCCCGAAGAAACAAACACAGTTACAACTAGAATTCAGGATATTGGCCGTCTCTTGGAATCGCTAAATGCCAAAGGTATCCAGGCTCGCAGAGACCTTATCGCTGGCGCCGCTCATGAGCAGGCTAAAGTATTTAATGCAGTTTGGGATTTCTTTCAAGATGTTTTGGACACTGATGGTACCATATTTCCTGGACGCCCAGTCCAGATCAACGGGAAAATCCGCCGTTGAGCAATATGAGCGCGTGTCGCAAGTCGATTTCAAATATAAGCAGTCGCGTTGTTCAAACGGTATAGTTCAGATATAAAGTCCAATAGATACGTAGAAATGATAGACGCTCATTAGTCATTGGTACGGGTTGGCAGCATTGAACATCAACGTAGTATCGACCTATTAATACTGATTAACGTTGCTATTGATTCAATTTATCCAGTTGAAAATCGTTGTACTGGATTACATGTCAAGTCTTGAAGACCTAAAAATTAACAACCCGGTACCAGTAAACCTAACTATAAGTCTAAATAACAGCGTGTAATAAACCTTAAGTAAACGTATTAAGCCTAGAAGTCGTACGACAGATCGTAAGTAAAACCAAGTATTATGTATGGATTCAGACTGATATTTACTGTGCAGCCAGTAATGTACGTCGGTCGGAGTCCACCACTATCTTGGTTATGAATTTTGCAATTCAAGGCACACGGGAATAGACGGCGCCAGAAGCTCGGCATTAAATTTCCGGAGCCCAACGGGACCCACTGCAAAAAATAAGGGTTCTTATCAGCGTCAACGGTTGTTACCTTTTAATGCCACTTTGAGAGCTATCCTCCTAAACTTTTTGATTACATAGCAAAATTACCCATCCCTTAAAGAAATATGCTAGGTCCCCTGGCAATTCCTAGTAGGAATAGGAGTAATAAGCAGAGATTGCACTCGCAGTCTACACAGTACACTCATGATCACAGAGGGAGGCCGCTATCTCCGGCGTTATCTGACCTGTTGAACACAACTGTGATACCAAGACCACCGCGACGAAGGAAGGCTAGTGGAAAGAAGGGATCGGGGGCTGATGGGTTAAGTAGTGCGATCTCGTCGTATAGCTCACTATCGACGCTGGCTTCGGTTGAGTCTAAGAAGTTCCAAAAAAGCACCCCGGGCAAAACCAGCCAAGATTATAATGACGATGACGACCGGGAAAACGAAGGGGATGAAGATGATGACTACGAGGAAGAACAGGCAAGCAGCTCGGGTTTATTCAAATGGTCGTTTCTGGAGAACTACAGGAAGTCTTTGGAGTTGAACATTTCCTTATCGCCGAAAGATGGTAAAAATGAGGTGCCTATAGGCTTGGCTGCAACGACGGTTTCTCCAGAAGAGTGGACGTCCTCCGAATACTACACCGAAGATGATGTTTACCTTACGCCTCCACCTAATAGCTCGCCTTCACCGGCCAGCTACTCACCTTCGTTTCGGGCTATCTACAGTTCAGGCGGTCGTCGCCGCATCGAGCTTCCTGCTGTAGAGCCTAGCGAGAATGATCACCCGCTCGCTACGAGCATCGAAGACGACGATGACGGGGTGGTTGCGACTGAAAGTGGCGCTAAGGCTGAATCTGCCCCAGTTGCGGGGGTTCGTAAAGTGAAGAGCTCGTCGTTTGTATCAAATTTGACTGCATCGCTAAAGGCCATAACGTCTGTTGCATCATCGTTTTCTTCCTCTCAGGAGAAGCTCTACGACGCTAATATGTTTGCTTTTAGTCCCCGGGTAATGGACGAGCCAATACCCGCCACACTCATTATGCCTTACGGTACGGTGCTATCGTCAGGGGGCAGGAGCGCCGTGACGGTTGTCCCTGTGCCTGAAGTCCAGGCTGTTGGGGACGGCGCTATCAAACCGCCAATCTCGCTCAAAACTTACAACATCCAATCGACGGCAATGAATCCATACCTGCGGCCCAGGGAGCATAGAATGAATAGCGAGTTCTACCGCATTTACGCCATTGAGTCTCTAATGCGCCAGAATGGGAAACTCGAGCCCGAATTTCATGGACGTGCGCAAATGGTCTTGGAACCCAGGCATGACTATAACCAGAGTTTCTATATTAACGACGATGATGGGAGAGAAGAGGAGATTTTTGGGATCCGAAAACGATTTGTTTCTAGGTTTGACGTGGAGAAGGATTATCAGGCGCAATCAGCCAAGAAGAACACCTCTTCTCGCTGGTGCTGTATTCTTTCTTCCGAAATGTAACTTTTTTTTAGAATTTTCGCATTGCAGTTGCTCTGCATATCCCTTTTGTGGGGGGCCAGTGCCGTATCTTGCATTTTTCACCGCACTTTATTTATTTACATACTCGCATATTTAATACTTCATATCAAGTATATTTATTAATCCGTCATCTCTAATATATACAAATTGATAAATAACGTTACAATTAAAGTTTCACTTTTACTTTCTTTTCCTTATGCAAATTATTGGACATCGAGGCCCGAGTTCTGTGACGAGATTCTTGCTTGTTGAACCTTAGTTATCAGATCACGTAGCTCTGCTATTCCCTTCGGAATGCTCTTTTTATGCACCTTATTTGGGTGGCTATCCGCCGATTTGATCTGCGTCGGACTAGCAGAACGCCGATATGATTGAGGACTAAATAAACGAGATGAAGGATCAGCATGGAGCTGAATCGGACCCGAGTAGTCATCAGCCGGAGCAGATGATAGCTGTACCCTGTTAAACGCATATAAGGAATTCATTGATTTGATCTTCTTCATACTAGCTTCCTTCCTGTTGTAAGCCTCCTCATATTGCTTTCGCTCCATCTCCAAACGCCGCCCTTTTTCTGCAGCATCCTGTTCAGCCCGGCGGGAGGCAAGTGCGGCCAGTCCAAGAGATGAAAGTTTAGCGTTGAATCCATTCACTAGCAACTTCAGACCTTGCAATAACAGTCTAGATTGGGAATCACCTTTCATAGAGACGAAATTGACGGAATCAACCGCATCGTCATCGGATATATGTAGATTCTCCATTACTGTTTCCTTAGATTGGTCACCCCAGTAGACCAGCAATATAGAAACACGAAACACTGAGTACATTTTGATTCTTCTCATAACGTCACCCATAGCCATCGTGTCATGGTATTGCGCACCATCGACATCTTCTCGCCCACACTCAAATACAAGCATACCCATATTTTGAAATGTTTCAGGATCATCAGTCATTCCCTTCAAGACAATTTCACACCCGTCTGCATGCACTTCTGCGCCAATCGTTGATTGATTTTCATACTTAAGTGAAAGTTTATGTCGTAACCAGATACCAGAACTTTTATTCCAATCAGGACTAAGCAGTCCGACGGTAAGCCTTTCAACAGAGCCTCCTTTCACGATTTCGCCAACGGGAGCAAATATACTATGAATATCGAAAGGCTGCCATAGCTCCGCCGCTATAACCCGAGCCTGACGGGCAGCTTCTATTTGTTGGTATTCATCCATGGGTCTATTTAAAGAGTGTTTTTTTGATTGTGAGTGAGTTCTAGGACGACCCAAAAGCCCAGAAACCATTTTGAATTCTTCTGATTTTTGCTTTTTGAATAACGAGTTTGACTTTGCCCAATATGCAGCCCTTATAAATCGGCTCATCACTTGCATCTTGATTTTCCTATTATACAGTGTTGTTGCAAAACAATAACGAGTCTGTTTGGCCGCTTGCTGTTCAACAAACCATTCCAAAAAATCTTCCGCAGCCCCGTTAATACATTCTGCCTTGTTAGAGATCCTTTTTTGAATTACAGCCCATTGTTCTGGAAGGATCACATTTCTTATTTCGTTGTGTACAACTTCCTTGATCAGCCTTTCCACCTGCTTGTGTATCGCAATATCCGAAAAAGCAATCTTGCGCTTAGTTGGAGCTGCAGGTTTCTGGGGTTCGGGCTCAGGGGCAGAGACCGGCTCTGGAATTGGCAGAACAGTAGCATTGGAAGTAATAGGAGCTTTTTCCGCTATTTTCGGCGGCTCAATATTGCTTGGCTTTAACCAATTAAAAGCAGGAATAGTCGGTTGTTGCACAGGAGGTGATTTAAACAAATCACTTTTGAAGGTATTGTTTAGAGGCTGGGGGACAGCTAACGGTTTAGTGATCAGAGGAGATATAGGAGGCTTTACAGGCTCTATAATTCCTTCAATCACTGGGTCAGTGTAAATTAAGCTCCGCGCATTCGACTCATCAGCCCTTGATGTAGCATACTTCGATCGTGGTTGGGCTCTGGGAGCCACATTTCCAGCATTACTATCCTGCCATTTCGTTAATTCAACACAAGGCTCACCAGAATCGTCCTGTATAACTTGCAACTTGTAATAGCCCAAAAAGTCTCTAGCTTCATCAATATCATTGAATCCCAACAAATTTGTCAACCGACTAACGAAATATGGCTTTCCGCGACTGTGGTACGACATTGACATTGACTTTATCGCATTCAACCTGATGTCGTTAAAATGGCTCTCCAACAAACAAACCATTAGGTATGAGGCACTACCAGGATCTGCTAAGCTGTCGAAAAACTGGAAAAATAAATTAGGTGCATTCTCAGTGTATGGCGGATTTTTGCCAGCAAATATGTTCTGTTGCACATGTCCTCGCAGCTTTAATGCACTCTGTATCAACGGATTATTGAAAATAGGAAATGGGAGCTGGTGTATCTGATAGTCAAGATCTGTATCATGCAAATGGAGTAACAGTTGGTATGCCCGAAATTCTGGTTCTCGTATGTTGTCAGGCAATCCAAGTTTTCGATCTTCATTGTAAATTTCAGTAAGGGTTTGTAGTGTCTTCCCCAGTTGCTCAACTTCTTGCTGTTTGGAGAATTCCACTCCGGACGAGGGCATTACATGTAGGCAGAAGATGTGTATTCGGGCGATCAGCTCATTACACTCCACTGCTTCAGGTCCAGTATAGTTTTGATAGGTAAAGTCTTGTCGAATGGACCTAGTTCTATCCCACAGAAACGAGTGACTTGCAGGCAGCTCTGGAACAATCTTTTCGATCAAGTAGGTCAACGTCTGTCTTAGTACGTCTGGCGGGCGGACGTCTGATGGTAAGGGAGGCGGCTGTCCAGCAGCTGGTCTCGAGAACGCCTTGACAGCAAGATCTACAGTCACCTCATTGGTAACTGGATCTTTCTCAAAGGCCTTTATGTTGTTTTCGTAGCTTCTTCGAATTCGTTCAAAAACAGGACACATGGTTCTACATGTCCCGACAAATACTATAGCATCTTGAAGGTCTTTTTTGGCATCTTGCCGATCCACCAGCCCTCGATCCTCCATTACGCGCCGTTCACTTTCACGAAGTTCTTGAATTTTAGAGTACACTAGTTGCATATCACTTTTGTGAAGCAATTCAAAACGGGTCATTTGTTCCGAAAAATCGACATCTGCCGGAGGTATGCTTCTTTGGGGATCATAGTCTTTGATCGACGAGCTAGCCCCTAATAGATAGGTCGGCATCTCACGCCGTGGTCGGGTCCTAGGCTTGAACCCTGACTCGGTTACAGTTACATTTGGAGTATCAATCTGGTCCCTATTCTTGGGGTTCTTCTTTCGATTCGATCCAGATTGTTCCGGACTGTACGTTCTACTTCCAAACCCTCGCCGCTGCTGTTCACCCTGGCTCTTGGAATCCGAGTTTGACAGTCGTCGTAAATACTCGAAATTGTAGTTTTTCCTGGGAGCCGGCCTTCGAAACCCAGACCCAGGATCCTCGTTGAACATGACGAGGATACTTTATACACGCGCGCCTCGTAGGTTTTGTATATTGTATTTTATTTACCATATTGGAATCAGCTATGATTTTCATTTGGAGGTTGGCCCACATGAGGGTAACTGTATGCATAGATCTGCACGAAATATGCACAAGCAATCACATTTAGAAATGATCTACGAGCGCCTCACTCTTCCTAAAATCTCGTCAGAAATTCAGTTCTCAAAAAAAAAGTAGAAGAGGAGCATTATGAGATAGGGGCATCTCAGTGTTAAATATTATACATAATTGCTGTTTGACTGACTCAGAAATCCAATTGCGAGCCCTGTTTCAAATTGGTGGTAGGCAACTTTAATATGAGTCTCGGTGAAACTGGAGTTGAAGAAACCCCTTTTCTATCTACTTTACCAAATCTAACTACAATTGCTAATATCTGAACAGCACCAACTTCCATTCCGCTCATTGAATCTGAATCAGATTCAACTGAATCAAGACGTTTACGCTTCAGGCCTTTATAATTATAGAAAAGAGGGGCCTATGGTGGTGGACCAAAAATGTTTCATAAAACCTCCCAGTTATAGCCATGAACTAGATCTTTGATTTTCCAACACCCTGACTTGGCTAACAATTTGCGCGATATACGAGATTTTTTGAAAGAGCCGGACCGTGCTTTGACAGCGGTATTTGAAAGAAACTGATTGTTTTCTGTCTGCTTTGTTTTAGTTTTTTTCAAGTATTTACCTGTTTAAGGAGATTGATTCTCTTGAGAAGCGTGTGCGCTAGTTTTTGGCCAGCTGGAGCGCTCAACGAGAGGATGATGTACCAGTCGCCTTACAACGACACTGCTACTCTAGCAGTGGACGACTTCACATCAGAGAGGCAGCTCATGCTTCGATGGTTGTCGGTCACTGCTTCAATATTGAGTATCTTGTTTGGATTGACAGCATTCTATTTATATATTGGCATGAAGGGAAAGGTCTTTCGGCATCAGTAAGTGTAAACAGGACGATTGACAAAGGGGCGATTCATCCGTATACTGTGTGCTCTAACAGAATTTCTAGCCTCATTTTGCTTCTGCTGATGTTTGATTTTGGCAAGGCGGTTGTGCTTTTGTGGTACCCTGCTCGCGTTTTGCTGGTTCCATCTGCCTATGACAATATAAACTTTTGCGACGTGGTGGGATATTTTACTTCCACATTTATAGAAGGAGCCGATTTGGCTGTTCTGGCGTTGGCCATACATACTGCATTACTTGTGTTCAGAACCAATAACGGCCCTGAAGGCGGATTGTATCGATATCGATATTATGTCTATGCCATCACGACGATTGTTCCCCTCGTAATGGCGTCTCTTACATTTGTCAAAGACGGAAGAATGTCCTACAAGCCTCTAATCACGTGGTGCTATCTTCCAGTGTCTCCTGTTTGGTACAGACTTGTTCTGTCGTGGATTCCACGGTATCTGATCATTATTGCGATTATTACCATTTACGTTTCAATCTATGTTCACGTTAAACTGCAATACCGCGAAGTTGTGAAAAGCTTTAACCAGAGTCAAAGCTATGCTCAGCCGTCGAACGAAACGTGCCATAGGGATTTTAAAGAGCTGTTCAGGAAAATAATTTCGAAAATGAAAATTTTCTTCTCGTACTGGCCCGGTCTAGCGTTTCTTCATCGCGAAACTGGAACAGAGACTGCAGCTGGCAATGCTGGTGGTGAGCTGGATGCTCGCTCCTCTGCAATTGTGCAATTCCAAAGAGAAAGCATGATGAAGTTCCAGATCCGACGTAATGTCATTGAACGCCAAATTAGATCTATTTTTGTTTATCCGGTGGCATACGTTTTCTTATGGATCGCACCGTTTGTATTGCAGTGCCTACAATATAACTGGGAGTACAAGCATGGAACTGTATTCTGGGTTACCGCGATTGCTGCATTTATGCAACCGTTCAACTGTGTTGTGGATACTACTGCGTTTTTTATCCGCGAAAAGCCCTGGAGATCGTTCAAACAGAAAATCTTTACAAAGGAGAATGGCACCTGGTTCAAACGACGGTTCACCATAGTTGAGTCTGAACCAAAAGAAAGGACAGATTCCGGAGATACAAATTATCCCCTGACTGAAAAGTCAATAAATGAGACATTATCATTTTCTAAACCCATCGGTGTACCAACAACTGCATTCACGACTATCACTTCCCCGCCACAATCGTCTAGTTCTGACCAAGATACGCTCGTATCCCAGCCACATACTGACCCTTTTGCATCTGTTCTGGCTCGAGACAGACTTGACGTTGAGAGTGATCGAGATCGGGATTCTGATAGCGAAATTGACATTATGGAATTCCTGCGCTGATCAGTACAGATGTCTCAACGCACACATATATAGAGTTATGTACGCGCCCTTATTTATCCACTTTTTTCTTAGTTCTATTCTAGTATTGCCTGTATTATAATATATTTACTTTTCACTATCCAGCATGAGATAATGGACTGAGAACCCATTCTGAAGCTCCAAACTAAGCAATTCGGAGGGAACGGAATATAAGCTCAGGCCGGCTTGAATTAACGCCTCGAAGCACAATTCTAAGACTTGGCTTGACCGTAACTGTTGAGCTATTATAACCCGCGCACCGGAACCCATTGAACTAAGCACTTTAACGAGAGCGCTCACGAAATGAGGGATCAAAAAGTCATTATAGATTGTATCACAGGCAATTACTAGTCCGCGAGATCCTAGATCACTTATACTGCTCTCAAAGTTACCTAGAGTTTCCAGATGTTCCCAGTCATACTCATGAACTTGAATGTCTGGCTCTGCATAACCCTTCCGGTGAACGTAATTAGTTCCTATATTCTGTTGTAGCACCTTGAGTATATGAGACTGATCAGTGGCAATATATCTTCCAACTTTGGTACCAACCGTAGACGCAACAATGCCAGCGATTCCAGTGCCTAGTTCCACTATTGTGGTCTCCCTGTCAATCAAATCAGAGAAGATATTATTTCCAAGTAGCCATTCAGAAAACAACGGAGAAACCCGCCAGGCAACGGCACCTGTAGTGGAAGCTTCCTGATTTGAGTTCAGCAGTGATAGAGACTGGACAATCTCCAAGTCGAAGTCTCCAACTGATAGCTCTAGAATGCGCTTATTCCTGGCAATGAATCCTAAGCCTTGAATGTTTTCATTCCTGACCCTTGTCACGAAAAGGTCATATACATGCTCTCCAAGAGTCTCTTCAGTGACTTCTTCAAGGCCATGAAACATTCAGTTGTACTGCGACTGAAGCTTTTCAGCCCTATTCTAAGAGTGATTTGCTAAAACAGTTACATCAAAATCTTGGCTTAGTAAGGGCCACGCCTATCCTTACTAAGAAAATTTTTAGGTCGAGTCTAACCTGTATGGAGGGAAGTAAATACTAGGTAGACTGAGTTTAAATAGATGGCCCAAAAAATACAGTTCTTTTTCGAGATTTTAAGCTATTAAGCCCTGGCTAGTGTCTATTTATATCAAATGTTTGGCCAAAAGAAGCTCAGCAATAAGAATACCAGAGCCAGCAGCACCAAGAACAGTGTTATGGGATAGTGTAACGAACTTGTAGTCAAGAACTGGGTCTGGTCTAATTCTCCCGATCGAAACCGCGTATCCTTTTCCGAGATCACGGTCTAACCGCGGCTGAGGTCTGTTCTGCTGCTGCATAACCTCAATGACCTTTTTGGGTGCTGAATAGCACCCCAAGGTTTGAGCATCGCTGGTATACTCTTCAAATGCGTTCTGAACCTCCTCGACAGACGGCGGTGGCTGCTTAGCAAACTTTATGCTTATACAAGCCGTATGGCCATCTGTGACTGCTACTCTATTACAAGATGCAGAAACCTTTAGTTCATTCTCAGGCACAAGGTTGAATGAGACCTCATCGTCTGAACGGTGAGCGGTTCCCAGTATTTTTCGAGGCTCCCATTCAAGTTTCTCCTCTTCGCCGCCAATATATGGAATCAGGTTGTCAAGGATATCTATTCCGGGCACACCAGGAGAGAACCCTGCTCCAGATATAGCCTGCATGGTTGAAATCATCACAGTTTGAATAGGTCCAAACTTAAGCTGGAGCGCCTTCAAGGGAACGACCAGACCGACAGTAGCGCAGTTCGTGATACAGATATGGTTTCCCTTTGATCCCTTGCCTTTAGGCTTCAGCACATCCAGGTGCTCTGGGTTAGCGGTAGGAACCACTAATGGAACATCTGGCTCTCTTCTATAGTTCTTCGCATTAGAGATCACTGTCAGCCCGTTCTTGACAAATTCACCCTCAATAGCTCCTGCATAATCCGAGTCTAACCCGGAAAATATCACATCACATTCGTTGAATTTTTCAGCCTTGCACTCTGTAACGACTATACCAGACGCAGATTTAGGAAGCTGCGCAGTCTGCTTCCAATCTACAGCGTCTTCATATTTTTTACCGGCAGATCTGCCTGATGCACCCAAAACAGATAGTTCAAAATCGGGATGCTCTGCCAATAAGAGAATAAACCTCTGTCCAACACTTCCAGTGGCGCCCAAGACACCTACAAAGGTCAGCTCGAGTTATAGCACTATAAAAAGATTTCGCATACCAGCTTTCTTTACGGGAGACATAAATATAAACTTGATGTTAGGATGAAGCAAGTTCCCGGTGAGTCAGTCAGAAGGCTCAAGACCACTGGGATGAGCCTTTCATTTCCCAATATCAGAATATCAGGCATATTGATAAATAAAAAAACGAAAAAAACAACATAAAATGCAAAGGTTACGGCCAATTGGCAGACCCAATAGACGAGACCGGATTATTCAGTCGACAGATCTGGATGCTCTGGGATCAAAGTACTCTGCGGTTTGCAAGGGATACCTGCAGGACGAGTACATTATTGCGTTAACGGATGCAATTAGACGAGATAATAGGAACGCAGAGAGCCACTTCACTCCAAAGTTACCGCTCATTAACCGCGGAACGTACATTAGACATGTATCGATTGATATTCTGGTAGACCTATTTCTGAAGTCAGATGGGGAACAGAAGCAATTCATATCACTTGGTGCAGGGTCAGATACAAGGCCATTTCGGCTTTTGGCGACTAGAAACGACATTGTATATCACGAGTTAGACTTTTCTGTCAGCACCTCTCGGAAGGCTAAGATAATAAATGCTGATAGGTCCCTGCGAAACATTATATACGGCAGCGATTTAGCAGAGCCGGCCTCGTCTGCAGACGAGATTCATTCTGATGTTTACCATCTCCATGCGCTAGATCTTCGTGAAATTCAGCCAGAGACTCAACTCCTGAAAGGAATGAATCCCGAACTGCCAACTCTTGTAATAAGCGAGTGTTGTCTTTGCTATCTAGAACCGGAAAAGTCGAACCTCGTGATCCAATGGCTGTCTGATAACTTCCAAAACTCAGGCATTATTCTATATGAACCAATCGGCAGAAACGACTCTTTCGGAAGAGTCATGGTTGACAACCTGGCCTCCAGAGGAATCTCGCTGCCGGCCCTAAATCGATACCCTTCTCTGCAATCCCAGAGGGAGCGGCTAAAAGGATTAGGATTTATACATTCTTATGCTGCTGATATGGAATATCTTTATAAAAACTGGCTCGATCAGGCCCACAAGACAGACGTCGAGAGCCGCGAATTCCTGGACGAACTCGAGGAGCTCAATCTACTTTTGAGACACTACTGCGTTGCCTGGGCCAGTACTAATGAGGTTTTAGAATGGGGTAGTATGCCCCAAAACTATTAGCCTCTACAATGCCCCCGAATCCAACTGGAGTTTTGTATCCCTTTGGAACTATTGCCATTACCTTATAAACCTTGCCCATCGCACCACCGGTTTTCTCCACCAGTCGATAGTAGGCGCTCGCTATTCGCTCCTTTCCCTCTGAAAGCTTCTGCGCATTCGCGAGCTGAGTGGCTCTGACTCCGATCCCCATCGCGTGAAGCCAGTCCGCCTGTTCGACGGGCCCATGAACTTCAACGTTGGGCATCGTCTCTGCAGCCAGTTTGATAGCTTGGAAATCGACGTCTGCGGATAAATCCGCTTCTCCAGGAGTGTCAAATGGAGATACGATCTTGTGGTCTTTAATTGCCCTGAAGCTGTTGATTGGGATAGTGTCGGATTTCCCGTAGTCCATTATCAAGGCTGCTCCGCTTCCAGTTTTTTCTATGATGCCCGCTATTTGACTAGCTGTATCCCAGCCTTCGGGACAGATTTCGACCTTGGATCCCACAGGAAGCTTAGAGTACCGGGAATGGCTCTCGGGTATTATTTTGCTAGACGCTGTAGGCTCGGGGTTAAGCTTGAGATGGAACCTTGGCTTTTCGGAATCACCTCTGGATATGCTTTGTCCTGGCAATGACAATGGGGTTTTCTCATTGTAGACCCCGTAGTCAACGACAATTTCTCTCCAGCCCTTATCAGTTTTCTCAAACTGTCTTATTGGCAACGCATCAAAAAACTCATGTGCTATTATAAACGTTGTGACTTTCTCGTCAGGAAGCTCTTTGATGTCTTCGATCCAATGCACAGTTTGACCCCATTTTGACTTCGAAACATACCCGGACTTGTCTGATTTGAGCTTCAGAGGCTCGGTGCAGAGCACATTTGCTTGCATCTCACGTAGAGTCGGGCTCGCCTCAACCATATATATGTCACTAATGTAGTCTTTATATAGCTGGAAGTGACTTGCGGTCCGCAGGAAATCATCCATTAAAGTCCCTCGACCTGGACCGAATTCAACTATTCTGATCTTGGACGGCTTCCCTTGCGCCATCCATTGGCCAACGGCCCAAACCCCAACAAGTTCGCCAAACATCTGGGAGATCTCTGGAGATGTAGTGAAATCGCCCTTAGACCCAAATGGATCTCTATTGATGTAATATCCACCGGCGGGGCTTGTCAGGCATTGTCTCATATAGGTTGATAACGGAATAGGCCCATTGGATTTGATCACCTCAACCAGGTACTTGCCGACAGGACTGATACTCGTACTAAAACATCGTATTCTACGTAAACTACGAGGAAAATGCGACCTCCACATGTCGTGAGGTAAGATCGAAGAATCCGAGATATCAAAAAAAAGTGGTTTTAAGTTGGGTGAAATTTATTTTCTATGTATAATAGCCCACCAGTTGTCACGTTCGTAACCGGACTCAATTACAACGCCATTCGCCTCGTTTACATCATGTTCGAGCTCTCCTTCTTTATATAAATGATAGTATCTGTGCTTCACGTCCTGTTGGGTCGAAGCCTCACCTTTCTTCTGTAGGACCCACGGAACCATTACGTCCTGGTCCATGCCTACGTCCCATCCTCGACGGGAGGATTTCTGCTCAAGCGCCCAGACATATATCAGAGCCCGTCCTGTTTCGTTTAGTGTAGATAGAATACTTTCTACGGCGCTTATGCGCCGTTCAGGAGTCGAGAAATGGTGAATTACAGCTATACTAATTGCAAAATCGTAGTGCTGGTACCGGTACGGCAGACATAAAGCGTCTGCTACCATTGCTTCGGCCTTCTTTTCGGTATGAGCGATCTTAACCAGCTCGGAGGACCTGTCTGATCCTATAATGTATACATTTTTGTTGACGTTCATGTACTTTCCGTTCCCGCATCCGATATCCAGACCTATTGATCCGGCGGGACGCTCGAGCAGAAACTTTTCAACAATGGGCCATGGCTTTGTTTTTCACATTAGTTTCACAAGCTACATTACGAAACCAGTTTTAGACCCACCTTGTAGCGTGTATCTGAGAAGTGAGACGCTATCTCTTCATAGACCTGGTGAACAAACAGGTCTTCTTTCTCGAGAGGATTAGCCATAATGGGACGGCTTAGACATGGTGAAATTTTGAGCTTATAGCCAGCCTAGGCATTCTAACCTACGACAGTTGAATCTATAATAGCTGATTTCAATAAACACAAATGATAAAATACATTAAAAACATGAAATATCAATAAAAAAGGGACATAAAAAGATGTAAACGGATGTAGTTATGGCTTCGTTCGGTTTCGAAAAACTGGTCGCTCTGTCTACCAGAGTGCTTCTATTCGTCAGACATCTCTACATCTGGATTTTTGGCTTTAGAAGCAGCCTTCTGTTTCTGTTCCAGTTTCCGCCGCTCTTTTTTCAGTCGTTTTCGTTCTTCTTTACTTATTTCACGCGAGCCGGATACAGTCTCTGTCGAGACCACTGGCTCCTGCTGGCTTTCAAAACTTTCTGTATTTTCGCTCTCTTGAACTTCACCGGTAGTTGAATTTTTCAACAGCGGCGGTAGACCTCTTAGATCACGCTGGACTCGTTTCAGCTGCTTCAGCACCGTATCGCTGGTGGTAGCATCGGAAAGAAAGTTTGACAAAAGGACTTCGGCCTGATCGCTGGTCACAGGACTCGACGATGTGACTTTGATAGACGCAGGTTCTAAATTTCGACTTCGGGAAGACATCACTGCTGCCATATCCCTACTGTGGCTCTATTCGAATATGGGATCTGAAAAGTTGGGTTTCCTAATTCTTTGATATGCAAGGCCCTTGAGGGTGTACAAATGGTACCGGTCTGCACCAGCATCACCAATGAACAATCGCATAGATCCATACCGAGAACCAGCCTAGTAACCGTCCTAGTCGGGCCGAGATGTGTATCATTTTCGACTCATATTCACGCCTTATTTCTGTCTCTATATTTTAGGGTCCCAATTGTTTCAGGCAACTGGGGTTCAGGAACGGGGGTTCAGGCAAAGCTGTATCTGCTACAGGCCTTGTTTGGTATCAAAATAATCGCTACAACCTCAGTTGTGTGCCTATGCTATCTATTCCCAGGCACAGACGACGAGCAAGACGTTCCATATCTCAGTTTTCCACAGTCCCAACTCTGTTCAATGTTGAAAAGAACCTGATGTTGGGATATAGCCATTTTCCAACATCCAATCCACATTAAAAACACCAAAATGCTTTCGAGGTTGTTAAAGCCCACTCTGGCAAGGTAAGGGGAATGATTTCGATTAGCAATTTAACCTGTAGCTAACGACCAGACAAATGCTGGTTTCACGCGGGTTTGCTTCTTTTACGGGCATCGCGTCTCAAGCTAGTGCGCTGACTGCATTCCGACAATCGTCACGACCATCACAACTCCAGCCTTCTTTTAATAGCATTCTTTCAGGAACCATTGCCCAGACTGTCCAAAGACGGTTCAAGGCTATGGGGCACACATATCAACCGTCTACCCTGAAGCGTAAAAGAAGATTTGGCTTTTTCGCCCGATCAAGAACTAAGGGTGGCAGAAAGGTTCTTGCTCGACGTAGAGCCAAAGGCCGCTGGTTCCTCACCTACTAGGCGACACTCTGATATAATGTAAATATATGAAAATGCTTTTCCTTCATGTTCTGTAATCATTACTACCGCGTATTTCGTCAAGGTCTCTCTGCTTCGCATTCTAGCCATTTGAAAATCTTCCCAACTATTGTCATCTTTACCACCACAACAATTTTTCAAACTCAATATGAGTATGAGAAATATCATCAGTCCGCTGACGCAGGCCACACGGGCAGCAACTCCATACTCTTCATGTAGCCGACCTACGTTTTCATTCCTAAGGGAGCCTGCGCCAGGGCGCTACGGATCGAAAAAGAAGAGAAATGAAAAGGCCGCAGCGGCAGCCGCGAAATCCAAAGACGACTCAAAGGATAACGCCAAACTGCTCGCTATCCAAAAGGAGAAAAACGCACAAAAGGCAAAGATCCGGAGAGACGAGAATCGGAGAATGAACTTCCTGAAAAAGGAAGCCAAAGTCGTATCTGAGAGCCCGTCTCAGCTAGATATCCTCACTGCAATGAGATACATTCGGGCAGCAGAAGTGGGCAGACCTGCCCACTGCACCACTATCATGTTGTTGATCAGAGTCATTGCTGACAAAACTGCCGGTCCCATTATGGGAAAGGTCCGTCTGCCGAAGCCATTGGACGACGAGCGAGTGTGCGTCTTCACAAACGAGGCAGAAGCTGCCCAGCAGGCACGAAATGCCGGCGCTACAGTAGTCGGCGGTGACGAACTGATCCAGCAGGTCAAGGACGGGTTTCTAGACTTCGACAGAGCATATGCCACTCCAGAAATGGAGGTCAGACTGAGGCAGGTAGCTCGTATCCTTGGACCCAAAGGACTAATGCCCAGCGTCAAACGAGGAACGATAACTAGTGATATTTATAACGCTTTGATGACGGCTAGAGGTGAAACTTCGTTCAAGCAGCAGGGTACCATGCTTAGGATCCCAATAGGCCGTGCAAGCTTCACCGACTATGAGATTGTGTCGAACATCATGTCACTTACCGACGTGATTCGAGGGCTTATCGACAAGGCGAATGCCAAAAAGCCTCCAAGGCTCGGAAAGGCTATTCTCAATTCAACTATTGGACCGTCCATTTTCATTCGAATCTAGAACTCTGTACATAAAAGACATATTAGACAATTGAAAGTTTATATAAAAGTTCATTTTTCGTGACCGGCGTCCAGAATCAGCGTCAGCGTCTAACATCTAAATGAATTTTAAGATGTTTACGCTGTTCTAACTTGGGACTGTACCCATACTATGGCGGATCATAAAAGAGTCGATGACCAAAGACGCCGGTACATTCTAGGTTCATTTGTCGTAAGTATCAGCTGATCTGTATGTATCGAATTGGTATTAATAATAGGGATGCATTCTGTTATTAGGAATACCGTTGTGGCTGTTGACAACTAGCATCTATCGCGCGCCGATAAACTACAATGCTATCAATTACTACGCGCAGAATATCGAAAAGGAGATTGAGGTGAAGATACCGGTATATATCAGCGCAGATAACCATTTCCCTGATATCAGTAGAGCCACTCAAATGATTGTTGATAAGGAGCTCAGGAAAAGGAACGTTCACGGCTGGAGTATTCAATTAATAGACGGCGAAGGCTCAGAGAACGATTATAACGTCGGCCTGGTATTTGGCGACGAAAGCGAATACAAGATCTCACAGTACTCTAGAGACGTGCTTATCACCTATAATCTGGAGAATTTCGAGCTGGATACATTCCCCGAGACGATTGCGGTGGTTCTACTGGACAGTCTGTTCAAAGAGGAAATCGAACTTTTCAAAGACTATCGATCTGCGTCTAACAAGGTTGTATCCTACTCACCTAACTACCATCTTACATTCTCCTTGTTCTACGGTGGTGGAGATACCATTACGTGGGATATCCTGCCTGCGCTGGAACGGTACTTCTCCCCGCTGCGATCTGGCATGAGTAGAGTGGCTAATCTAACCGTCGACACACAAGTGCAATATTATTCGGAGCTTGGTAATGTTCCGCCGAAGGACGAGGTCGAAAACGCTTGGGCCCTGGATAACGATCATCTGTCGACATTTGTCAATTTCGCGGAGTGGAGCTTGACCAGCATTCACTCATATCCTACATTGCATTTTATCCTCTATGTTCCCGCAAACGACCAGTCGCCGATGTGGATTTCTAACTCATCTACAAACTCGTTTTCGATCTCTCAGTGGGGCGGAGTGATCATTTGGAATAAGCCACACCCGGATACTAATCATATTTCAGTGCCTGATCTCGTACCGATATTGGAGACGTTCTCGTCGCAATTCCTTAGTCTGATTGGGACTCCCACATCACCTAAATCCCCTACAATCAGGTTGGATTTCCTGTCGCGGATCTCAACAGCCCGGGCCCTGATATCTGCGTCTTCGACATTAGGCTCTTTATATCGGCTGAGCCAGTCTTTGCCGGATATTGCGATCCCAACGCCAGTACTCTATGCGGTTGAAGATGCTCTGACAGCTATTCAAGAATCGGTAGAGTCTCTGCGCAATGCAAAATGGACAACGGCTATTAAACGTGCGGGCGAGGCGTTAAAAAGATCTGAAGATGCATTTTTCGACAAAATGATGGTCCAACAAACGTTTTTCCCGGAAGAGCACAAAATTGCTATTTATTTACCATTATTAGGGCCTATTGCCGTTGTAGTACTTATGGGTATCGTCCGGAGCTTCAGAGAATGGAAATCGGAGGGAAGGGCATCAAAAACAAGCTCACAGTAGATTGAAAGTCTTTTTATTTTTTCTTTTGTTCTTTAATATCGATCCATGCACTTCTAAATCCTTTAGCTTCTAATTCCCTAGTAATTGCCTTGATGTGATTTCCCTGTACCATGATTTCCTTTAAATCAGATCCCTCCCTTATGGAGCTCACAGAGGTAGAGCCTGCACAAACTACTCGAAGCTCCTCGGCAAAAAGACTTGGATTGATATGAAACGGTTCAAGATTAGTAATAACGGTCACAGTTTTGCGACCAGCGCGTCGCTCGGTGGCTATTAGAACTTTTGGTACGGGCCCTTTCGCGACCTTTGACTCTTTACCGTCTGGTTCATTTATTGTATGGAACACGCTGCATGATGATTGCTGTAAAGAAGACACAAGGCTCTCTCGGCCGATACTTCTAACGTTTGAATTCAATCCAAGTGCCTTCCCGAGGATATCATCCATAAGGACGTCTCTCGGAGAGGACTTGTCAACCAAATTATGATCTTCAATGTACTTCATAAGGATATCTTTTAGCGCATTCGCAGTATAGTGTGCTGTGGGTGATGCCTTTGCATATTCAAAAAGAGGTACGGCAGTTGACCTTGGTTTCCAATATTCCCGAATAACCATCTTCTTCTCCGGCTCCACAGATTTAAAATTACCAGAGGTCGTAGACTTGTACGTCGAAGGCTTGAAAATCGGAAAGTTCCTGACCTCTTGTAGATCTGTCGAAACAGACTGTATGACGAGATCTCCGCCTCTTTCTCGCACTTTTATATAGCCTTGCTTCTCCATGGCTTTGAGGAATTTTGCGGATTTCTTCCAAGACGTTTTTTTGATTTGTACATTCGGATGGTTGTAAGGGAGATTAGCAAGAATATGGTTGGAAAGGAAAGTTGAAGCCGGAATAGGGAGTTCCACAGGAGTCTCTATAGCTTTCTTAAGACATTGCAATAGAGCCTTTTTGAAAGCATCGTCAATCTCCTCCACGGACGGTCCCTCACTCTCGTTATTTTCATGCACCACTACCTTTTCCTCGACTTCCTTTTCTTTCTCTTCCGAACCGGGATGCTCAGGCTCCGGATTCTGTTGTAATTCCTTACTGGGCTCCTCACCTACAGAAACTGGCATAGATCTGTCGAGATGCACAGGAATTTCCACCTTCCTTCCATACATGTTAAACAGTGAATCATCCACTACGTTTACAGTGAGTGCAGCCTTTCCAGTTTGATCATCCTTAATTTGAGCACAGTCAACTACTGCTATACCCACTGCCACTGGAACAGTTGGAGCCCTTACAGTAGCAATCCCAACAATGGATCCTACAGGACATGCTTCTGGCAGTGGATCAAAGATACCTGGACACATGAGATCGGCACCATTCTGTAAGCGCTCGATCGTAAGCGGAGGTGTGCAAACCAATGGTACCAAAAACGGACAGTCCCATAGAGTATAAACAGTAGGCACAATATACCCATCCTTTAGTATAACCCATATTGGTTTTCCCTTTGAGTCCGTATAGAGAGTTGCAAGTTCCCCCGAGTGCAACTCTATTTTCGCTGCCCGTATGTCCTTTGGAAATAAGGTGAGTTTGGTCTCACCTGGCAATGTCTCATCATCAAGGCCAAAACGTCCACATATGGTACCAAGAAGCTTTCTCCTCTCAGAGCTTTTGAGGGCAGTAAACGGTTTGACCTGCTTTGTTAGAATCATTCATTTCGATAAATACCTTCCAGCCTACTTACCGATGGCTTCTTTCTGAACATGATGAAGGTTGGGACGTTGGATTCACATGGTTCCGCTTCATGTTCACTAAGATTACGGAGAAGACTCTGCCATGGCAGGTATACGGAGGCGTAGTCAGCTGGTGCCCGACGATGGACCTAGTGGTATTTGCTCCGATTCAGGGAGGGATCTGGTTATACCGGCTCAGCGGGCAAAAAGTGTGGTCGACTACAAGTAAGAAGCGCTTAAAGCCCATAGAAAGCATTTGGCGAACGGATGGCAAATGTTTCGCAATTGTGTATGAAAATGGCTTTTATCAGATATATAATACGAATAATGGAAAAGTTATATATACCTCGAATCCTCAGGATAAGGTCTCAAGCCTGCGATGGGTCGATCAGAATGAGAAAGTTCAGCATGTTCGATTACCAAAGTCGCTTGATCTGCCGTATAACCTGATTGATGTAGATGTCACGAAGAATCTACCGAAGCTCTCTGCCCTGCCCTCCGGATACCAGGCGTTTGGGCAAGTTTCGTTAAACGAGAAGGTAGTCGATAGACCGCTAAGCTTACTGATCACTGGATCTGATGATGGGAAACTTTCCATAAAGCTGTATGGCATATTTTCAATTGAATGGATCCAGTTCTATGAGGGGAAAATCCAACAGATTGAGTCCAATGAAGACCTTTCACTATATATGGTGACCATAGATGATGGTAGTCTTATTTCATATGCCACCTATAGATCCAATTTCATAAAGAAGATTGGACCGAACTATTTACCGGAGGTTTCTATAATACCTGCTCAGTTGTTGGCTATAGTGGATTATCTCCGAGATGCCACTGTGACGATGAAGGAGGAGGTCAAAGTGATTGCGGAAAACTGTCGACTGTTCCAAATGGAATACGACGCTGTATGTGAGGCGCTGACTACTGATCCTGACGTCGAACTGGTAACCGAGTTCTTCGAGGCGTTAATAAGTGGTGATTTGAGTGAAGAGCTCCGTCAGTGGACTACCCGAGTAAATGAAAGAGGGTATAAAAAATGGGCTAAGGCAACTGCTATCGCGTATGAGAATTGCAGACGAGTCATATTCGAAAACATTATACCTGCATGTGAGCGTCTAATAGTATTGCTCTCCCGATTGATAGGGCTGTCGAAATGGCAGGAAAGAGGCGAGCCTTTAGGCCTGGACCAGGCAAAGCTGAATGAACCAATGGAGCTTACCAAAAAGTTTCTTGATCTCGTGAACGACTGCCTCTGGAGGCTTATCAAAGAGCATCAAGCTTCAAAAGCCTTTTCTACATGGCTAGGTGAACTTCTCGAGATGTATCTGGAGAGACCTATATTGTCATCGAAGGGAGAAGAGTTACCACCTGTTGAAACTAATGAAGTGACGAATTATATTACAAAATATTTTAACAATTCAAGCCTGAACGATTATTTTGGCGAAGAATCGAGTCTTATTCAGAGTATCGAAAAGCTTGAATCTAGTTATGAGATCCCATTCTCTAGTATAAAAAGTGCTATACGGTCTCAGATAACTAAAGGCGAGCTTATAGCCATCGCGCCAAGCAATTGCAAAGTAATAGAGCGTTACAGCAAAGGGTATTGCTATCTGCTAGTGATCCATCCAAACGGCAAAATGCTGACAATCGCCCGTACTGATAATTCCCGATTTGAGTTGGCTTTGGTGGATCTGGAATCTAGTATCCTCGATTTAGCGTTCGTCGACGATGAGTCCATTATGGCCCTAACAGCAGACGGAACCAAACACACACTGCTCACTCTAAACTATGCTGAGTTAGTATTTCATCCGACCACAATATTGCCTGAGCAGTCTCTTCTGCATCTCAGCAGTACCCTCACAAGGTCTGACCTAGTTATCGAGAAATCGAAAACATTTGATGCTGGCTTTATTCCTGCCTTGTTGTCGGTGAATGGTCGCCCAGATCGTCGAGTTGGGTGCCTCCTAAATGAGGACCGCCAAAAGTACATGTTTTTTGACCTTGATGACGATGATGATGATGACAGCGAAACGGGCGATGAGGAACTCTAATCCCTTTCTGTTATGCAAAATAAATATCCGACGAAGTAACGTGAAGTATGGACTCGATTCTCATCTTGAGCTTACCCCCCTCAACCTCTTGCATTGTATAATATCTATGGAGACAGTTTTGCAGCCTGCGTTTATAGAATCGTAAGTTATCTGTCCTGACCTCTTTCGGCGATTGGATTTGACTCTTCAAATACTCCAGTACCTTGGGATGTACTGGGTTTATCACATCGCGCAGAAAGTTCCGGTAGGTTTTCAGAATACTATTCTTCATTCGGCACGCTGGCATTGGTGTACCAAGAATAGTTCCCTCGATAGGAACTTCATATACCAGCTTTTTTCCGTTACGGCCACTAATGATATTACTTTCCTTTAGACAGTTCATGAATCGGTAAAATAAAAGATCGCTATTTTCCACATTGAACATATGTTGCGCAATGGTATGAACCTGTGGCGGTTGTAAGTGGCAGATCTGGTACAGTAACCGATGTTCACAGGATCTAATTCCGAGTAACCGATGCAGAGGAAGTTCTTCCAGGTATATCGAGTGAAACACGTTATCAAACACGACCTTTAAGGCCACTGTGTTTTTTGAATTGGCCAGTTTCAAGATCTCTAGATCATGCCTAGCGAGATCAAGCAGTGCATTAATCCGTTCCGGTTTAGTAACGTATTTATATGCTGCAAAGGATTCAGATGCCTGATTCCGCAGGTAGCTACGACACAAGGGATCCATAAACTTGCTAATCTCCCTGTTCAGGGCCTTGTATGCCTGGAGTATTAGAGGCTTTGTTTTCTGATTTTCATAATGAGGGAAATGCCGTATTCTAAGAAGAGACTTTGGAGGCCTCATGATGACATGAAAAGTTCAAGGAGCGGCTCATGCAAAATTCATGGTGAGTGAATGAATTAATTGAGGGTGGGAGAGTTCATGTTATTCCTTTGGCATCTTCAATATGGCAGCCAAAAAAGCAAAAGGTGATAAGCCACATCCTTTGCGACAATCTCATCATCCAGAAGAGGAGTATCCGAATTATGACGGTGAAGAGGAGGAGGAAGAAGATGACGAATTGGGTGGCATGTTTGGTGGTTCTGGTGGTGCGGGACGAAACCAAGAGACAAACGCGGGATTTCTAGACAATAGTACTGAACAAAATAATATAAAACAGGCTGATCTAGAACGAGACAGAATGAAGCTGCTGTTATCTAATTTTAACCAGGACCAAATGTCACGATACGAGGCGTTCCGTAGGGCTAATATCAACCGATCATCAGTTAAAAAACTGGCCAATGCTATTCTCAACCAATCAATTACAGGGAATGTGGCGGTAGCGCTGTCTGGTATGTCTAAGGTGTTCATAGGGGAGATCGTTGAAAAGGCTCGGGATGTTCAGCTACGCATGGAGGGTCTGCCGCAGTTTGTTGATGGCTTAGAAGAGGCTAGACCTTTGAAACCAGAGCATCTTCGAGAAGCATGGAGATTATACAAAAAAGAATCAGGAACTGTACCTGTAGCTTCTTGGAGGCGGCAAGGTGGAGATGGAGACGGGATGATGTTCCGATAAAGGTATTTCTGAAGAAACTACTATTTACACTAAAAGATAGGATCAAACGAACCGAAGAGAAGTGGAATAGTTTATATGTTCTCTCCAAGTCTCTTCCAAAAGCCCTTTTTAAGTTTGTGATCAGAATTAAGTGACGCGGAATCGCTTTCAAGTAATGCATCCTCAGAGCTTTCATCTACATCTCTGCGACGTCCAGAAATCAGATCAATCTCATGGGCCCTCCAGATTCGAGTCTTGAAGACCAGCTTATATCCCAAATATACAATAAGAGAAAAGGGCAATAATATGTACGCATCAACAAAGTCACCAGCATCGAACGGCGACAAAGAGGTCCAACCCTGTACAAGGGCCAGGAAAAGATTTGCAAATAGCCCAAAGTATGCATTATAAGGATACAGCAATGATTTGAAAGGCAATTCCGCGACGCTGTGGCCTTGAGCAGACCATGCACTTCGGAACCGGATATGGATGAATGAGATACCTCCCCAAACCAAAAAAGTGGAAACTCCACTTAGGTTTACGATATATTCGTAGGCCTTCCCTGCTCCAGTGCTGATATTCATTAATGCTAAAAATCCAAAAAGGTTCGTGAAGATGATTGCATAAATAGGAACGCCTCGGCGGTCAGTGCTGCCTAGGAATCTTGGTGCTTTGCCATCCTGAGCCATAAACAGAATGGTTCTGGATCCAATGTAGATGCTGCTATTAATAGCAGATATACATGTGAGCAAAATGAATGCATTCACTAAATTAACACCCGCTTCCCATCCAGCATTCTGAATGGCGATTGTTATTGGACTTTGTAAAGCTTTCGCGGTGTTTCCAATCAGTCCTGGGGAGTTAGACGCAGCCGTCAGTCCGAAGAAAAACGCTGACCCCATATATATAAAGATTATTCTCCAAAATACTTGTCGAATGGCTCTTGGAATCGCAACCCTCGGATTCTTCGTCTCGGTGGCTGCTACGGCAATAGACTCACAGCCGGCATAAAAGGTAGAACAGAATACAAATACCTTTGCCACACCTCTGAAACCGTCCGCGAACGCTCCTGGATCATGCCAGTACTGGAATCCTATAGCATGTTTTTGGCCAATAATCCCTCCCGAAGCGTATATGATGGAAAATATAAAATATGCAACCAACCCTATCAATTTGAACAATGCCAGCCAAAACTCTGCTTCTCCAAATGCAGTTACACCGAGCAATTGAAAAGATAAAAAAGCAACCCAAAATAGCAGGAAATACCCGTAGAGCGGCACTTTGGTACTCCAGAAACTTAAGATGCTACTCACCGTATTATATTCATTAGCCAGAACTGCAACCCAGATGATAAAGTAATTCCAGCCAATTGTCACTCCGAAAGCCTTGTCCACAAACCTATCACCGAGCTTAGTGAACGCTCCTCCCGTGGGATATAGAGTTGTTAGTTCACCAAGCGACTGCATAATGGAAAAGGCAATAATGCCAATAACCCCAAAGCCTATTAGTAAAGCTGCTGGCCCACCTGAAGATAGTGCTCCCCCGGCACCGACAAGTAAACCCGGCCCAATAATCCCCGCAAGGGCCATCATAGACAAATGTCTTGTTTTAAGTCCCCTTTTCACTCCAGATTCGGGGTCGAGCAGTTCTTTATCTCCATTTGAAAAACCTAACTCGGCATCCGAGACACCACTATCCAGATCCAATCCCATTTCTATAATTTATATTCACCGACAATCAGCGTTAATCCCAAAACTACCGATCCGACTCCTGAATATATAATTTAACGAGAGAGATTTTTTTCATGGATGGTATGATTGACTATGAAATATAAAGTTGTGTCGCCATTTCACCTAGTGTCGTGAAATTGCGCAAGAGATGCAATGAATGATAGAGAGATGCGGCTGCGATGCTTCTAATTAATTAGCTAGCAAGATAATGGGAAGATCATGCCTAGAATGGACTAGTCCATGCATGTTCCACTTCTGCGCATGCAAGCTTAAATCTTTAAATCCAACATTCTGTACGCTGTTTCTTGTTATTTTCAGGTTAGTTGGCTGTTTCAAAGACCAATTTCACTGTCTAAAAGAGGAGATCTATGGCATGGTCTTTTGATCCTCTCCGTTAGGTTGGGATTTGCATCTACAGATACATAAAAAGAAAAACCTCCAGGAAACGAACAACCCGTCGAGTACAAATATTGTTCCAAATAACAGCACCAGCTTCCAGAGTAGTGATGTTAAAGGTTTGAGTAAGAAAGAGTCTCCATTAACTTATTGCTTGGAATGTAGTTGGCAACATCAATGATATATGTACATTTAAAACCAAAAAAATGATTCGACCCAGGATCGAACTGGGGACGTTCTGCGTGTTAAGCAGATGCCATAACCAACTAGACCATCGAACCCTTTTCTGCTGGCCAAACCGTTTTCAAAACCAATGGGATTTGGTGTCACTTCCGGGTATACTGCGCCGCGTACTATGCGGCATGAGGCTAATCTGCTTGTGAAGATTATTAGCCATTACGGTGATATTTTCGTAGATTATATACTGTTTTCTTTTCTAATGAATAAGCTCATATACTTTGAGTAGACTTTTTGAAGTTTTGCATCATAATTTACCGTTTGGTGGAGAAGATAGTGGCTATTCTAATTTTTTCCCTGAACTCCGAGGGAATTCAATCATATCGCTACCGAACATTATAGAATGCTGGCACGCCGGAAGTCGGACGATATATAAGTAGATCGAGCTCTATGTATGTGGACACACTAGCAATAGATTGATATTCAATAAATCCTGGCCGGATCACATATTTGCCCATTTGATTCCCTATCGCTAGAGTCAAGTATCAAAATATTGAAAGACCAGGACGAAGTTTGATTTTGGTTGAGCTTCTATCTTTTATATGCCAGACACTTAACTGATATATTATCATTATTATGAATGCCGAAACGCCTGGAGTGGGCCGATATCTGGAAGAAATGTCGATCTTTATGTTATAATTACTATGTAGTAGTGCACTAGACAATAAACTGATTTATTATTATTATGTCTGGTATTGCTATCAAGCATGCAGAGGTGTATGCAAATTCAGATTACCTGCTCTGGAGCTGGCTCACTGGGAATTAATAAATTGTAATTCCCTGAGCCTAAGCCGCATAATAAATGGCACCCCTGAAACTTCTTATCGTTCACCTCGACGGCATGTTATGCATCCAATTTCTTAATATTCTATTAACTAAGCCCATAATGCTTTTTTCATTCGATACTCTAAAATATCTAATATGCTGGTATCGCTCTTAGCCTCAATCAGGCTTACAATATCTTGATGGAGAACTTCTGCCTGAGAGCAACTAGCCCGTAACGCTTCTATAATAACCGTTATCTCATTAGATTGTAGAAAAGGCAGCTTAAATGCCAAAAATGGCGCTTCTTGAGTTTTCAGTCCAGGAGCCGTACTTTCCTGCGAGTATCTCAACAGAAAGCCGACATTCCGGGAGGGGTCCTTCGACACTCGTGATAGTATCTCACCAAAAAATGCCCCGCTTTGAATAGTAGTGATAGAGGAAGACTCTATTCTCGTGAACTCTGTGACCTTTTCAGTGTCAAGATCGAATTCACAGCTATAGATGGCCCTATTTGTCACCAATAATATGCAATCTCGTAATTGAGATCTCCTAAGATTTCCCTTCTGCGGTTTCTGCAACCACCATCCTCCTAACAAAACCTCGTCTTCAAATGAAATGACAATCCCAGCTGCTACTTCAATAGCACTGTTGCGTATACTACTGAAGTTCAGAGCCGGATCAGAACTCTGCAGCTGCTGCTCGAATTCTTCAAAGACAGTTTCGTCTACATTTCCAAGTATAAAATCCAAAACTGCTTGTGTAAAAAAATCACTGACCATGCCATAGAAGTATCTAGATAACGTCAAAAACGCATCTGTCAGAACTCCTTTGTAATTCCTTTGCCTTGTCCTAGTGAAGTCTCCCTTTAAGGCATTGGTGCTCGAATATTGCCTGCTTATTGCATCTCCATTATCAGCCCACATCCCATTGAATGAAATATTTGATGCAACAGGATCCCTAACCTCCAATTCTAGAGACTTAAGCTGTTGCCCAAGAACCCGCTTTGCACATGTCGTTTCAACAACATTCGTTCTATCTAGGCAATCAACACAGTTGATTCTCAGAACACCAGTCTGCTGTTTGCCGTTACCATCCGACCAACCAAACTCATCAATTTTCTCACCAATCGGTGTATTGAATAGCTGATCTACCTGATCAAACTTCATGCCTTTGCATATCCTATGAAAATCAAACCATTCAAGTGCAATACCATTATTCTCAGCGAGGTCTGCGTACATTTGTCCGATAGCAGCTTCCTTACTTGGAAACTTTTCTACCAATGATATACCCACAACTTCGTCGTAACTGTCTTGCAGCCTCCGAAAATGTTTCAGAAATGTTTCTTCTGTCTCCTGTTGTTTTCGTACAATCTTTGGTATAGGTTGCATTCTATAAGGAGACTGAGAGAAGAAAATAGGTATTGATCCTCGAACTTGTATGAACCCGCATGGCGTTTTGTTCGGTACTTGCAAAATTTGCTCTGTTTCGACCCAGTTTGCGCAATACCCGTTTTCATCTATTCCTCGTCGTAAATAACGCACACCCGCACGCCTGACGCTTCTTCGCGAAACCAGTGTAATGCTCGCTTCGACATCGTCCATCTCTTTACTAGTTAAAATTATCGACTTCGATCCAACAAATCCCTGCATTACAGGGAGTTCCAAGGCTGTACCGTTGAAAACAGTAGATAGGTGACGATTGAAACAAAAAACGTTCTTCACATCAAGGAACGGTTGCAAAAGATCTCCCCTCGGTTTTGACAAACTACTAGTAATGTCCAAGTCGTAAGAAAAATAGAATGATTTCGTTGTTAGCAGGTGCTTCAGACACTTGATGAATTTGGGTATTAGGTCTGTATCTGTTATTTGAGCTTCAGCCTTCTCTGCCCTGAACCACTTCTTCCAAACGCCTCCTGGAGCTGACTTACGAAGAAGCACCTCCTCTACTAGACTGACATCACTTTCAGAAGGCGCCTTCAAATCCCTGGTATAACTTGAGTCTTGATCTGAGCTGTCTAGAGGGCTATCGCCAGCTTCAAGTGGAGTATCCTCAGTGTCCGATTCGGCTGAGCCTTCAGCGGCTGAACTGTTACCGCCGGCGGCTAGCTTGCTCTTCGCCTGCGCTGTTTCTAAAACCTTAGCAGCGGCCTCGAATTCTAAAGGGATTATTAAGATATCCTTTATTTTATATACGTCGCTTCCATTGATAGAAGCAACTTCTTCGCGCTGTGTAATTGCGATCAGAAACCCGCATCCAAGGTTAACTCTTCCGAACAGTCCGTAAGCATTTACTGCGAGCCTCATATCGCTTTCATCTACGCTTGTTAGGACAGAGCTAGCATTCCCATTTTCGAGATGACTACAAACTTACTAGACTGTTCCAAACGACGGTCGCTGAACCGTAACCGATACTGGCCTCCATCTTTAGGACTAGCGGTTATCAACTAAAATTAGATCTCTTCACTCCATTTACCACAAGCAGCGACAAACTTACCAAGCCGGCGGGGTCTACTGAAATAACTATCTTCTTACTTGGTATTGTCAACATGTTATTTCATGTTTCACAAGTGAAAAAGAAGATGGAGCCCAAAAAATTATTCAAAACATGTAAAGGGGGAGGAGGATTCTCCGCTTGGGTGCATAAGAATAATATGTCCATACAAAAATCATGCATATGCACCACTTTATCGTATTATCTAGTACTTAGGAAAACAAAACAAAAACCACAAAAAACGCAAATAGAAAGTCGTCATCTATTTAACTTATGGAGTCGATTTCTTTTTTAATTGTCATCCCGCTGGTAGGGTTCTATTAGCATCTTCGAGAAATTCTCAAGTGATTCTTTCCCCCGGACCTCATTCGTTAGCTGCGGGATCTGAACAACGTGAAATTCTTCGTATAGCTCAAGTATCTGTTCCAAATACTTCTGCTGCATTTTATATCGGGCATTACACTGCTCACATTCAGAGCTGGACTTTGGATACAACAGTTGGTTCTAATAGTTAGTTTTTATTAGCGTTCAAGGGCTTCTTGTGTCCAACTTACCACCACAATACAGTGTGTATCAATTCCATAAGACGTGAGCTCCTGAACCATTCGCTCTGTTTCGTACAGAGACAGAAATTCTGCGATACATACACAGACAAATCTAGCAACATTAGAATAACACGCAAGCCTTTGATACGGAGTGGATCACATACGTGGTAAGATCCGGGTTCTGGAACTGAGAATTGACCTCTCGGATAGTCTCTCTTGTAGATTCCAGTTTCCCAAACATGTCATCGGCATTGCCAGCCCCACTGGACCCCAGTAAAGTGTTTAGCATTGGGCCAAACTTTCCAGACAGTTCTGACAGTTTCCCCAGCGCCTTTTCAAGAATTGTGGGGAATTGCAAGAAACGCAATGTGTGCCCGGTTGGGGCAGTATCGAAAACGATGACCGAGTAAGACTGGGCCTTCACCTGCTTCAAAACTTCTGCAAATGAAAGTGCCTCATCAACACCCGGAATGGAGAAGGCAATATCCTGCATCATATTGCTCACGCCCTGATTCTGATTCTGGTCCAGAAACTCCTGTATACTGCCATTCGGATCAATCTCCATCGCGTGCAGGTTCGGGATCCCATCCACTGGTCTTGCATCTTTCCCAAACTTCTGGCCAAATGCATCAGACAAGTTATGCGCGGGATCTGTTGAGATCAAAAGAACATTGTCACGGTTCTTTGCAAGCTGAACCGCCAACGAGCATGAAGTAGTAGTCTTACCGACTCCTCCTTTACCACCTACAAAGATCCATCTCAGAGACTTCTGATCTATGATATTCTGCAGAGTAGGCTCCAATGATATCTCTTCTTCAGTTGACATTCTATTACGCTGCTTTGCTATTACTTTGGCGTTGGCGTTTAGCTTTATACGAAAGAATCACAGAGAATTCGGATTGCCTCAAATATAAGTTAACTTACTTACTTAGCCTCACATACATAGTGTTAGCCTCAAGTTGGAAGGCGCGCACGTGATTAACGGCACGTGATCCCGTAACCCGGAAGTCCGTTGGGAGCAAACAATGGGGAACAATAATAGGCCAATCGTTGAGAAGTCATCGTCGGCTTATACTATCCGAGTACTTTTCGTTCAAGAAACAAAACTCCTTTAAAATACTCCGAAAGTTAGAAGAAAGCAGAGCAAGCCGAAGCGTTTTGATCTGTGATACTTCTGGTTTTTGCTTGTTGTCTATATACATTACATTTTGGACTTATATATCTAAAGTGCTTTATTGCTGCTGATTCGCTCGCTTTAGGATGTTGAGGGCCGTGTCTCGCACATCGAAAATCCAACTTCGGTCGTCGTTACGGCCGAGCTTGGTGTCAAGCAAAGCTTCGGCTGGCTTGAAGTACAACCAATCCAGGTCATACGCTGTAAGTGTTTAAATGTGCAGTATAACGTTTGGAGTGCAGGCGGCTTCGGGGGAATCATCAATAGAGCCACGAAAGCTAACAAACATAGAGCGCTAACGAAGATGTGTTTCTGCAAAGCGTCAATGCCAACTATATTGATGAGATGTATTCGGCTTGGAAGGAGGATCCTACTAGTGTTCATATCTCATGGCAGGTATGCGTGCATTTCTTGTTGTTCTAGTTTGGCACAGCTTCTAACAAGTTCAAGTCGTATTTTAAAAATATGGACTCAGGTAAGCCTGCTTCGCAGGCTTTCACCGCCCCACCAACCATCGTGCCTACGTCTTCTGGTGGCGTTGTGCAGGGTGTTTTCCCAGATTCCAGTGGCGGATCATCGGGATCTGGTGGTAATCACATTATAGATCATTTAAAAGTCCAGCTTCTGGTCAGAGCCTATCAGGTTCGTGGCCATCAAAAGGCAAAAATAGATCCTTTGGGGATCAGTTTTGGATCTTCATCGAAACCTCCACCAAAGGAATTAACTTTAGAGCATTACGGATTTACCGAGGCTGATATGGATACCGAAATTACGTTGGGCCCTGGTATTCTGCCTCATTTCGCAAAGCAAGGCGCTGAGAAGAAGACTTTGCGTGAGATCATTGAAATCTGCGAGAACATCTACTGTGGAAGCTACGGGATTGAGTATATTCATATTCCGAGCCGTACTCAATGTGATTGGATCAGGGAACGTGTTGAAATCCCTGTCCCATTTAAGTACTCCGTCGATGAGAAAAGGAGAATCTTGGACAGACTGATTTGGTCTACATTGTTTGAGAATTTCCTGTCATCCAAGTTCCCAAATGACAAAAGATTTGGCTTGGAGGGTGCAGAGACTATGGTTCCTGGTATGAAGTCTTTGATTGATCGAAGTGTTGATCTCGGAGTTGAAGATATTGTTATTGGTATGCCACATCGAGGTCGGTTGAATATGCTATCGAACGTGATTCGAAAACCCCACGAAAGTATCTTCTCCGAGTTTACTGGGTCGAACACTTTTGACGAGGGCTCTGGAGATGTTAAATACCACTTGGGTATGAATTATCAAAGACCTACGCCATCTGGTAAAAAAGTAAATTTGTCTCTGGTTGCAAATCCTTCGCACTTGGAGGCAGAGGATCCTGTTGTACTGGGTAAGACTAGAGCCATTCAGCATTACAAGAACGACGAGGGTGAGTTCAAAAAGGCAATGGGTGTTTTGTTGCATGGAGATGCTGCATTTGCTGGACAGGGTGTCGTTTATGAAACAATTGGATTCCACTCGTTACCAGCTTATTCCACCGGAGGAACTGTCCATATTATTGTTAACAATCAAATCGGTTTCACCACTGATCCCAGATTTGCCAGATCGACGCCGTACCCCTCTGATATTGCTAAATCCATTGATGCACCAATTTTCCATGTTAATGGTGACGATGTTGAAGCGCTTACGTTTGTTTTCAACTTGGCTGCTGATTGGAGGGCACAGTTCAAGACTGATGTTATTATTGATATTGTCTGTTATAGAAAGTATGGACACAACGAAACTGATCAGCCAAGTTTCACGCAGCCTTTGATGTACCAAAAGGTTGCTAAGAAGGATACTGCTTTGGACTATTATGTTGAGAAGCTTCTTGCTGAAAAGACGTTTACCAAGGAGGATATTGAAGAGCATAAGAAATGGGTTTGGCAATCACTTGAAGATTCATTTGAACGATCGAAGGACTATAAGCCTACCAGTAGAGAATGGCTATCGTCGGCCTGGGAAGGATTCAAAACTCCTAAGGAGTTGGCTACCGAGATTTTGCCACATTTGCCTACCGCTATTGAAGAATCAAATATTAGGGCCCTTGGAAGAATTGTTTCAAGCGCTCCAGAAGGATTCAACGTTCACCGCAACTTGAAACGTATTTTGAATGCCCGTATCAAGGCTACGGATGATGGTGAGAATATTGACTGGGCAACTGGTGAAGCTTTGGCTTATGGATCACTTGTTCAAGAGGGCTACCACGTTCGTATTTCCGGTCAGGATGTTGAAAGAGGAACCTTCTCCCAGCGTCATGCGGTTTTGCATGACCAAGACAGCGAAAAGACCTATACCCCCTTGCAACATGTTGGCGAGGATCAAGGCAAATTCGTAATTTCGAACTCGTCGTTATCTGAGTACGGAGTCATGGGATTTGAATATGGTTATTCATTGACGAGTCCAGATGCTTTGGTTGTTTGGGAAGCACAGTTCGGTGATTTCGCCAACACTGCTCAAGTAATCACTGACCAGTTCATTGCGTCGGCTGAGTCAAAGTGGTCTCAACGAAGTGGACTAGTTCTTTCTTTGCCTCATGGTTATGACGGTCAGGGACCTGAGCATTCCTCCGCAAGAATTGAAAGGTATCTTCAGCTTTGCAACGAAGACCCTCGAGTCTTCCCGTCCGAGGAAAAGCTACAGCGGCAACATCAGGACGCTAACATTCAAGTTGCGTACCCTACTACTCCTGCCAACTTGTTCCACTTGTTGCGACGACAAATGCATCGTGCATTTAGAAAACCGTTGGTTCTGCTCTTTTCGAAATCTCTGTTGAGACACCCCTTGGCAAGATCGTCAATTGGTGAATTCAGCGGTGATTCACACTTCCAATGGCTGATTGAGGATGCTGAGCATGGAAAGACTATAGGAACCAAGGAAGAAACTAAGCGTCTTGTACTATGTACTGGCCAGGTCTTTGCTGCCCTACACAAGGCTCGTGCTGAGAACGAAATCAAGGACACTGCATTTATCAAGGTTGAGCAATTCCATCCTTTCCCATATGCTCAAATTCGGGATGTCTTGAACACCTACCCTAATTTGGAGGATTTGGTTTGGTGTCAAGAAGAGCCATTGAATGCTGGTGGTTGGTCATTCGTCAGCCCCAGGTTAGCAACTACAGTTGCTAAAACCGACAAGTACGCAGATGCCGTCTTTAGATATGCTGGTAGACCCCCAAGTGCCAGCGTTGCTGCCGGTACCAAGAAGGCCCATAACGCAGAAGAGGCCGCATTCCTTAAGGATGCTCTAAATCTATAGTTAGTCCCAAGCCCTACTATAAAAATCTATTTCTCTCACATACAAGTCTGTTTTAAGTGCTTCGCTAATTCGTAAAATGTTGATTCAAGAGTCGTATGAAGATATTGTGACCTCCGATGGAACTTCCATGAGAGTGTTTGTTTATCATCCTAGTATTCCGGGGTATCCGGAGGCAAAATTCCCTGGGGTAATTGTTCATTCTGAAATTTATCAGGTTACTGGTGAGCTGATATTTGGAATCGTGAATTTGATCACAATTTAGGCTAATAGATAAGGACCCGTAGCTCGATTTGCAAGACAAATTGCAGGGCACGGCTACATTGTTGCAGCACCGAGTGTTTACCACAATTTCATTGGCCCGGCTGCATTGGAGTACGACAACGAGGGCACAGACCTTGGTAACAAACTCAAGAAAGACAAGCCATTGGAGTCGTACGACGAAGACAATAGGCTTACAATTGACTACCTTCAAAGCCTCAAAACCTGTAATGGCCGTATTGGGGCTACTGGTATGTGCTTAGGAGGGCATGTAGCCTTTCGTGCAGCGTTTGATAAAAGGGTCTTAGCCGCAGTAACGTTTTTCGGAACGGATATCCATAGTAGCACCTTGGGGACTACTTCGAATGCGCAAAACCACTCCTTGCAAAGATCCAAGGAGATTAGTGGAGAGATCCTGACTATCTTTGGCACTCTGGACCCTCATGTCCCCGCTGAGGGCCGGGACTTGGTTCGTCAGACGCTGCGACAGAATATGGTCAACTTTTCATTCTACGAAATTGCAGGTGCTCAGCACGCATTTGTAAGAGATGAGTACTCTAAAGGCAGATTCGATCCAGCCGTAACTGGTGGATGCTTACAATTGTTATTTCAATTGTTTGATCGTACGCTTAAGCTTGATTTAGGTCCGCGTCATGCCGAATCTGGAGAAGTTGAAGATGTATGTTAGTTAGTACCCAAATTTACGTAGTACCTCTAATTACGCGTCCAACCCATAGTAAAGGAAAAAAATTCAAGTTCACAACACTTCTTTACTGATCAAGCAACAAAATAAAATGAGACCAATTATAACGTATGTCCAATCAGGTTGATTTCACTTAGGTTGTATGAGTATCACTAACTCTTATTAGAAAAGGTCACGAGCGACCGCTGACTCAGCTTAGATTCAACAGGGAAGGAGATTTGCTTTTCTCTGCTGGTAGAGATAAAGTGTAAGTTGATAGTGCAGGAAAGGAGCGAAGAGGTTTCGAGCTAAGACGTTTTTTAGAGCTTCGGTGTGGTTTTCGCAGAATGGCGAACGATTAGGAACTTTGTCTGGCCACGGTGGTGCTATTTTTTCGATCGATGTGGATCCATCAACCACAGTTGCATTAACTGGAGCGGCCGACAACTCTGTTCGACTATGGGAAGTTAAGACTGGCAAATGTATTTTCCAGTGGGAAACGAAATCGACTGCAAGATATGTTGAGATTGCGCCAGATGCATCTAAATTCCTTATTGTAACTGAGGAACAGATGGGCCAAAAGGGTACAATACAGATCTACCCGCTCTCGGTTGATGTCAATGCTACTCAGTTGAATGAACCATTACAAGTTATATCTAACAGCGAAGGGGGCTCGAAACCGTCATTTGCAACGTGGGTTTATGATGGCACAATCATCGCGACGCACGCTGACGGCCATATTTCGAAATTCGACCCTAAATCTGGAGAACTCTTAGATTCAGCTGTTGTACATGATGGGCTCATTACAGACTTGCAAACATCTCTCGACCGAACCTACTTCATTACTTCTTCAAAGGATAAAACCGCGAAGCTCACTGCAGTTGACGATTTACGACTTCTTAAAACTTACAACTCTGAGACTCCTATGAACTCTGCTGCCATCACACCTGTTAAGGAATTTGTTATCTTAGGTGGTGGTCAGGATGCTAAAGATGTTACCACAACCTCTTCACGAGAAGGTAAGTTCGAATCTAGATTCTACCATAAGATCTTTGAAGATGAAATCGGTCGTGTGAGGGGCCATTTTGGGCCTATAAATACTATTGCTGCTCATCCAAAGGGTTTGTCGTATGCAAGCGGTGGAGAAGATGGTTATATTCGTATACATCAATTTGATAAGTCATATTTTGACTTCCAGTATGAGATTGAAAGACGTTAGAAAAATTCATCTATATATATATATATCGACCTAAAATACAAAAAAGATCCTTGCGACCAGTAGTAATGCATCAGAAACGATTTTTTGTCCTTATGGGGCTCATCAAAGCTATTTCCTGTTCAGAATCATACACAACAGGATATTCGAAAATAGACTCATCGTCAATTGTTGATCCTGGGCGTTGAAGTTCGCCGGGTTGAGGCTTTAAAGTGGGTTTGGAAACTACCAGTGGTCGAACTGCTGAAAATCCTGGATTGTGTAATGGCGGTGGAGGTAGCGGTAGGGAGAAGATTGAACCATTATTATACCGATCTGAATATTGGGTTGGTGTTTCAGGAGGAGTGGTCGGTGATTGTGTTGAGATTGATATAACCTTCTCCTCCAGCCTTTGAGTGTCTAGTCTGTTAGGCATTTCAACTATATCACGTTCAATCCGAGAAGATTGGTCATGTTGAGGTGGTGATTCAACTGGCGATGCCGTGCTCGATGTCCCTCTAGAGCTCAAACGGCTCTCCGAAAGCTTCGTTGATGATTCTCTCATCAGCTCGTAGGGGCTACTACGAAGCTGTGACTGTGGAGGTGGAACCCATTCGTCTGCCTCCAAAGGACTGGGGATCTCAGGGACTTCGTATATCGGGCTGTATGGCGTACTGAAGCGACGCTCAGAGACGGGACTGTATTCGCTACTGCCCTGTCGAGACCTCATTGCTACATTATAGTGGGTATCATTATCATCGGTATCCGTTCGCTGGCTATATTCGCTTCTAGGTTGCGATTCGAACCGTTCGGTAACATGAGTTGCTATTGTCCCGTTATCATTCGAAGGGCGGTAACCTTCGCTATACCCCGCGATCGGGGTAGAATTACTATGGCTGGCATGGTCAAACGTTTGGCTTCCAGTACTGTCGAGGCGAAGAGATTCTATCTTCATATCCGAGTAGAGACCATCGTGATTGTAAGGTTCTTCTTCGGGGATCTTATCATGCGCATGGCGATGATGATGGTTTCTTCCCTGCGATTTGTGCCGGACATCTCGATCTCGGTGTTGTTGATTTCTGGTCTCTGCTCCAGTGTGAAGCACTGAGTCGGGAGCTTCAAATATCGGCTCTACTTCTATCACTTCCTCAAAGCCCTGACCCATTCCCTCTTGAGAGTAGTTATCATGTTCAGTTAAATTCTCAATCTCTGACTCCTGTCTGGGGTGATGCTGTGTGACGTTCGGATTATAAGTTATCGGGATATAGGATGATTCTCCTGAGGTATCTATTGGTGAAGGTCTATGATCCACAGATGTGGGCCCGGCCCCATGCTGAATTTCGTTTAAGCGTTCAAAATGCCTAGGATAGTGAATTGCCGTTTTACTCCTGGCAGGCCCTCCATGATGCACACTGTTATCGGCTTGTTTTCTGTGAGGAGCGGCTTGTGCAGAAGCATCATGACTGCTAATGGAGGGGACTTTAGACAATGTCAATGACTGTGATGATGGCACTAGTTTTAAACTCGGCAGTTTGGGCGGATTTGCTGATAACATAGAATGTCTTATGTTAGCTAGCGAGGACCCTACAGATGCATTACCACGTCCAGTAACATCCTCGGAAACCCTACTTGAAAATAAGCGAGATGAAAGCGACGACATATTTGTTCGGGATCCACTACCGTATCGAGGTACTGGTGCCAGGTTCTGGTCCAGAGTGTTATTATACAGCGTATCTCCTTGAACTTCTGGTACATCGGAATATGCAAGAGCTACAAACTGATTTTGATTGGGTTTGTGGGGGAGTAACAGAGAAGTCCGGTGCTTTATTCGATCGATTAATGATTCTCGATTACTAGACAGCTGCTGCGCTTCTGATGTCTTGCGATCCCAAGGTTGTTCAGCTTGTATATCTTTCAGCTCATTTCGCGACTCGAGTGTCTTTGTCACTGTAGTTTCGTCTTCTTGTTCTTCTGCTATTGTATGTGATAATGAGGGTCCATGCAGCGAAATTGTAGGAGGCATGGGCTGTGATATTCTTATCGGTTGCTTGTTCTTTCCTAGTTTGCTGTTTCGTATTAACTTATCATTATCATAATGAAGCATGTCCTTTCTCGGCTGTTTGGTTATATGTGCCAGTGGCATTGGCCACGAAGGAGTATTCTGGCCAGAGTATCGCCGTTGATTGAGACGGTCGGAAGCTATATCCAGAGGCCTCTCGTTATGCTCAAGTTTTTGGTTATCTCTATCTCTGAACTGGCCGTAGTCCTTTTGTTTCATACTCTGGGTTTTCTTGCGTCTATAAAAGAAATAATAACAGACTCCACCAAGAATTAATAAAATGAACACACCACCCAAGGTTCCGCCAATAACTCCGTCTCGCTCTTTCATTTTCTTTTGATCTCTTGAAATATCGATATTAGGATTACCGCCATCACTACTGATACCGGACCCCATAGGGGCATCGGCGGATGAACCGGGATCATATAAGATCATTGTCGATATGGCAGTGGCATTCTGCGTGCTCTGAGGATCCTCATGCGTGGTGCTAGTCCCCCGACTACTTCTACCATCAGTGTCGCTCTGATCATCGTTACTATCTGTATCTGTGTCGGCGTCTCCTTCGTCTTTGTTACCGTCTTCGTTACCGTCTCCACTACCATCGTCATTGTCGTCTGGATTACTTGTTGGTGGTCTTGGATTATTGTCGATACAAGACACCGATGCGCATGAATCACAGGTTCTTAACGATAAAAAACATATTTTCCCTTCCGGACAGACTATGCAGTTTGGTGTAGGAGGACATTCTATGCACGAAACCATAATTCAAACCACGGGGAAACGAAAATGAGGGGTGGTGGTGCTAAGCTATAGCTCGTCGCGTCTGAGGAGAAGATAACGCTGCAATTCTGAGTAAGGCAATTTTATACAATAGGGGCCAAAACGGTACATTAGTTTATTATAATTTCAAACCCCAGTTAAGTTTTCGCTTTTCTGAAAGAAAAAGCGGAAACTAGTGCGAAGCGACATTTCATTAAAGAGGCTTCCTTTTACCTGCTTACAGAAAGCTGACACTCATTAAAGTAACTGCCCAGTACGGAAAGGGAGAAGGGAGAGATAAACTCTATTGTGTCTACTAAAATAAAATGTTTACAGAAAGACAAAAACTATTTTGACTGGTGCGTGAATTTCGCATCAATTTCAACAAGCGATACAGTAACCTCTGAACAAAGCATGAAACTGAATCGGGTATCACTCTCAGACTGGCTATCCCCAACCCCCTCAACGTCAAATAGATTATGTTCTCATTTTCAGACTCATAAGCCAATGTAATGTCTGAACTTTCGGAAATGTCGAAAATATTTCTTTCCTTTGCTTTCCGGTGCAAGTCTATCTAGTCATTATTGATCATTCACCTATCAGTTCCCCCACATGAGGATATAACTTTTCGGTAGCTAGCAACTCAAATAATGTTTAATCGAATCTGACGGGTTTTTGATAAACTCTTGGTCAACCTAAAATTTACCTGATTTTATATTCACACCGTGGACAGAACTTGAGAACCCTAGTTCCAAAAGCATTTTGAATAGGGTTCCAACTTATTAATATCTCGAATGAAACGCTATAAAGTAGATCGATGCTTATATTTTAGCAGGATAATGTTTTTGATTCTATTTTATATTGAGATTTTAGAAATGTGTGGCTTGATCGTTTTGTTTCCTCCGCTTTGGGGCAATCGTTCCTGCAGCATGCATAACTGTGCATCATGCATACGATCCCAACAAGGCTGACAGCGTTTAAATGAAAAATTAGGGTACATTTAGAGTCCTACCTCTTCCTCATTTAATTGGATCATGTTTTAACTTTTCGTTAAGTCGGATTACGCTCAGTCCAGTATATGCTATTTAAGGTTACTTGGTCTTCAGACTGTGGTCATATCTATTTCGTCTGAATGTGGCCCCAATGATGAAGTACAAAAACAGTAGTGTGACTTTGACACTCTGACGCCGCTTAAAGAATTAGAATTTCTCCAGTTCCCAGATGATCTCATTGTCAGGTATTGTTCTGTAGTTCGACTATATCGGATGGATTCATAAATTGCTGGTTCGTTGTATTGCGAAGTCGAAACCCCCTCGTAACTACACTGGAAAGTCCGTGTCAGGCACCCAGATCCACAAAAGAAGGTGTCTCCTAACATGCTAATTCTCATCCACCAAAGTTTAGGTGTATGACTGTCTCGTTGGTAATAATTATCTTGATATCATCCCTGAGTCTATATGTTTTCACTCCCTTAGCTCAAAAGTGCCGCACCCGTCGGAACATCTGCATACTTTTCTTGCGATATCAAAGGAATCAAAGCTCGTTCCTGTCGATTGTTTATTCATGGAAATGCATGCTTGAGATATCTGAAATAGACTGGAAACCCCGGAAGGAAACTCATATTAAACTTTGATTAAGAAATGAAGGTAAAGCGATTGCTCTCTTGCGCTCCAATTATTTTCAAAAAAGTTCTCCTTCGAGTTTCCTCTTTTGGAAACCTATATGCGCTGCGTATAGGCCCATTCCTGAGCTTTGGCTTGATGCATAATATACTGGACGGACTCCAGAACTCTGACGAGATATATTTCCCCCTACCTTGGTCATAAATTCTGTGTTGGCGAATGTTTCTGTCTTTCTTTTCGCAGTTATTTATGCTTGTTCATCGTCTTTGAGTTTATTCAATTTTTCCATTTCAGTCCAGCGAGGAATCTTAAGGCGCAAACAAGAGAAAAGTTCAAAATGATCTCACCACATGCGACCTTGGTAGGCGATCAACAGAGAATTACACATGTAATAGTTTCTAACCTATAGGCCGCAGAGTGGATATGCTGCATTGCGTCCTGTTTTGTGCTACTTTTGAGGATATATGTACGGTGCTATGTGGTTGGAGTTCAAATACAGAGAGAGGATATCCTGTTGGCACTTGCTCAGTGCCTGTTCTTCACATGGGTGTCTCTAGACACTGCTAGTATATTAAGGGGATTTATGGATAACGGCAGATCTTACTATGATGATATAATTGAGGGCCTCAGGGGAAGTGATAGTTACAAGATTCATACGCTCAAAGTCATATATTCGTCTGGAAGTGTATACTATATGAGTCTTTGGCTAATCAAGTATGCAATTCTTGGACTATACTTTCGCTTAGTTCCAAAGGGCACCAAAACAAGATATTTCCTATTGTTCACGACTGGATTTTGTGCTGCGACCAATATTCTTGTCGTTCTCCTCAATATCTTTCTGTGCAATCCTATTTCATTAAACTGGACCTTAAGAGCAGGGGCAGACAATTGTTACTCCTCTACTTCAATACCCCCCTTCGTGGTATCTGTAGTTTCACACCTGATTTCTGATATCCTAATCTTCATTGTACCTTTCCCTGTACTGATAAGTCTGAACAATCTTGATAAGAAACAAAAGGTTGGGTTGATTGTTACTTTCTCCTTAGGTCTGATTACTATAATCGTGCTGGTGGTCCGAGCTGCGCTGATCATTGTTTCAGGGTCCATCACTCAGGCAGCTGTACTCAGTGCTGTTGAATGCTGCATCTCCGTGATTGTCGCTAGCCTGCCTCCAATGAGATCTCTGTTAAAAAGATCTGGCCTGCGCACGCTGTTCAGTACAGCCCCTTGTACTGGACATCGCAGGGGCATGGCTCATGATAGCGCTACTACTGGTGGCCGAAACCTGCGTCGCAAATCAGAGTATCATGATCGGCAACATGCGATGGATGATCTTGAAAGTACTGTTTCAACGATTACAGTTTCTAGCCCTATCGAAGCTAAGCACTATAATATGACAGATTTAAGAAGACACTCCAGTAGCAGATCTTACAATGGTCTGCAATCTGCACAAAAGAAGAATGCACCATTACCGCCAATTCCTACATCAAATTCAATTAGAGATGATTATCGAAATTCAAATTTCGGCTTGGATGAAGAATACGGCGATAATGCATTTGAGGCCGGTTCCAGAGCAGTACCACCACCGAGATCACCTCACGGTCACCATCATCAACGCAAGGAAGGGCCACCCTTACAAGCTCCTTACCAGCAAACTCATCGACGCAGCACCAGTGGCCGGCAACGTCAGCCCTCAGTCGTTGTTCATTACGGCCATGCAGCTCCTCAAGCACAGTCCAGGAATGGCCCATCCTGGCGGGCCCAATCTGAAAGCTATACACTTCCGTCCAATAGGACCACCCTGTACGGTAGTTATGTGCAAGATGCGCCTTTACCACAGCCTCCAACTGGGCAACCCGTCGAAGACGTTATGCCCGGCTACATTTTAAATGAGCCACTACCCAATCCCGTTATTTAGATGTCAGGATTAGTATAAAAACTAATGATAGTAGTATGGATCTACAATGGTATGCCAAACTGAAAGTTTTTGTTCATTATAATATAATATACCTAAACTAGAAGTACTACCTGAAACTGAAAACACACACAGCAAAAAACTCATCAAGTCATAAACGTAAACATAAAACATAAGAAGCGTTAGAACATAAAAACATTAAACCAATGAAGAACGGAGCAAACCGAGTTGAAACCGCCAGCGACATGTATTCGAGTGAGCTAGAACGAAGAGGGTCCTCCAGAGAACGCCGCCACCAAACCCATAGCTTCATAGTTTGATCCTCGTCGCTTTTTAGCACCCTTGGCTTTCGCAGCATCAGATGCAGTTCTTTCCAGAGCACCAGCCCTAGACAAGTTCAGCGCCTCATCATGACTGATCTGTGACATTACCTGAGACATTGCTCGGGGTTTCTGCAATTGCCTTGCCGCTGAGGCCGGAGACAGTGGCTTCACATCAGCTCCGCTGCTGCCAGTAGAAACGGACCTATGATGCATAATCTTATGATCAAGGGAGGAATCGTTATCGAGTGGAGCCTGAACTGCACTCGAACCAGGCGAAAACCATTCAAAGAACGACAAAGAATGTCTTCTGCCACCAGGCGATGCTGCTTGCGATGAAGAGCTCTGTGGCGCAAGAGGTCGAGATCCTTGAATAGGAACAGGCTGAGTCGGACTGTCCCTAGATTGTGAAGGAGTCATTATCAAGAGTTAGAGATGAATACACGAGATAGATTATGTTGTATGCGAAGATTGCAGACTCAACTGTCAAAGACGTTCAATTTGCTTTGGAGTTGAGTGTTTGTCAGAAAGAATCAAAATGTTGGGCTTTTGGATTAGGTCTTGAGATCGGGCGGACATTTACCCCACAAATTTCCTATTAGGTAAAGATCAGCAGCGTCACAAATGAGAGTGATAATTCTATTAAAGTTTCTGTTAACTATGCCAATTTAAATAAAGTTTAGCGACCAGCTCGATGATGAAGATGAGGATGCAGATGCCAGTGGAGGGGGGATTTCCATTGTGTTGGTGGCGGTGAGTATCAGGGGTCGAAGTTTCTGTTGGCCTTCGGTAGTTTTGCGGACGACTGGTATGTTGGTGTACTCGTCGCTTTCAGGAGTTAGAGTCGAAGAAGCAGAGGAAGAATTAGCTGAGAGCGACGAACCGCAATCTGGGAGTGTATCGTCTATGGAGACGGAACGGGGCACGGCGGTAGACGAAGAAGAGTTTTTTCTGGCGTTAGCAAAGATCATTGACGACCAACTGCTCGATGGTCTTATTCGGTCTTTCCTTAGCCCAAAAGAGGATGCCGGTAGTTGCATATTAAATAAATAGTTGTCCTTTCGGTGTTTGGGGATATCTAGCTGGATATTCCCTGAATTATGAGAGTGGGGGGAACTTGGATACTGCGGCGAGGCAGGCTGTGACCTGAACCGGTCGTTGAAGGCGGATATCGACCTCTGGGGGACGTCGACAATTTTCTCAAACTTTTTAAACTCAAGCAGTCGATGCACCAGTCGTTCCAGGGAGAGCTTCAGTGCGCGATTCTCGTTCTGAAGGGCCTTATTTTGGAATTCAAGGTTATATATTTTCTTGTCGGTAGCATTTTCTCCTTCTTCGTCTGTTTCGCCATTAGCTAGCTCATCTGCGAGGGAGAATCCGCCCATTATTGTTTTTTCAGCTAGGAGGACCTGGAATCCTTGGTTCTCTTCCATTAGCCGCTCGTTGAGTTCTTTAACCTGTGATATCTCGTCCTTAACCTTCTCATGCCGCAGGGTGTATTCCTTTGAGACCAACTCCATCTGCTGCCGCATCATATCTATCTCTGCCTTCAGGTTTTCGATGATTTTATTGGTTTTCGCCGATGACGATGGTGGCGGCGGCTGGGTTATGACTGGTTTCGGTGGGGTCATTGACTGCTGCGTCGATGGAGATGGCGACGGGTTTTTGGCAAGGCCTTTACCCTGTAAATCCGCTAGCCGTCGTTCGTAGTCGGCTTCTTTGTCTAGCCATTTCTGCTTGTCGTTTATGTAGTTCATCGACTCCTGCGACATCTCTGACTCTAGCTCGTGTTTTGACCTTTTGGTTTTCTTTAGCTCCATCTCTAAAGCGGCAATAGTGTCGTGCTTCTCCTGAAGATCCTGCTCCAGCTGGGACTGTTCGAGTAAAGAGCTGTCTAGTTTCAGCCGATATTCGTTTACGTGTTTTTCGAGCTTTTGAGATTCCATTTGTTCAAAATCAAGTGCAGACTTCAGCCGTTCGTTCGTCTCTAATAAACTATCGAATGATATCGACATCTGGGCAGAATTCCGGTTAACTCGCGCCATATCATGCCTGAGCTCCAGGCTACCTCCAGTCATAAACGCAAAATCCTCTGTTGGCTGCCTCCGGTGAGATGGCGACGGCTTTTCGATAACATCCATATCTTATTCGCTACCTATCGCTTTTTCTGTGATATATATCACACACAACCAAATATTTGCCCAGACGGCAATAGATCAAGTTCGGTTTATTATGAAAATCCTTGGCGTGTTCTTATATGCTTGCCTGGAACTGGTTGTGGTTGTGAGTTAGGAGAAGTATGGTTTATTGATACGCGACAGGTATCTATTGATCAAAGGGGTTGGTTACTTTGAAGGAGGTTGTTACATTGTTTACATCTCACATAGTAATAAACGTTATATATATACCACTACAACTGTCTACAAGCGATTTCTCCACCGAATTTCTTTACATATCAGATCTTCTGTGCTGGTCTGAATCCTGAACAATCATCTATTCTCCTTTCAGATTAGGCCTATTGTTCTAATATGGTTTTCACGATTAGCTTTACAAAAGTCTAAGAAGCCACCCGCATCATAGGCGTATGCGGGGCTCCAAAGACCAGGTACGTGAGCTGTAACGCTACTATATAATAGCCCTATAGGTTGAACATTCTTGATGTGTATGTTCTGTAACAGTACTACAAGAAGCGCTAGAGTCTAGTTTAATGTTTATCCGATAAGCGTAGATGGGATTGATGATAGCCGCCAGCGTCTAACGAAGCTAGCAATGTTTAATGTGTAATCTTAACTTGGGCAGCCAGCACGTGACGTTGTCGTCGTTTTATTTTAAAGTCGCTTATTGGTGTGACTGTTTTTCCGTTTAGGGCCCACCCAGCCTGCTATTTACGCGGGCCCAGCGCGACGCACAAACAAATTTCAACCTCTAAGGCCGAACAACTTCAAACCAACTCCAAGTTCTACCATACCAATTTAGGGCAACGACAAATAATGGCTAAAGTTTCACAGGGTATGTTTTGATAATCGTTATTTGGAAAGCGAGTGACAGGAACCATTGAAGCTAATGCTGCAGATGTCTCTTCTTCTCGCAGAAAGTCTAGAAAGGCTCACTTTCAAGCACCATCCTCAGTTCGAAGAGTGATTATGAGCGCACCTTTATCCAAGGAGCTCCGTGAGAAATACAAGGTCCGTTCCATTCCTATTCGCAAGGACGACGAGGTCCTGGTTACGCGTGGGTCTTCCAAGGGCCGTGAGGGCAAGGTCTCTCAAGTCTACAGATTGAAGTGGGCTGTTCAAATCGAAAAGGTCGTCAAGGAGAAGGCTAGCGGTGCTTCGGTTCCTCTTAGCATTAACGCCTCGAAGGTCGTCATCACCAAGCTGAAGCTCGACAAGGACAGAAAGGCTATTCTTAAGAGAAAGGGCGGTGTTGATGTCGAGTAAAGTCCCCATCAATTCGAAGAAAGAAGAAAAAAAACCTGAAAAAGACCAAATCAATGCACACAAATGGCACTGCTAAAATCCTGGTAGTGGATTATGAAAAAGGGTACTATTAAATATAGATATCTTATAATATCTAATGAATGTTCGTTTGTACACTCTCTCGCGTCAGGTTTATTGTGCCTAATTCAACATCCGGTTCCTGGCGACGTGCCAGTCTCCGTCTGTACAGGTAGAGTTGGCCAGTAATGCATGCTGTTAAGAAGGATCTAACTCCAAGTTTGAAAAGGTTCTCCAACGACAGTGCGAAAAGTCCTGTGCCCATGACGTCCCACGCTATAAATGCCCTACTGAGCCCCTCTGTTGACATTGAAACAAAATTCACTGATATCTGACCAGAAAAGCTCGTAAATTCCACAAATTGGCCTATAAACCAAAACCAGTTTATGAAGTCAAGCCACATGACTCCGTAGTAGCCTAGGCCGCCAATTACCTTGTAATTTGCACATGCGAATAGGCTGGCGCTTAGCGCCAGGAACAAGATCGAGATGCCCTTTGCGAACCACGACAAGTACTGAATATCCATCAACGTAGACCGATACCTCGCAGCTTGGTAGCCGCATGTAGCCCAGAGCAGTAGTTCTAAACTAGCCGCCGTCAAACTAGGGGTCTGTGCAATTGGCGACAGTGGGTATCGATTGGCATATTGAGCTTTGGTGAACGGCGTCTGATAGGCTAAAATGTAAATACAACTACATATGCTGCCGACGATATTCCAGTAGATCATATCTATAGAGACGCCTAGTGCGGATTTCCTGGAATAGTTCTTCTGTATCTGCCATATTACGCTTGTAGACCACCAAAACCTATATAGACCCATACCAGTTACTGGGACTTAGGCCAACCAATCAACCGCCAATATGGGATTATTGACGATAATCAAGAAGCAGAAGCTCAAGGATAAGGAGATCCGCGTACTGATGCTGTATGTGCCTCTGATGTCTTTTGGTTTCGTAGTGTTAACTGAGATAGTGGTCTTGATAATGCCGGTAAAACAACAATCGTAAAATCGATAATGGGCCGGGATGTCAAGGAGGTTAGTCCGACCATGGGGTTGAATATTAGAACCCTCGACTACCAGGGCTATAAACTGAATATATGGGATATCGGCGGCCAGTCATCGCTAAGACCATTTTGGAGGAACTACTTCGAGAAAACTGAATTCTTGATATGGGTCATTGACGTGTCGGCGCTTAATCGATTGAACGACTGCAAAGAGGAACTGCACAAGATCTTAAGCGAGGACCGCCTGATTGGCGCGGGACTACTGGTTTGGGTCAATAAAATGGATACTTTGAACGTCTCTGAGAGCCAAAAGGCCGCGTTGGTGGAATCGCTGAAAAGTGTAAGTGGGCATCATATATAGTGGAGATCAAAGTGCTTGGGCTAATTCGTAGAAACTGCAGCTTGAAAGCATAGACCGACACAATTGGAGAATCATGGGGTGTAGCGCGTATACTGGAGATAATCTGGATAAAGGACTGGAGTGGGTTATTGCAGAAGTGAAAAGTAGGCTGTATTTATTAAGTTGATGTTGATATAGAAGCGTTTGTAGAATGTTTGTATATACTTCCCAGTAGTTCCATAACGATGAGCAGCGCTAATTTGGATTTCGAGATGGACGATGATGACGACGACTTGTTTGAAGACGCTACCGAGACCCTTGATAATTCCGGGTCTGCAGAGCCTCCCGAGGAGAATAATGATGATGATGAGGAGGAGGAGGACGAAGACGAGATGGATGATAACGAAATGGAGAACGAAAATGACAATGAAGAGGACAATGAAATAGACAACGAGAATGACAATGAGAATGACAATGAGAATGAAAATGAAGAGGAAGAGAAAGATGATGAAAAAGATGACATGGAAGTGGATGTGGACCGAACGGCTGACCCAGTCAATGGCTCACGCGCCGAGAAGCTTTCATTCAAGCAGCGACACCCAATACAGCCACGGCCGATCACGACCAATTGCACGACATACGACATTGTGCCGTATGTCGCAGCATTGCACAGCTGCCCGGTGTACTGTGTAGATGCGTCGTGGGGCCTGAAGTGGCTCTTCACCGGCGGTCAGGATGGCTACATCCGGCAGTACAATTTCCTAGACTCCATCAATGGCAAGCTGCCGTTGACAGTGGCTCAGCGGCATCCGTTCGTGGACAGTGTTACAAAGTCGGGCGTCATTGTCTCATACTGGGAAAACGAGCAGCCCGTCTACGAAAAGAACGCAAAAGTGGGTCGAGACGGACTATATGAGCCAATGGTGTCGCCCGTCTACTCCCTGGCAGTTCAGTCAGAGGCACTATGGCTGCTGGCTGGACTGGAAAGCGGTGGGATCACTCTGCAGACCATAAGACACAACGAGGGGCAGATACACGCATACCTAGATAAGCACACTTCAACGGTCTCGGCGTTGAAGTTGGATGAGACCGAATCAAGAGCACTCAGCGGAGGCTGGGACAAGCTAGTGGTGGAATGGGATCTGAACACTGGCTCGCCAGTAAACACCTTTGAAGCCTCAAGCCAGATCTCTTCGCTGGAGTGGCAGCCAGAGGGTGGCTCTATTGTGCCTATTGAAGTGGTCGAAGAAGCAGACGCCCGGAAGAGAAAGAAAGAGGACGACGAGGACGAGGACGATAGAAAATCCCTGGGCTCGTTGTTCGGAGACGATGACCAGGAAGACGAAGAAACCGCGCAAGTCCCGGCTAACGGATCTAACGAAGAAGCGCCTGCGTCTGAGACTGTAGAAAATGGCGGTGACGGCAGCGAGCAGCAGCACGAGACAAAATCAACAAGTTACACTACATTCCTATCGTCGAGTATAGATGGCACTATGGACATCTGGGACAGGCGGCAGTCGAAGCGAGCTGCGCACATGCCAGTCCCGGAAGGTACCCCTCCGTGGTGCTCTAGCGCATGCTGGTCAGTCGACGGATCAAAAGTCTATGTAGGCCGAAGGAATAGCACATTCGAGGAGTTCGACATCAGGCAGTCGCTAATCAGGCCCGCTCAGATATTTAAGTTCCCTTCTGTGTCCGGAGCAGTGTCGACTGTCGCTGCCCTACCGTCCGGGAGGCATATCCTATGCGGTTCGCACGATAACGTGAGACTCTACGACCTACAATCTGCCACCACCAAGAGCAAAGTGCCATTCTATATCATACCAGGACACCATGGCGCCGTACTGTCTACGATATACGTGGATCCAAGCTGTCAGTATATGGTTACCGCAAGCGGAAGTCGTGGTTGGCACGGGAACTCAACTGATGTTGCACTTATTTATGAGATTAGTCCTGGTATATAAGTCCCAAACCGATCCATCAGCCTCTCCTGCATTATAGATATTGTTAATATTAGAGAAGTTCAGACTCATTAAGAGAAGCGCCTTTAATATTCGGACCGCATGCCAGAGCCAAAGTGCACACAATCTCGATATGAGATAAGCGCTAGTCCAATACCGAGTAAGGGGTCGAGTCCAGTTAAACGGAGATCCAGTTTGGCATACATCACCACTGTCGATGAGGCTGATAAAGTGGTTATAGATAAGGACTATAGTGGCTCAAGGAGCATTTCGGAATTCCGGATATGTGAGAAATGCAAAGGGCAGATTAGTCCTATCGTTATAGCAGGCTCCAATGGTGCGAATAGCCCAATCCGAGAATTTGGTGGTATTCCGTCCGGGCGGAAATCATCTCATAATGAGCATTTGGTGGGGTCCTATGAGGAAAGCTTGCTGTCCAAGCGAATGTCCACTTCAAGTTCTCCTCCTGTTTCGTTCTATTCTCAAATAGGCGTTCTGGGGAAGGGCAAGTACTTCTCAGAGTGTCCCCGACATATATCGACGTCTTTCGATGCTGTGTTTTACGATAGCGGTGGGGAGGGCGGTAGTCCTTATGTCGGCGGGATCAACCTCAGTCAAGACAATGATAGCCTTGGATATAAGATACCAAGGTACGGCCAGATCCAGATCATTCTGTCCAACACCCAGAAAACTGCGGTTCAACTGTTCTTAGTGCCGTATGACTTGCGAGATATGCCGTCCAGGTCCAAGACGTTTATTCGGCAGCGGGTCTTCTCAGAGAACCCGAAGTCATTGGTGCAGGCGGTGCACATCCAGGTCGCATGTCCAAACAAGAGCAAGCTGTATCTCTACGGCGAGATCCGGCTTGTGTTTAAAAACGGCATTAGCACCGCCAGCGCGGACACAAGAATTGAAACGACTTTTGGTGGCTACGGAACCTATACTTCAGCTACCAAATGCAGTAACTGCAGCTCTCCTTTGCTTAAGCAGGGGTCATTTATCTAACACTATTTTCGGCTATAAATAAGTAGCGCAGTTACGCCTACTGCTATTGATAATGCAATCAGTCGATAGTTTATAGGCGGTACCGGCGGAGGCGGAGGTTTGGAGGCCTCAATCACCTGTTTTTCCAGATAGTCCTCTGTGAAGTCAGGACGATGCATATCTATACTCTTGAGCACAGAGTATTTTGAAATTTTGGACCATTGCTTTGTCTTGTGCAATGGATACTTAACTTGGAGCAGCGCTGCTCTTGTCAGCACAGAACTCAAATCGCCCTGGAAGTCATCGGCCAGGGAGGTTAGAATTGCATATAGGACGTCAGGATCATTGTAGCTCTGTATAATGTCTTGCTTCTTATCGATAATCATAATCACATAAATGTATAGTGGCAGCGAAATATCGCTCGCCAGCACGCAATCGTAAATATAGCATATATCACTGAAAGATTTCATATTGTGAGCGAAAATCGTCAGGATGCTTGATAGCGGGTAGAATGCCTGTTCGATGTGAGCCCTTAGATCCAACTCGGGATCAATTAGTTTGACCAGTTGAGGAATGAACTCCAGCTGATCGAGAGTCTGGTTCAGATTCGGAACCATGAAATCCCGCAGCTTTTGCAAACTCAGTGATTTCAGAATAAAGACCGCCATGGGTAGATCAAACACGAGTAGTATTACCTGGGCTACATCGTGATACCCCTGATAATACGATAAATGTGGAATTTCTCGAAGAACATGGCATATGAGGTCCATCAGATCGTCTCTGAGCTTCTCGGATGGGTCCTCAGGATAGAACACGAACGACCTCTCGACATCTAGGCGCACTTGCTCCTCGTCCTGGTGCTTTTCACTTACCTCTTCGTGATGTTTTTCACTTACTATCGACTCTGGCATTAACAGTAGCGGCCATATCTTTCTGCGCCAGGTGGTGTTAATGAGGCCCCCTTCTGAGAAGGCCAATTTCCTCAATTGGACATAATCCGAGTCCTCGTATGCTTTCTCTATCAATCTTTCTTTCTCATCACTCATTTTTCTGAGGTTTTATATTTTTCTGTTTTTTAATCTCGTTTCTCTCTTGAACTTCCTAGTTACCATGTTTCGAGATTTTCCCAACCTAAACACCATATCAATATATGGAGAAGTACGCAGACGCAACAACCGTAATAGGAAGAGGACTATTTTCAACCGTGTACAAGGCTACAGAAGTGCAAAGTTGCAAAGTCGTTGCCTTGAAAGTTACTGTACCGGAAGATGAGGGTCCCCCACATGATTCTGTTCAAGAATTAGAGCTTCTCAAAAAGTTAAGCGAAGCGCCGGGGATCATTCATTTACTCGGGTCGTTTGAGAGATACGATGGAGAACTCGAACAGGTCATGATAATGCCCTACTATCCAATTGACCTTAACGGTATCTTGAAGGCCAATCGAAAGGCCAATTACCCTTCAGGGTGGAGAAATACTCTGCCGACTACTAGATCATGCCGGATCGTTTCCAAGCTATGTGAGGCACTAGAGTATATCCATAAGATGGGGATAATTCATCGAGACGTAAAGCCCGAGAATATTCTATTTGAGAGGCTAGAATCTGATGAACCTATTCTTATTGACTTTGGTATATCCTGGGTCGATGGCTCTGCTTCGCGCCATGAGACCAATGATCATAAAATACTAGATGTTGGCACTACAGTTTACAGGGCTCCAGAACTACTATTTGGTTTGAGTAATTATACAGCCAAGGTTGATATGTGGTCCGTAGGGTGCCTTGTTACCAAGCTGTTCAGCTCCAGCGGAGCTAATCCATTCGAACCATATTCTAGCGATATTGGGCTCATCTCAGCCCAGTTTGAGCTTTTAGGAACCCCAACCTTAGAATCCTGGCCTGATATCCGAGCGTCTGAAACCTTCCCCAATATGAAGTTCAAAAAGTTTATGCCAAAGCCAGTGTCTGAATTCGCGCCATTGGCACCACTTATAGTCCAGGGGATTATTCGCCAATTACTACAATTCCAAGCTTCAAACAGGCCCGATGCCTCACAGATTAGAAATACTCTGGTGAAAAATGAGCCGTAAACAAGCTTGACACAAGCTTAACGACAATAATGACATGAGAAACTCGATAAATGCTTAATGCTAATGCAAATCATGAAGAGATAAGAACCTCAATTAATAATAAATCTCCCGAAACGGTGTCCTTGCAAGGAATCGCTCTTTACAATCTGGCGCACTGCACTGGCGGTTCTTGGGTCTCTGCTTCTTATTCATGTACATATTCACACAACGTCCACAATAGACATGCCCACATCGGCCAAAAAATACTCGTTTTGATAGCAGCAAGTCCCCAGGAGTATGCTTGGACGAGCCTGACTCCTCCTCAGGTATCCCCACGCCTAGCTCATTATCGCAGTATGCACATACCAGCATTGAATCCTTCCCAGGCGGATTTGTACTCCTCGTGTATCCAGCGCGTGTACTCGTTGGTTCTTCTGGTTTCTTTATCCGGTCTACTACCGTATCAACGTCCGGTGGCTGCTCTTGTGCATTTTGCAGTGTTTCCTGAATAGAGTAGAATATCAGCTCCGTGATCCGGTCCTGGTATCTGGCTGCCACACCTGTTGCTTGCGCCTGTTCAAGCAGTCCGCTGAGCAGATGGAACTCTGGAATTTGTACCCGCCGCCGCGCCCGTTCCGCGGGGGTCACACCTCTAACTCGCGTCACCTCAGTGACCTGGACCTCTTCATCTTCACTGCTTCGAGGCCGTGCTTCTCGCCGGACACACCTTATTCTGTTTGGAGCTCTATTCACACGAGACACTGCGACGATGGCAACATCGTCATCAGAAGGTCGTCGGACAGACGTTTCTATAATCTCATCACTCATTGTCTTCCCTCCTCTCTTCTAATAACAGCCCTTCTGTTCTTCTTTCGTTGTGACTGCTTGCCTCCTTTGCTGCCGCAAGCTTTGTTGGTGGGTTATAGTTCGAAGGATTTTGGATCGTTGTTTATTGTTAATAATCCTTACATGTAGAACCGAAAAAATTGGTGAGAAGATCACGTGATGCGACAGGAAGAGAACAGTCACGTGAGTCTCCAGGGGACCCGTGTCGAAGCACCCAAATTGACCCGGGGCGGCACTGTGCCCCACTCTCCTAACAATAACCGTGGGGAACCGGTTTCAACGAAATTTCAACCCTGAAGTTCTGAGACTTAGACCCATTTTCATTAGTACCATCATCACTACCAGATAAGAGGAGAACAGCACCATGTCGAAAGAGGAATTCAAATTGAAGGCTGGATTGGCCCAGATGCTTAAGGGTATTTATATATGAGACAGAATAAACTCAGTTTATGAGACTTGCGCTAACTGATCTTTAGGAGGAGTCATTATGGAGTGAGTGAATATTTCGGTTAAGCGCCGGCGCTTAGTGAAATACTAATCCAAAAATAGCGTTGTTAACGCTGAGCAAGCATTGATTGCTGAACGGGCAGGTGCTTGTGCGGTCATGGCTCTTGAGAGAGTTCCTGCTGATATCCGTGCCGAGGGAGGCGTTGCAAGAATGAGCGACCCCCAGCTTATTAATGGGATTATCGAGGCGTAAGTCGGTATGAAAAGCCTGCAAGTAGGAGAGAAACTAAGATCAATAGCGTGTCAATCCCGGTCATGGCCAAATGCCGAATCGGCCATTTTGTCGAGGCTCAGATCCTTCAGTCTCTTGGAGTGGACTACATCGACGAATCTGAAGTTTTGACCCCAGCAGATCAAAAGTACCATATTACCAAGACTGATTTCAAAGTCCCCTTTGTATGTGGAGCTAAGAACCTGGGAGAAGCGCTGCGCCGTATTGAAGAGGGAGCTGCAATGATCAGATCCAAGGGTGAGGCTGGAACTGGAGATGTCACTGAGGCAGTTAAGCACATCCGTACCATCGACTCGCAGATCAAACAGGCTGCGACCATGTCAGAGGCTGAGCTCCATAACTTTGCCAAGGAACTGGGTGTTTCGTATGATTTGCTCAAGGAAGTGGCCAAACTTGGACGTCTTCCAGTAGTCAACTTTGCGGCGTACGTGCTCAAGGATATCGTATTTGGTTTAGATGTCGAAACTAACTAACTATATCTAGTGGAGGAGTAGCTACTCCTGCTGATGCAGCGCTGTGCATGCAACTTGGCTGTGACGGGGTGTTCGTAGGCTCCGGGATCTTCCTAGGTCATAACCCGGAAAAGAGAGCAAAGGCAATTGTTCAAGCTGTAACGCACTTTAACGATGCTAAAGTCCTAGCTGAGGTCAGCACCGACCTTGGTCCTGCGATGGTTGGCAGGACTGTTGAATCTCTTAAGGAGACTGAAAAGTACGCTAACCGTTTCAACTAGAGGTTTTCTTGAAACTTTCTTCTCCCAGTTCCTATATGGGAATTTACGTACATAAAAACTCGAGACATCTTATAGCCTTCATCACTGAAAGAACGTAGTATACGAGAAAAATGATTGAGGCCCATTATAAAGCACCCAACAGTGCTGATAAACACTTCGTATCTAGTAGCGAGGTAGGAGAGGAAGACAAGGACGTAAATGCACGCGTGAAACCAAGTGATTCTGAGCTGGGCCGCTTACGAGCCAATGTTTTCAACTTGCAAGATCAAATCAATGATTTCCTTACGAAGAGAATGGCCGATGAAAAGGAAAATAAAGAGCGGGAGAAGGAGGCCGAGGTTTTGGAGAGGCAGTTACTGGATGGTGGTGATGACGAGGATGACGAGGTCGAGGAATAACTCACTTCATCGCTGATTCTGGCTACTTAGTCCCGGTAGCGTTATGGTACTCGATTTTGGTTAGTCATAGGCTGCAAAAGCGAAGAAATACATATATTGTTCTGGCTAAAGGGTTTGGGGTATTAGTACTGGCCGGGTCAGGGACCTGCCCTGACCAGCTGGCCAAATGAGAGGGGCTATCTCATCATTAAGATCCTCTGCTGACCTTTGAGGCGGGATTTTATTGACTTTGCAGTTGGGGATTGTGTTTGAAGGTGTGTTTTTCGTTCAGTTGGAGCAAATTGCGACTATTTTATTGGTTAGCTTTAAGGGTGATTGTTATCGAAAGAAAAACCACATACATTGAGAATGACAAATGAGGGCGATGAGGATAAGGCGGCCTGATGGCCTTTTATCGAGTCCTTTGGCTTTCGGACACTTACGTCCATCAGAGGAGTTCGGCGGTTAACTGGCTTCGAGCGTAGAGTCACGGGCGAGTTCGGAGGAGGAATATTCTCTTTGTCTAAAGCGGTGAGACGCTTTTCTCTGTATATTTCCATACTTTTTGAAGCCGTTTCAGCTGAAGCTAATTATTCCTCCAACGTGAGTTTATTGGTGAAAGTTTTGCTTTTCTCTATTGAATGTCCTAAGTTTTTGAAATGTTGATGGTGACTGGGAAGGTTGAAAAAGTTACTAATTGGGTAATACCCAAACAAACAATTTGTGGACCAACTTTGATATTCCTTCTTCCTACCCTAGCACTTTGAAAATAACCACTAAACAACCAGGAGAATGGAATCGCTTATTGATCTGTCAACTCCAGCAAAGCCTAGAACTTATAGCTCGGATTTTACTCCAAGCCTGTCTCGGGCATTGGCAGATTGTTTCAAAAGGAGAAAGGAATCGCTACTTCCAGCACACAAAAAACACCCTTTGAGCATTGTCGAGGAGTGCGAGTCGTCATCGCAATCACCACAGCAGAGTATGGTTACACCTCTCAGGCCATTAGCGAATGGTGGTGAGCTTCAGCTCACCACTCCTTCGCTGGAACTTGAATCCCGAACGAACTGGTCAGATATGCTCAACTTAACGCCGGCATGGACCGAACCCAAAGTGACACCAAAGAAGCAGAATACTAGAAATGGACTAAATGAAAACAGCAATGAAAACACCCTACATAGAATAAATCACCTGGTTTCTCTGAAGTCGCTAGAGGTGATCACCCCGGTTGTTTTCTCTCAAAAGAGACCTCCAACGACTCCTTTAACGCCATCACTGATGAAACAAACACACAAACGACGTATTCTTGGAGACCTGGGCGATAAATCAAATACCCCTATAAACAATAACTCAAGTACATGGGCTGTAGACTACAGCGTCTACAACATTGAGAATGCCGAGGAGGACTTCGGAAGCCCAATATCTACACCGCAGAGCGTGCATAAAATGAGACGGATAATTGCCCAGATGCCAAGCCGGGGCGGTAAACGAAAGTTTGGACCTTTGCGAAATGAAATCTTTGCAAGGTATCCAGAGGTGGTCGAGGACCCTCACTGTGATGAAGACGATGAAGAAAATGACGATAAATACCAGAAATGGGTACTGGAAAGACGCTTGGCTGATTTGCAGCAACTTGTGGAATTCATGGAACTTGAGCGACAGTTCAATGCCTATTAGCCCATATCCTGAATGATAAACTATTCTAACTGTAGCTTATGTTTACGTAAGTATATATAATCGTCAAGGTTCTCCTTGACGGATCCTCTAATAATGTTTACCCCTTCATCGTTGAATTTTGACTTCCAACTTTCTTCCCATGCGGGCCAGTCGACTTTGAACTCCTCTATTGGGTTTTTCGACTTGTCGAACCCCTTTGAATTGAGAGCATCTGAGTGAAACCCGGGCCACTTGGAGAATAGTTTTACATCGTCTTCATTATTTTCTTCCCATGAAAGCATCTTGGGGTTGAATTTGATTCCAACATGCTCACATATTTTTCGCACTACCTGTTCTGGGTCTCGGCATATATCTATAGCGTCGACCACTAATGGGTTTATGCCTCTTCTTTCTTTTAGGTTATCGTACAGAATCTTAAGTTCCCTCAGGCCTGCTTCTTCGTTCCTATAATGGTCGAACCCAGTCTGCTCGCTCCTTGGAGGTATACAGCACCTATAGTACGAGGGAATCGATAAATGAGGAGGCCTGATCAGAAATACAAAAGCAAATCTATCAAGCACTTGTAATGGTAGCACGGTTGGGTTTCCCTGTTCCTGCAGCTGGTCAAATGATGGTGCAACTTTTGCGATCCCGGTAGCAGGTATGATATATTGTGCCATGTCCTTGATGAAAACATCTTTCTTATCCGAGGCTTCCAAAATGCTTGAAGCAATCTCCTTGAAGGTAGTTTCCCCGTATTGGTTTTGGTCAATTGTTTCTTGTGAATAACGATCTGATAATCGTTCCGGACCTTGGTAAAACGCTTCCCCAAACGGTTCATGGAAACAGTGTAAATCCTTTCTAGTCATGAACGACCGCTCCAAGGCAGTAGACATAGACCGCGGATGAGTAACCAGAAATGCTATAGTCATTTCACGTCCTCTTTCTTCTCAGTATTGAAGTTTGAAAAAACTTAGTGAAGGCATCTGTAGATCTCTTTATACAAAGAAACCCAAAACCGATGACGTAAAGTAATACTAGTCCGATCTACATGCATTATTACTATTCTAAGACAGGACCAAATTGACAAAAAGGATTTCAAGAAAGCTCATTAAATTATCCCTATACAGTTTTTAAGTTATATAATCTTTTTAGGTGGGTTTTCTACCTAAAGATCCTTCTTTAAAGTACCAGTAAAGGCATGCTTCTCAGCAGGGGTTTGGAATCGTCCCTTACCGAACTTAGAAGCAGTATCAATCCATTTGAGTTGAACCTTCTCAAGAGCACGACGAGAGGTGTGGACCTTGAGAGACTTTCTTAGAGTAACAACTCTCTTCTTAACACCAGGAATGGAACCCTTAAGCATAACGAAGTCATTGTTGATCTCACCATATCTAACAAATCCTCCCAAAGGAGTGATAGTCTTCTTGGTTCTGTCGAATTCAGTAGAAGCATTGGAGTCATCATCAGCCTTACCAATACGGTAAATCTTGTGGTTGATGGATGTACGATGATGGTAACCACGTTGACCAGCACGGGCAACAGTCCATTGGACGTGAGATGGATGCCATGCTCCGATACAAGCAACTTTTCTTAGACCTCTGTGGGTCTTTCTTGGGAGCTTCTTGGTACCCCATCTGGCGGTAGTACCTTCGTAACCGTGACCCTTGGTAACGGCAATGACATCGATAACCTCATCCTGCTCGAAGACAGAGTGAATGTCAACGGTCTTTTCGAAATGCTCCCTGGCCCAGTCCACCTTCTCGGAGGTTGAGCCACCATTGATTTGAATTTCAGCCAAATGGGCCTTCTTTTGTCCAAGAGGAGTCTTTCTGATTTGAGTGTGGGCAAGAACTCTGACAACAGTTGCGTACTTCTTGATTCTCTCCAATTCACGGCCAACGGCAGCTCCATCTTCAGCATACTTCTTGGCGTACTTGGTGAAAGCCTTCTTCTTGCTCTTGTACCAGTTCTTGTAGAATCTTCTCTTAACTTCGTCAGACAAATGCTCGGCCCAGACGGTAGTCAAAGATCGTAAACCACGAGGGGTCTCAACGTATCCAACGACACCAACAACAACGAGAGGAGGGGTATCAACAATGGTGACGGCCTCAACGATTTCACGCTTGTCCATCTTGGATCCACGTCTGTCCAAATCACGGACAGTTGTGGACATACCAGCCTTGTAACCAAGGAAAGCAGTTAAACCAACAGGCTTAGACTTGTCGTCAGTGGGAAACGACTTAACCTTTCCTCTGTGACGGGCAGCTCTCTTCTTGGGCAAGAATCCAAGAGATCCATGTCTGGGTTCTTCGTATTTACGATGAGACATTTTTTATGTTTATTCTTTTCTGTTGTCGTAAAAAAGTGTCGAATGAATTGGTGAAGATGGGTTGAAAAATATGTTTGGTTTGTACACCGTTTCCCGCGTGTAGTTTTGAGTCTGGGCCAAGTTCAAGAGTTAATCCCTTTTTTTCTGCATTAGGATTGTTCCAAAGTGTTTGTGACTGCTTTTTATTCCAACCTCGTCAGCTCATGCGGCTCGATTTCACGATTTCCAATATGGCAAAAAGTAGGAGCTCATTCGATCTTCTATTTTAGTTAACTAAGCCGTCTGAGATTTAACCTTTGGGGTCTTCTCTCGTTGGGCATTTTCTCTAGCATTACGTACAACATCTAATACATCGCGTAGACTGGACTTCCAAGTCTGTAATCGTGATTCAACCAGTTTCCATTCTTCAGGACCGAATTTCCCAATAGGCGAAGCCCTATGAACGTCGAATTCTTCATTTAGTTGGGATAACCTACCCTCGATCAATCCAGCACGAATAGCATCAATGGTCCATAGCTCAACCTCCTGCTGAGGAATATCAATAGTTTTAGCGATATCGCCGTATGAAATCTTTCTTGTAGTGGATGCAAGTGATGCTAAAGCTAGAATTTTAACTTTTCTCTCGATAGATTCATAGTCTAGATCTGCAATGGACTTGCCAGCCTGTTTGAAAGCCTTGTAATCACCAGCTGAGACGATCTTTAAAAGCTCAAAAAGCTGCGGTTCCTGTGTCCTCAATAATTGCACTGCATCTAACGCCAAAATATCATCAAAATCGTATATCGAATCACCAACAAGTGCATTCTTGACTAATTGGATGCAAAGTGTAGTATTACCCGTTGTGGTTGCTGTACTACAGGAAACCGCCTGTAATAAATATTTGTAGGAAGAGCTTGAATCCCCGTTATTAGTAAGAGCTTGGCTTACTTTGTAATATAGGCTCTGCTTTGCCTCGTCGTCGATACCCCATTCGGAGACCCATTTGGAAAGGTTCTTGAGTTGGGGTACTAACAAATGAACATTTTGAGTAGCTTCAACAAAATCAACAATTGTTGAAAACACTTGGAATCTTAAAGGTGAAGTTACCGGAAGAATGTTGAATAGGTTATTCAATACCATGAGAACCATTAATGATCCATTTGAAGACGCGGGAATGTTCGTCGATAAGTTCTTCAAAAGTATTGGCAAAAGCTCGGTTAAATTAGGCGCAAACGTCAAGATATGTAATACCAGGTTATAGGCAGATTCAAAATCCTTTTCTGGAGCTTTTGAAAGTATCGAAGTTTTCTCAGTGATCACGGTAAATGTTTCTGCTTGATTTTCATTACTGCTATCCATCAATTCATTGATTTTCTTTTCGAATTCGCCTGGAACCCCGTCTTCTTTGCTATCTGTACCGTTAAGTCCATCGATATAGGCTGAGATTTCCTGGACATAGTCGCCAAGAACCCCATCTACGATCATGTAGTTGAGTTGATTATCTGCCATATTGGTGGTGTTGAAAGTTGAAAAGTTTTTTGTACCCAAATGCTCCTCTTTTAACATTTTCACTATACATCCTTTACTTTACCAAGTTTACCCACCTGCTCAAATTACTTCCACTACTACTAGCCGACTAATAACCTTCTAAATTTTTAACTCGTTTTCTTTGCGATTTTGAGTAGAATAACTTAATAATATATTCAATGTAATATGTACTAAACTAGAGATTGCAATTTCGACAGTTCATCACCTCAACAGATCTGTTAAAATGTTGTGTACTTGGTGGGATATCCAAAGTGGGATTTGCAGTAAAGAAATCATTTGGATGTAGCGAGACTCTGACAATTTCAGCAGGCATGACTGGGAAGTCTTCAACCCGAGGATGATGGGTTAGCCCGAATGAATGCCAGAGAACTATATCTTCATTCCTTACAGTTTCATTTCTGTCAATGGCATCCTTAACACCACCAATCTCTTTGTTGGATTGATTTGTCCACTTACCACCGGCGTAGAATTCTTGGTCCTTATACTTAGACACCCAGAAATGATGAGTTGCAAATGCAGCTCTTTTATTTGGAATGGTACCTGGAGGTGCCATTAACAATGCAGTTGGCAATGCGCCGAGTTTGTACCCAACTGGGTTACCAGAAACTGGGTTGATCTTATTCTCATTGACAATTTTGACATATCGATTGGTTTGAATATTTGCATCAAACGCAGACGATTTCTCAACAAATTTGCCAGTGTTGTAAAACCCGCTGCCAAGAGGATTAACTGCATCCCATGGTGCGAGTGCAGTATCCATAACCTTAACTGAGTTTTTATGGCCATCGACAGCAGGGTCAATTCTCATACTAAAGATATGCTGGTGCGAGGCTGCCAACACTCCTGGTGATACAATTGTACCCCACTTCGATCGCTTACCTTCATCAATAGGCTGAGTACTAACAATGCCAGTTGCCCGGATTTCCATATGGATACCAGCTGCTTGGTCAAGATGCCAAGCGAAGATATACTCGTAATTTCCAACAGTCAAAATTGTTTGCAAAATCAGGACCCGTCTTCGTACGACCGCAGGCTTGTCGGTTCTGTAGTTGGTGTGCTTCCATAAGATACCGTCATCCTGTTCATGCATACAAACTACATTCTTCCTAGTGACGACCTTACCATTCGGCTCAACCAGGTTGCCGTCAAAATATTTAATTGTTCCTAGACAATCGCATCCCAGAGTGAGTTCGTTTGCACTGTTACCGCCACCACAGTCACCAAAATCGAATGCCATCTTGCGATTCAATGGGGGCCTTGGATCACCATATGGAACAGCCATCTCCGACATGCTTAAACGATAAAATGTGTTCCTTCCATCAAAGTCAAGGTCATGAAGCACCAGACCTTCGCGAGGGTTGAATCCAACTCTAAATCTCCACTTTTGCCACTTAACCAAAGTCCCCTGCTCAACAGTGAACGACGGTCCATCGGGCTGCAAGACGTTGTATGGTTTCAGATCCGTTCTGAGACTTGGCTGCAGCTCTGGCCAGTGCTCTGCGGCCTTCATATGCGAAATGGATTTGGTGTTTACATCTCTAGTATTAAAGTTAATACCTTTAATTGGATCGTCATCCAAATCTCCGCCAGTTGCACACCAGTCTATCCTTGCAAATCTCCTTTCAAGAACATCAAAAACGGGCACAAATGGCAATGGGAACGCATATAAATTCGACTCAACGTGGTTTGTGTTTGGGTCCCTGGAGTACATCAAGTACATCATGTATCTTGGAGTCACTTCTTCGGTATCGCATCCATACATCCAACCGTCCACTGCGACCGTCTCTAGGTCCTTCTCAGTTTTGAACCCACACTTCGCGAGCGCTTCAAGCACTGCAGGCTCTCTCATTAAAACGCCTTCCATGCCGTTTGCTTCAAACTGGTCAAATGGCAGATGCATTCCAGGTGGACACAGCTCAAATTTAACAATTTCGCCTGACTCAACATTTATCCACAGTTCGCATGCGCTCTTGTCATTCATCACGTAGTAATTGGCGTATGCGATCCTTGGAGGAGGCTGTACTTTTCTGCCGGCCTTCTCGGCCTCCAAATACGGAACAAGAAGCGCCTTTGGAGGTTCCTCAGTATTGATACATTTCATATGTAAGGTTTTGCCCTTATGATAGGTTTGGACAATGTCCATGCATTTCCTGATCTCTTGAACCGTAAGCTGATCTAAAGGATGAACCATTTTTGTTTCCTAATATATCACTATTTCCTTTCCTTGAGCTTGGATACTAAGTGTAGGTTTAATAAACAGGTCTGCTTAAAAGGGAGCCGGTGGCTTTATATACACCAGCTATCTATCCATTTGTAAACGCGGGGTCTGGTCCAGACAAGAGAAAATTACTAGCTAGCGCTTAAAGGATTGGCTTTGCAGTACACAGATGATAGCCGCCGTCACTATCTCAGTGCCGAATTAGGAAGGTACATCCCCAAACTTTCGGAAGGACCTGCCTAAAACGGGAACTCTGTCCCAAATCAAGCCAAGTTCTTATCGGAAGTCACCTTAAACTGTACATCTCCTATAATACTACTACTAACCCAAACGAATATGTGCGGGCCGGGTGTGCCTTTCCGTGTCCGTCGCAGATTGTCCGTCGCGTGCCTACGGAAACTGATGGCTGAAATGATAGTATGAAAAGTATAGTGACCATTGAGACGTACTCATTCGTTAACAAGCTCTGTTATAGACTCTATCCCTTTAGCGGTCACGTGACTCGCGTACTGAATGTCGTCCGCCGCCCGTCTCTCCCTGATCTGATAAGATCGCTAGTAAAGATGCTCAGATTTATCAGATCGCTGGGACTACATGTTGAACTCTACCTCTTCTTTTAAACACGAGATAGTCTTATATGAGAGAACGCAAATGTCTAATGATCAAAAGGAGACGCCGTATAGCGAGGACATCATTGGATTTGATATTCACACCTATTACTTTCAATCGTATCAGCCTTCAGTCTCCGAAGCGACAGTTCTAAGAGGGCGACTTCTGTCTGAATTTGCAGACGAGATTGCAGCCGGAAAGCTTAGAGTCTACAAGCTATGGGATAAGCCAATTGGGCCTCATCCATATGCGATGTTTGAATGCGACTTCCGGACTCCTGAGATCTTTTCCAAGGTTGTGCCTTGGTTCCAGCTTAACCATGGCGGGCTAAGTGTTTTGGTTCATCCTCGTACCGGCGACTCGGTCAAAGACCATACCGATCACGCAATCTGGATCGGTAAGCCTGTACCGTTGATTGAGAATAGCTTATAGGAGGTCTCTATTTGTAATGATGCTGCGTTTTTAACTTCAACGACCTATTCAAAGTTCTGCTCACTAAATATCTTCACTGTTGACTATTAACTATTAGCTCCTCGCTAAACTCGCTGAGAAATAATACGGCTTAGATGTGAGTACGTAATAGGTCCGGGGTATTAGAAATACGATCGACATTTTTACATACTACGTTCAGGGGTAAGGGTAACTAGTAACTATTTATTCTTCTCCCTTGGGACCCTCCCATCCTTCTTTCTCCAGGATCTCATCAAATTCTCTATCCATGACATCCAGGGTGATGTCTCCGTGATCAGGAAGCGCCCATGCAACAAGAGCGTATCCAAGAAAGCAGATGGCTCCCGAGAGGAAAAACGTATAGCGTTTGCCGGCATGGATCTGAATAGGCTGGAACACCTGGGTTCCTATTGCCGCGCCTGCTTTCCCAATGGCGGCGCTTAGTCCATAACAGGTACCACGGATAGCGGTTGGAAATGCCTCGGAACTTACCAAAGACTGCAAGTTTGCGGGGCCGAAGTTGATTGTGGCGTTCAGAATACCGTAGAACACAATGAACAATGGGGCAATCTTGACCAGCTCGGGATAGGCAGCGCCGATCACAATTGAGAGGATGCCATAAAAGATGAAACCAAATTCAATAATGAACTTTCTGGAAAAGAACTTTGTGGCATAGGCCCCGAGCAAAACCCCAATGATCGCGAAAGTGGACAGGAACAATTGCCACTCGGCAGTTCGTCGAATAGTAGCGTTTGGAATCACGGTCGCGATAACTTCAGCCGAAAAGATATTGTTTGGGTACAAGACGAAGTCCAATACAAACCACATTCCGGAACTTCCCAAGAACGGTTTCCAGTAGTGTTTGGCAATGATCTTGTACGGGACCTTCTTCTTCATGGCGTTTTTCTTGTACGACTTGGAATGAACAAGTCTCCATCTGAAGTAGAAAATCGCCAATGGAAGCACTGCACCAAATCCAAAGGCCGTTCTCCACACTCCTCGAAGATGATCAGTACCCCATATCTCCAAGATAATCAGAAACACCGAGGTCGCAATTGGTACTCCCAAACCGACAGGGAGATTGGTACTTAAGATGAACGGAATCACTCGCTCCTCCTTGCCAAGTGCCTCGTCTGCAGCCTCAATACAACTAGCAGCGGATGCTGGGTATTCTCCTCCGACACCAACACCTACAATACCTCTGGCCACAATCAACATCCAAAGCAAACCATGAACGCTGTGCCCTGACGAACCAGCACACAGCGCCGCGCCAATGACAATCAGGGCAGTTGTCATTGCAAATCCTTGTCTCCGGCCAATGCGGTCGACTATAAACCCGAATCCAAGCTGCCCAACGATATTACCGATTAATGCTGCATTCGATAGAGCGGTACTCCACGTCGCTGTATACTCTGGATAGACCGCTTTCAGAGCTGCGTTACCCATGGTGACCACCCCCTGATTGTAACCATCGGACATAAACGCAACACCACAGATGAAGATTCCCATCAACGATCTGAAGTAGCTCTTCTTGGGGACTTGCTCTTCGTTTGATTCAGAGAAGTCATCAGAGCCATTGATCTCGGCGACACTTGCATCGAAGTTTGTCTTGTCACTCTCTATAGCGGACATTTTTGGATCGGTTCTTGTTGCATTCTTAGAGGAAGTGGACGGATCTTTAATATATGTGGAAAAAGACTATCTTTTTTTTAACCACGTGCAGATCGAAGTTATCTGTCCAAAGAAGAATGTCTCATTATCAGACGTGAGTCATTTCCGAATTTCAAGAAATTGTTCGAAGGGTCCTTTCGTTATTCAGTCTGGCTAGAAATATAGAGAGGTTTCTCAGTTGGGGGACAGGTTCGAGACCAACACGTGGCTGCGAATGTGGCTTTATTTAATAGATATCAATATCTGCACAGGCAACGGATGGTCCGTTTTTTGACGTGCAGTTATCTTCCGGTAAAATGACCGTTCTGAGAAACTCGATCTACCGGAGACCTTGCCGAAGGTATAGTTTTTTTTTCCCATCTTCACATTGTTCTGTCAATATGAAATTTTGGTTTGTTTGTGTACTCCTTTGGGCATCTTTAGGTACTGCTACAAATCTGAATAGAAAAAAAGCTATTGGGACGAATCTACAAGATGAAATTTGTATTGCAAATGTGCGCGCTTCTTTTTCCCATTCGGTAGCTAGTGGGGATCCTACTTCGAACTCTGTAATTCTATGGACTCGTGTAGTTGCCAAGGAAGACTGGAGCCCGGCGAATGACTTGCATGTTCAGTGTCTAATAGCTCTAGACGAAAATCTTGAGAACATCGTCCATACACAGTATGCCCAAACCGGTAGAGATTCCGACTACACTGTCAAGCTCGATATAACCGAGAACTTAAAGCCTGGTACTGATTACTATTATGTGTTCATTTCCAATGGATGCAAGAGCCCGGTGGGTAAAACCCGGACTTTGCCAGTAGGCGATGTTGACAGTGTGAAGTTTGCAGTTTACTCCTGCTCCAATTACGCTGGTGGATACTATCATGCATACCGGTTTCCCGCTGAGAAGCAGTCTGTTGACTATGTGATCCACCTTGGAGACTATATTTATGAGTATCCTAATAGCTACTACGTTAATGGCACTGCAATTGGCCGAACCCACCTTCCGGATCGATGGCTAAGGACTTTGTCTGACTACCGTGAGAGGTATAACCATTATCGGTTAGACCCAGATCTGCAGTTGTCGCACTCCACTCTTCCCTGGATATTGATCTGGGATGATCATGAGATTTCAGATAATTCATGGGCTCATGGCAGTGTCGATTCAGAAGGCATTGAATTTGAGGAACGACGTGATGCAGCTCTGCAGGCCTATTTTGAATGGTTGCCAATAAGGCCACCCTCTAGCAGCGGCCGCCGTAAGATCTGGCGTGACCTTCAGTTTGGAAATCTGATAAGCCTGCTTTTGCTGGATACTAGACACTACGACCGGGATGTAACTGATATTTACTCTAACCGGGATTATATAGCGTCGATTGCAGATCACTCTGAGCGGACCATCATGGGGTTTGATCAAGAGAAATGGCTTGCTGACTCTTTGATCAAAAGTGATTCTACCTGGAAGGTGATTGGCGATCAGTTGGTTATTCAACCGTTGAACTTCTCCGCTTTAAATGGACGAGTTGGCGAGCCGTTCAACACGTTTAACCTTGACGGTTGGGACGGTTATCCGGCGTCGCGAGACAGACTCTTATCGACAATCAAGTCTCATTCTGTTGAGAATGTAGTATTTTTGGCTGGTGATCTGCATGTTGCTAGTGTAAATGAAATCCGATATCCCCTGGATAGTGAGGGACGAAGCGAAGACTACGATCCGTTAACGGGCTCAGGGGCAATTGCAGTGGAATTTGCGGGGACGGCAGTCAGTTCGCCGACAATCTTTCCAAGGGATCTCAATTCTTCTGAATGTGATGAAATTTCAGAGGTGGTTGTCAAGACGAATGAAGGAATACTCTGGAACGAGGGCTATTGGAGGGGTTATTTCGAGCTGACTGTGACGAAAGAGGCTGCGACTGCTGAATTCTTTGCGACTGACGTCAGCTCGAAAGTTTCGGATGAGGTCAGCGTTGCCAGGTTCGTCGTGTTAGAGGGTGAATCAAGGGTCCAAAGGCCGTTTGACATCCCTGTGTATGGCTACTCTGAGATAGCTGGTTTGTAAGTGAGTTAGACTCTACTGTAGATTTTTCATTTTCATTCAGTATCTGATTCTTCTCCATAATGGCCCTCTAATGGGTTAAATTTCTGTTCCCGGCCAACCTCAGCAAGCCAAACAAAGTAAATATCCGTTTTTACTAACGGAAGCAGTAGAATTTGTCAATTTGTTAGTTATTATTATTGGTATTATATAACTAATAAGTGGAAATGAAAAATTCAACCGAGATTGATAGTTTTTAGATTAAATGGATTTCAATTGCTAAATTTCATCTCGAAAAAATTCGGAAAAATGGAGTGGGATACTTATAGGAGCCTTTTAAAACTTGCATCATCGTGTTGCTGCATTGTTGCACGTCCATTTGCCCAACGAGTCGGATCATCACGCCATTACAGGAAACGCAGAAATCAGATAGTTCAAATATTTCAATTCTATATTCAATCGAACCGTGGAAATTCGCCTAAGAGACTCAATTGCATAGAGCTATACAGATTTGCAAGACAGCTGCAGCGCCAGGGTTCCCCACAACCCTAGTGAAATCCTTGGCTAATGCATATTACTATGATACTAGGTTGGAGACCCCTGACAACTAACAAAGCGATCTAAAATAATTAATCTGCTTCAATGCTGTCTGCTCACTAGTCCCTAAGTGATTTTCAGGGTTATCGCATCTTCGCACTAGTCCATCCTTATCTAGTAGCGGGGAGGGATCCTTGCATATGAGGAGGCGCAGCTCAAGCAGAGGCAGAAGAGAAGCATTTAAGTGCATCCTTTGGATTGCGTGCAGTAGCCAAATCAAACTAAACTCATCTGCATATCGTAAAGCGCATCATCGTCTAAACTTCGCATCACCTTGTAGAAGGGAATCGTTACTGCTTTTGACCTTCCTGGGCACACAACGGACTGGCCAGGGATGACAGGGCCATAAATAATTAATGTCGAACTGAGTCAGACACACTTGCTAAAACCAATGACGTCGATGAAGGTATACCTTGTCGTGTTCTAGCCAAGGGCGTGCGAGAGGCTGATGATCATCAAGCCAGCTGGTCAACCCCATCTCTGCAATTCAATTCCTTTTCGAGTCGTACCTGGTAATCGGCGAAGACAAAGGACTGGCATCGGAAAAACAATCGAGCGGTTCCGCCCCAAGAAACCCCAAGGGTCAATGCAATGCAATCCCAATGCGATGGTGAAGTTTAACTAGCTGGGTTAACCTACATATTTTTTAATCTACATATAATACGATCGCCTATATAATTTCACGACTATTATTCACGACCACATCCTCATGACCACCGCAAGACTCCTCGGTAACTATCCAGATCCGTAAACGACTACGCTCCGATGTTGAGATTCTCGCATCTGACGAAATCCTTGCCATAACGGCGGCGTTATCTTGGCGAGCTCGAATTGAGACAACTGTCATACTGGCCTATATGCTAACGCGCGCACCAAGTTAAGGTTTCAATCTCACTTTTTTCTCCTTGGCTTGTCTCGCCGGATGTGGAAATATGCAATCGAGTGCTACCAAGGTACGCCCAGCTTATAGCCAGCCAGAATCCCGCGAGCCCCATGGATATGCGGCGCCCAAAATGTTAAGCTTCGGTTACGCCTAGCAAAATTTTCACCCTACAGTTTTATTCCGCTACAAAGGTCTCACTTCAGATGGGTAAGGATCTGAGATTGTCTAACTAAACGAAGAACACACAAAACCGCCCTCTTTGAAGTGCATCCTGCACGCATCACCAAACGTCAAGCTGATCAGGAGCTGCCGTGCAATTTACTTGATTCAGCTTTGGACAAAGATTACAAGAATGCGCTGTGGTGATTACCTGGAAAAGTAGCCTGATTCTAGTTCGCATGATAATAATACTAACTGCCAGCAGCCCAGATAATATATTAATTTTCTAGCCCCTCGCTTCGTGATATTCAAATAATATCACGTGGAATGCCATTGAACATATAGAATCGGGAAACAAAGAATACGAGGATCGTGCGATGGTGCCATTGATCGTTATCGATGGGCGAGACGACCAATGTGGATTATAATAATATTCGTTCGATGGTCGGAAGTCGTTTTTCTCGATCCGGTATGCACTTATCGATAATAATAATGATATGCCACTAAATAATCATAAGCTAATAATTTATCGTTCAATCGCTACCGCGGCCTTGACTCGGTCAGGACGGGCGGGGGCGTACGCCAGACAAGTGCAGCTGAGACAAAACGTATTTAGGACCAGAACGGGCTTGATTTTAGCCAATTAAGACGTTGGCAAAAATAAACTAGCACAGGCGAGTACGGGGTAGACAGTTATATATAGGCGGAATAGCTGACAGCGCGTAATGGGGTAATCGCTGGCACGCGCGCAGGAGGGCGGGGTGGGGGGTGAGACAAGGCGCGCGTCGAGACGCCGCACGTCGATGATTCTGCATGCATGGTGCATATGCAAGTCTCACGCTTGCATCAAGTTTGCATCGACGGCGCATTGGTGAACAATATATGCACATGTCGTGTAGTATGTGCTTCGTCTTGGTCTTCTTCATGGCCAAAGTATACGGCTAGGGATTACTGGATCCGGAAGATCCTGCATGTCCCGAATCTCCGAGCCGGGACAGAGGGGAGGGTTAGCATGTTTTTTATCGCCGGGCGTGGTTTTTCCGTCTTAAGTCCATGAGAAATAATAAGCATATATTTTCACAATAATCAGTAGGCGGTGGATCGATAGGCGGATCTGTTATAAAGAGAGCGTGCTTGGTGTACGATATATAGCTTTATACTCCGATGAGGTGCCGCCGAGTGGTAATTGACATTGATGTCTTATCTCTAGCCGGTTTTAATTTCATTTTGGTGTTGCATATTGATAATCCGGAAGTATTACAAACAGGCTAAATCAAACAGCGTTGTGTGTTTTAGAAGGAAATGTATGTTTCGTGTCTGATCTCGATCGATCGCGAAATGCCAATCGGAAAGAATTTAGCATTAATTAATTAATGCACGCCGCACGCCGCGCTGTGCGCGGCGCGGTTACCCTGCCGAAAAGTATATCAAAGATGTGGCCATTTTCGGGAATTAAAAGATTATCCGATATAGTGTAACGGCTAGCACGGTCCGCTTTCACCGGGCAGTTCCGGGTTCGATTCCCGGTATCGGAGATTAATTTTTATTTTTTCCGGGCTCTTGGTGTTTATTTGTGTACTGCTCTGTTAACGTCTCTCTTTTTAAACATCCGATTCAGGATTGAGTCGTGAGGAGATTTGTTACGAACTGGCTCTGGTGAGGGAAATTTCAAGTTTTGGTACAACTACTGTGAAGCCTGTTTCTCCCACCCGTACGTGTCAACAACACACACACATACAATATGGATCAATTTTCAGATTCTGGAGGTAAGAGGGAGCCTTTAGGTGTTTGAACGGACGAAATAGCTAAATCCAATAGAATTATTTTCTATTCAACAAGCATTCTATTCTGGCGATTGGAGTCAGGTCCTCGCACAGGATATCACAGGATATCGAAACGCCAGCAACAAGATCAAGGCACAAATCTTACAGGCGCGCGCTAAGATCCAGCTTGGAAAAGCCCAGGATGTTATCACACAACTTGGCGATGCCACTAGTCCCGAGTTGATTGCAGTCCGGCGGTATGCAGAGTACGCCAGCACCAGCAAATCTGGCGCTGTAAAGGAGATCGAGAAAATCATCGAGAGCGATGGCAAGGAAAATGAATCCGTGCAGTTCATTGGGGCGCTCGTCCTGGTCTTAGAAAACAGGTTGACCGATGCATTGAAAGTACTGAGTCAGAATCACGGCAGCTTGGAATGCATCTCGTTAATTGTGCAGATTTATCTATTGCAGAATCGATTGGATCTCGCTGTTAAGCAAACCAGAGACGCCAAGCAGTTCGCCCAGGACAACATAGTTTTCAACCTTGCTGAGGCATGGGTGAACTTACGGCAAGGAGGAGAGTTCTCTCAAAACTCCTTTTATATATTTGAGGAGTTATCCTCCGCTTCGCTTACGGCCACGTCCAAGTCATTACTGGGACAGGCAGTAGCCCAGATTCAGCTCGGGAGGATCCCGGAGGCTGAGGAGTCACTATCCGAGGCATTGAAGATTGACGCACACAATCCTGAAGCGCTGGCCAACAGTATTAGCTGTGCGATCATCGCCGGTAAAGACTACTCGGACTATGAGTCTAAGCTCGAGCAGGTTCAGAAGGACCACTCTTCGCTACTGGATATCCAAGCCAAGTCGGAGTTGTTTGATAAGATCATTGCCAAGTACCAGCTAGCGTCTTAGTATCTTTTACAATACACTAACCTAATATTATCAACTCTAACTGTAATAGTAATTTGTCCTATAGTAATGTATAAATGGGACCAATACAGAACTTCTTTACCCCACATAAAAACCACTCTTTTCTATACCATTTACTGTTTTTCCCCTAACTATGTCTAGCCCCGTAACTGTATCTTTAACAGATCTCAAGGATGGCAAAGTCGACCATCTGCTGGAACAAGCGTTCGGGCCTGACTCGCTTGGGATTATAATCGTAAAAGATGTCGGTGAAAAATACCACACGCTTCGGCAAAAAGTGCTGACGAGCGCTACCAAACTTGCAAGCTTGCCGTCTGAATCCTTAGCCAAGCTCGAAAGACCCGATGCCTACTGGCTCGTAGGCTGGTCTCGAGGCAAGGAGAAGCTCGCGAGCGGCAGCCCAGACACTCTGAAGGGCTCGTTCTACGTCAACTGTAGTTTCTACGTGGATAGCACCAAAGAGGGCCCAGACCAACAGGTAATCGAAGCCTATCCTGATCTCAAGGGCTACACGTTGCCCAACGTCTGGCCACCAGACGAGGAGCTGCCAGGATTTGAGGCCGATTTGAAGGAGTTGTGTAAGCTAATGATTGACGTTACCGTGGTAGTGGCCAGATGCTGCGACCAGTGGTGCTCCTCTCGAGGCATCACCTTGCCTACCGACGACTACCTGGAGACAATTGTCAAAACGTCAAACACCACCAAGGCGAGGCTGTTACACTATTATCCTTACGATAGCACCTCCACCTCGTCCTCCTCGGATTGGTGCGGAGAGCATCTCGACCATTCGTGCCTAACCGCACTGACCAGTGCCTTGCTCGATAGCAACGAACCCCGCGGCTCGGCCTCCTCGGGACTGCACATCAAAACCCGCCAAGGCCAAGTGGTACCGGTAGACATCCCGCCAGACTGTTTAGCCTTTCAAACCGGCAGCGCCCTTGAGGCCATCACGAACGGAAAGTTTAAAGCGGTACCTCACTTCGTCAAACCGCCCACGTCGCTGGCACCGGGCGTGGCCAGGAATACCTTAGCGGTATTCTGCCAGCCCAGCCTACACGAGCGTGTCTCGGTCAACAAGGATTTCGCTACGTATGCCCGGGAGATAGTGTCCAAGAACCATTAGCTTCTTTCTTTCTTTTGTTTCATTTTTTTTTAATTTTTGGCACATCGACGTGTTTCCCGTCATGGTTGGAAGAAGCAAATAAATTCCATATATCTCGGTTTTTCTCCGCTGAAAAATTAATTTACGTTACCTGTCAAATATTCCAATTAATGAAATTTCAATATATATATATATATATGCAGCCGCAAGTCCATGTGCAGTAGGAACCCGGCGTCTCGCGGCCCGATCCGGCGCAACCCCAACCCTTGACAGGGCATATTTCACGGTTGAAATTTCAGCGACGTGATAGACGAAGGTATAAGGTTCACGCTATAAAGTTTAGGCTATTTAATGTCAGCGCCATTCTTCGTGCTTGGTTTAGAGTTCGACCTACAAAACAGCCGAAATAATAACAACTGCGCACACAAGGGCGTTTATATACACACACATATATACCTGGTGCCCTGCAAACCAATATGCCATCGACCTCCAATTTTGCCTAGTTGGGCCACCATCAGCCTCAATGTACGTCTGAGACGTCGCCATGGTCGTAATCTAGGCTCTGTCTCTATCTATCTCCGAGATAACACATTAATTTCATGTGCAGTGCACCTCTGCGCCCACCCGGGATCCTGAGCCGAACTGCTCGGGCCGTGCTCTCGTCGTCGTCCTCATAATAATATGAAGGCCTCTCTCTCCCCGATCGGCTACTGATAAACCGCTCTGCACTCTGCACAGTTATGTCGCATACATGTACTTCGACGGTTGTGTGTAATCCACCTCCAAAAACCCCTTGCTTGTGAAAAATAAATGTTTTCTCTCTTCTGATTATTACGTCAGCAACAATCGCTCGATTGTATGGGAACTGTCAATTCCTGCTCTTGAGTGGTCAGCATACAATATGACAGATACCCAACGATAACAAACATAACACACTACACCTTTGCTTCTGCTATGTAGTGATGTACGGGATTTTACCCATTGGGTGACCCACTCCACACTATTTTATATGGTAGTTGTAATCCTTACTAATTGCCAGTAGTCGACCCTTGTAAACCTGTCAAAAAAAACAAAAAAAAAGAAGCTCGTTTGGTACAGAAACCAGGGTCAGAATTATGACTGGAAAAACAAAATACACCAACCGTCGCAAAAAGAAACGCCGGCGAAAAAGAAACGAGATATAATATAAGCTCAGCGCCAGATAAAAAGCAAAGCTCGTCCAGTCGCCAAAAGCAACGACACCGCAGGAAAAAAGAAAGAACGAGCCTATAGATGGATCTTGGTACTTATATTTAAGTCAATCTCCCTCGTGGTCATTGCATCTTTGCAAACTCAAAACTGGGTCCTTCTTGCATTATTCCTGGTTTTTCATTTCGCATATATCGCATTTCTTGAACTTTTCATTTGGCATATCTCTCTCGAGAGAAGAACAACAACAGCAAGTACAAGAAGAAGAAGAGCCATGTCGAGCGGGTCTGTCGTGACGCCTAAGCCCAAGAGAAAGAGAGGACGGCCTCCAAAGAAGACCCCGATCGATATGGAGCTGATGCTGACGACTCCACAGGTGGTGGGGTCTGGTCCGCGCGCCAGCGGGAGCCAGTCCTCCTTCTCGTCGTTCCCTTCGTCGTCCCCTCCTCCTCCACCACTCAGTGCTGGCACTGGTGCCGATGGCTTGGGAATCTACATGAAAATGAACAGGCCGCAGTCGTCGCCCCATGTGGACCCGAGCCTCATCTTCACGTCGTCGTCGCCCCCAGGGTTTTCGTCGGCGGGGGCCTCGTCGCAGTTCTCAACCATAATCCAGTCGTCGCCCCTCTACAACGGGTACTACTCGTCGTCGGCGACCTCGCCGCAAGTTCCCGGAGAACTTAAAGTCAAGCCCATCCTGCCGCGGTCCGTTTCGTACGACCAGCTGGAGGAGCCCAGGGTCCAGTACCACAGCGCCGATTACGGCCTGGAGCGGTCCAGGACCTACGTGAACCTGAAAGAGTCCATGGACAGCATGTACAACCGAAGAACGATCCTCGAAAGGCGCCAGAGCACCAACAACATCAGCAGCTTCCTGCTGAACTTGAGACTAACCAAAAAACAACCTCCGCATCAACAGCACCAAAGACACCACCAACTATCTGCAGGCAGTAACATCTCAAGAAACGACGGCGTCCTCTCGGCCCCGCCAACTGGCCACCCCTTCAAGCGCCGAGTCAGCCTCAACATCAACCACGGAAGAGCTGTCATCGAGCACAACTCCGACCTGGAGCTCACGCCCCCGTCTGCGCCTCCTGCGTGCTACACCGCCGCGACGGGCTCAATCCCAATGGTGCGCCATCACTCAGACTACCCGCCCCGGACGATCTTCGATAAATCCACAGACTACTTCAACGACGCCGGCAGGAGAATGTCGCTCGAGTCTCTGTTCCCGGAGCTAAGCCCCAAGTCAAAGGAAGACGACAACGACGAGGACGAAGACGGCTTCGCGTCGTCGTCGTGTACCTCGCTTCCAATCCTGGACTTGGTGTCAGAATCAGACTCTGAGGCCGAGACAACCACCGCCGACTACCGGCCCCAGTATCCTCCATCGTCGCCGCCCCACACGGAGGACGACAACTACCACGACGATGCCAAACAGGCGCTGAAGCGGCTCCTGCGTCAACGCCAAACGTCCCTAGGCTCTCTTTCCAACACTCCTGTAACAACATCACCGCCACCACCACCACCGGCGCCATCAGCTTCGTCGGCTACCTCAACGACATTCCAGTATCTCGGTTATTTCCCAATATCAACTTAATGAAACTTTTTACGAGAAGAAACCAAACAAAGTTTGATTAAACTTGTATTCACGGACTATGCTAGCCATAGAAGTTAAATCATCACTACTTTATGCTTTATTTAAAATTACGTTAAATATGCCACTTTTGTTTACGCGACTTTTAATTAGCGGGGCTCAGAGTGCCTCCCGTACCGGGAAAATTGAACCCTTCCTTCCAACCCCCTTTAGCGCCCAACATCAAAAGTAGGAAAAACTTATATAGGGATATCTTTGTGATTGGTACACGATCCAAATGTCATGTCGAATCGGTCGAAGTCAATCTCAATAAGTATTCCGGCTGCTTACAGTATCCCGCCGCCGCCCACGTCGGCGACGTCGCCGTCGTCGTCGAACTCTCCGATCTCGTCTGGCAGCGGTGCTAGCAGCGGTACGGCGGCAAGCGTCTATAGAAAGCATTCGCGCAAGAAAAGCTCGCAGATTCTTATTCCTCCTATCCAGCTGCGGAAGAGACCAAAGAACGGGTCGAGCGACAGCGGGGGCTCAGAAGACGACCAGAGAGTAGAAGACGATATAGTAGACGAAGAAGAGGAAGAGGAGGAGTCGACCTTCCCGGGCAGGAAGCGATCTGTGGTTACCGCAGACACGTTGGCGTCGGGGGCGACGTTTCTGATTGGGGTGCAGTTTTTCGCCAAGGTGCTGACGTTTGGCCTGAATCAGTTCTTAGTGAAGTTCATTGTGGACGCAAGGCTAATGGGCGCCAACGCCCAGTTGGAGTTTTTGATCTCGACTATACTGTACTTTTCGCGAGAAGCGATCCGGTTGGCCACTCAGAGACAGACGCTCAGCAGCAAGAGCGCGGATATCTATCGGTTCGAAGGAGGGGTCGTGGAGGGAACGGTATCGGGGACTATCCAGCAAGTTGTAAATATTGGATTTATACCGGTTCTGCTTGGGATACCGCTTTCGGTTATTTTTTCACTTCTATTTTATTATTTCATAATCAGCGATAGCAGCTACTACTCTGAGATTTCGATTATACTGTTTGCGATCTCTGCAATTGTGGAGCTGGTGGGTGAGCCGTGTTTTTTGTTTTCACAGCTGCTGTTGGAATATAAGTCTCGGGCATTGATTGAAACTATCTCAATAACCGTGCGATGCCTTTTAACTTTTTTGTTTGTGATACTGGCCGAAAACAGAACAAACGATAGTTCATCTGGCATAATTGCATTTGCATTGGGCCAATTGGCCTACAGCTCAATTGTCAGCGGCTTATACATTGCGAATGGGTTCCGCAGAAACCGCCACGAGCAGTATAAAGTCATGATGGTCCAGGGCATCTGGAAAGGCGAGGGAGACGAGGAGAAGATTTACATAGATTCTGAAACGAGATCGCTGGCAGTTTCGATTTGGTTGCAAGGGATTTTCAAGCTCATACTATCGGAGGGAGATAAGTTCCTGGTCTCTCTGTTGCTCCCGATAACCGACCAGGGAGTCTACGCTTTAGTGGTCAACTATGGATCTCTATTGGCACGGCTATGCTTCCTGCCGGTTGAAGATGCTCTGCGAAGTTTCTTCTCAAAGATCCTTTCTACAAGGGAAGTCAAAACAAACGAGACGTCAACTTCTGAGACTAACCTCTCAATCACAGTTCTCTCAACTGTAATCCGGCTATATATTTATCTCGGCATACTATCAACTACATTTGGACCGCTGGTTTCATCATTTATTTTGAACATTTTGGTGTCTTCGTCGTGGATGCAGACTGATGCGCCTTTGGTACTGGGCGCTTATGCTTGGTATATCCCCTTTTTAGCACTGAATGGGTGTCTTGAAGCATTTGTGCAATCTGTTGCATCAATAAACGATATAAAACGCCAGGGCTCGGTTATGTTGGTATTCTCAGTGTCGTTTGCAATTGTTGCGTATATATTCATGTCGATTTTGCATTTAGGCGCCACGGGACTGGTTTATGCAAACATGTTCAACATGGCCTTGCGGATTGGCTGGTGTACAACATACATTGAAGAGTACTATCGAAGCATTGGCGATGATCAAAAGCTGGTCACTATCGATCCGTGGATCTGGCTAAAACAGGCATTACCTGGCCGGTATACAGTTGCGACCAGTGTACTTTGTGGGGCTACGGCGTGGATATATGTAGGCACAGTTGCTAACTTATCGCAGTTATTCAGATTGATACTACTAGCGGGCATGATAATGCTGTCAATGGCTTATCAGGATCGAGAGCTAGTACTAAAATCGCTCCAACGAATTAAAAAGAAGAAGAAGACAAAAAGAGCCTGAAAACAAACAAACAAACAAAAATTAAGACAAAGAAGAAATCTGTTGACGACAGATGGGGCATGACATGCTTTGCTGCAACCATTCAAATAAACATGCGTAGTGTAGTACATGATTACAAGATAGTTTGACAGGAGTGTTCTCCATAGGAGTCATTGGTTCCCGGCATATAACGCATGTGTCGTTATGATTACGTTCGATTTCTTGTTGAGATGCAATTGTAAACGATTCAGCTGTATATTGATATGATAAATGCCGGTACCAAATAAGCTGTCGTAGTTTGGAAATGAATAGCCGTAGAGTTAGATATGCCTCTCTGAAGATATGCAGCGGTATGCAAAAGTTACTGAGCATAACAAACGAAAAGATGACATAAAGAAGAAGTTTCAATAAATCTGAAACGATATGCAGTATGAACAGATAGATTTTTGTCGAAGACGACGGCACTGTATGTGGGCTATTCTTTGAAATTAAGAATTGTCCGCTGGTGCAGATTAGCGAGTTGTATAACAGCGCAATTTCAAGCCCGAAGATCATGTTTATCATCATCACACCTTTGCCACTCGCATGGTTCATATTCACAACGACCATCCTGAAGCTGTGATTCAGCCAGATAAGGTCGCAAACGTGCAATACTCCTAGAACGATGCCAAGGCGTAGGTGAGGGGTTTGATACACTCGACTTGCAGACAGCAGATGGAACCATTTTATAAGCACGAAGAGTATAAATCTGAGACACGAGTCGAACGATAAAGCGACTTCGCCTACAACTAAGCACGCCATTGCGAACTCAACCACAGTGTACGTAGTTTGACTCGATAGCTTGTCGTACTCCTGGATCGTTAATGGGCCGAAGAATACGAGCTGGAACAGCTTTGCCGCGGGGATAACTAGAATTATCCCCGGATTATTGTTGCATATAGCCTGTACTATGCTCTGCCAGCTCCATGCGGAACTGGTCTTCGCAGCACCAAAAAAGTGCCACGCTGAGACCCCAAATACTGTTCCTAACACTATCCGCTTCATCGCGACATGTTCGGGGAAAGGATCGTCGTTACGATATGTCCCAAATTTGACGTTTCGCTGACTTCTTACTTTTTTTTTTTCACCTTCATAATTATACCAGAATTACATTATTATATATAGACCAAAAATGGGGAAAAAACATTCTCGCGGAGGAAGAGACCGTAATCTAAACTGGACTTCTGTAGAGAAGGAGAACGAGAACTGGGAGGCTTATTACCGGGAACTTGGCCTTCCAGAGGCAGATCAATGGGACGCATATAAAGCTGCATGCCAATCAGCACTACCGCTGACGTTCCGAATCACTGGAACTACTAAGCATTCTTTGCAAGTCCTGCACTCGATGGAGAACAGGTACATACCTGATTTGAAGGATCTGGTGTGGGAGGGTGAACCGGTCGAGCCTCCGAGCCCTATAAAATTTTACCCCGAGAACCTTGCCTGGCAGGTTAAGGTTGGCAAGCAGGTTATCCGAAAGAACCAGCCGTTCGCCAAGTTTCAAAGGTTTCTCGTCGTGGAGACCGACGTGGGTAACATTTCTCGCCAGGAGGCAGTTTCAATGATACCTCCATTGCTGTTAGATGTTGAGCCACACCATTCGGTTATTGATCTTTGCGCTGCACCCGGGTCAAAGACTGCGCAGCTGATTGAAGCGGTTCATAAGGACGGTCCTCGACCTACTGGCTTCGTTATAGCGAACGACAGCGACTATAAGCGAAGTCACATGCTGATTCATCAAGTTAAGCGCCTGAACTCGCCGAATCTGATAGTGACCAATCATGATGCGCAGATGTTCCCCAAAATCAAGCTTGATAGCGGGGACTACCTGAAATTTGACAGGATCTTATGCGATGTCCCGTGTTCTGGCGACGGGACAATGAGGAAGAACGTTAATGTGTGGAAGGACTGGACTGTTGGCAATGGACTAGGCCTACATCCCACCCAGGCAAATATCCTCGCGAGAGGAGTTCAATTGCTGAAGTCTGGTGGCAGACTGGTGTACAGCACGTGCTCGCTTAATCCTATAGAGAACGAAGCGGTTGTGGCGTGTATTCTTCGACAGTACAGCGACGTTTCGTTGGTGGATTTGTCTGATAGGCTGCCAGGCCTGATCCGATCTCCGGGCGTAAGCGACTGGAAAGTACTAGGAAAGGATAAGAAGTGGAAGACTCCTGCTGATATCGGGGTTGCCTCGACCTTATTCCCGCCAACCGAGGAAGAGAAGAAATCATTTGGGTTGGAGAAATGTATAAGGGTATACCCACACCAACAGGATACTGGGGGATTTTTCATTGCGGTTTTCGAGAAAAAGGGAACCTCTTTGAGTGAAGAAGCCCCAGCGACCAAAAAAGTGAAGCTTGAAGACTCGTCTTCTGCAACAGAACCTGTTAAAGACGGAAAGCTTCCAAGAGATGCGAATGAAGAGCCCTTCAAGTTCCTTGACTCGGAACACGAGACGCTCAAGGCATGCTGGGACTTTTATGGTATTAGAGATGAATTCCCGAAACAGAGCTTGCTAGTACGGAATTCCACTGGAGAACCAGTACGCACTATTTACTACGTCGCGCCAGTCCTACGGCAGATTATTGAACTCAACGACACTCGTCTCAAGTTCGTGCATGCGGGCATAAAGATGTTTGCGCAGCAGAAGAATGACGGCAACTGCAAATGGCGGGTCCAGAGTGAAGGCATTGATTTGATCTACCCCTACGTGAGTAAATCACGGGTTGTGGACGCTACGAATCTTGATGTGCTCAAGGAGCTGTGCCAATCTTCGTTCCCAAAATTTAACGAGCTACGAGAAATCGACTCAGGACTGGAGGAACAAGTACAGAAGATCGAGGAGGGGTGCGCCTTCTTGAAGGTCCCGTACGACGGGGACTGGCTGGTGTATCCCTTGTGGCGCGGGAGAGCGTCTGTGAATATCATGCTTCCCAAGCAAGACACTCAGGAAGTGCTACATCGTATTTTTGGCATTGAAAACTTGAAAAAGCCCTCAGAGCCTCCAAAGACCTTGCCAGAGTCTGAAAAATCTGAAGATAGAACTGATACTCCCATATAGAAACATAGACATTTTCAGATTTAATCAAAATCATAAGAATCTCCCAGACAGCAACCTCAAACTGACAAACTCAATTTCCCAACATCGCTCTACATTCTAACAAAAAAATGACTAAAAAGCCTAACGATTCGTCGACTCTGACGACGCTGTATGATGTAGTAGCAGGTCGCTCATCAGGAGAGACAGACTTCGGGACTCACACCGTCTCGGGGCCTTCGCGAATCGCCTCGCCCGACGATATCCTGTTGCGAAAGCCGCGAGCCCCGGAATCTGGAATTCCAGTTGTTGACCATCCTGATCTTCCCGATAGCGTAAGTTTTTCAGCATTCCATAAAAGTGCACTGGGCTAATATTCCAAGGAACTTTTGAAATCTATCCACTTGTATGCGGCGGAATACCTCAAATATAAACAACGGAATAAATCGTTTCGACACATGGACGAAACCGCGTTACTAGCGATAGGAGTTATGGTTGAAGAATATATTAAAGAATTAATCGGAGAAAATGGCCATCTTATGTACTCAGAGTAAGGACAGCAGAAAGAAGAGACGAGTTACTACATGTGACGTCCCTTCAGCACTGGGTCTATTGATATGATGACGAAGAAGCTGGAGGCGGTCCCGAAGGAGGCGCATACGCGGCAGGAGGCCTTGTTGGATCGTTATCGTGCTTCTGGCTCTTATCTGGCGGGTAGCTGTTCATTTCGTAACTTTGCTGTGGTTGAGATGGAACCGGAGGAGGCACATATCCAGCCTCATGTGCCACAAAGTTCCCGTTCTGGTCGTAGTACCCTGCATCGGTATTCGCTAGGTCCGGATTATAAGGCGGTGCCGTCGACGCTCCTCCGTATTGCTGTTGCGAGTGATAGTACGAAGGAGGAACCATCCATGCCGTTCCAGTAACGGGCGCTTGGCCATTTCTAACTCTTCTCGACGACCATGACCTAGTAAGCATCATCGCCAGCCCAAAAACCACGATAACTATCGCAAGCAGAACCCATCTTCCCCTATATATTCGTTAGACCTCTTCAATATATGCAGACATCAATTCAACACTAGATTTCGTACCAGCTAACCCACGACGTCGAGGAACAGTTGCCGAACTCGTCACATGCTAGTTACTCGTTAGATAGCGTACCAGCAATAACACAGCACAGAGAAAACATACTGACATAATATCGCGGGGTCAAAATAGCAGGCGCCATACTCCTGCTGTTGTGTATTTCTTCGAAAGGCGTTCAAAAAACAGTATAAAAGGAGAGTGTGACAAGTACGTGTAAAATTTGTGACTTTGTTTTATTATGGCTTTTATAGCTTGCCCTGATATGGAGGCGCCACCCCACCTATAAATATAGCTCCCAAGCCATACTTATCTCCTTATCCAGGCCCGTCGTATTTATCAGCACCTTAGATCTGCTGCGGCTTATCAGCGGCTTAGATCGTATTTATATATATATGCAAGCAGGGCCTCGAACGGCCCACGATATATATGGTGATAACAATGCTGATGATAGATGAGAGGATATGTATTAGAAAGATATATAGACTATGAAATAACAACAAATAAAAATAGAATAGAATAGAATAGAGGGGAAACATGAAAAATGACTAGGTAGATATGCGTGACATTAAAGTATTGGCATTAGTGAGCTCTGGGATTTCTACCGAGAACCGTCTTCGGTCAGCAGAAGCTCGCGTGAGCTCTATGGCAGGTTCAGACTCTGGCGGTGGGGGAAGAACCGGGGAGCTCTCAGACTTCTCAGTGAGCGATTCAGAGGAAACAGAGTCGAGCTCGTCCTCACGTTTGAGATGATCGTACTCATGCATCCGAACCTTTTCTCTAATAACGTCGCTTTCGTACGGCATGAACATCTTCTGATAAGACTTGACCGAGAATCTCGGTAGCAGACACACCACCAGAACAAGCAGAGTGTTGGCCCAGAACGGCAACGAGCTGTATACCTGAGAAGCAGCCTTGTAAAAGACTCCTGACGCAACGAACTGCGTGTATATACCGGTCCAAAAGAATACAAGAGCAATGCTAATGGCAACAATCAACAAAAACAGCCAGTCCCATCGCAGCTCGTTGATTAGGACGTACAAGTTACAGGCTGCAATCGCAGCCGTAGCCACGAAAACTCCGTAGCTCTCGCGGTTATTAATCTGGATCCCGTTCATCGTGACGAAGCCACCGTTATAGAAAACACAAAACGAAAAGAAATAACACACGGCGGACTGGTAGATGCCGTCGAACGTGTAGAACCAAAACTTCGTATTCGTCCACTCTAGCCGGAGAATACCTCTTCGGTACAGCTCAGGCACCGCAAGAATCACCTTGTCAGAGACATCCTGGTCCATGAAGCCCATGAATATAACCGGCAACGACGTGAAGGCAAGGTTGAAAAGCGTAATGTACGTATAATCGAAAAGATACGAGCCATCAAAACTGTTATGCACATCGTACCAGAATAATGTAAGCGTGAAGACTACGTTCTTGAAGAAAAGATTCGCAGTCAGCTCTGCTAGTCTCCGGTAAGACCATCGGCCGTGCACAAGCACCAGTCTGCACAAAAACCTAAACTGGCCAATGGCATAGTCCGAGGACATGACAGCCTGTCGACCTTCTACACCTGCAATGCCAACACCGACATCAGCCTCTTGGATCATTGCAACATCGTTAGCACCGTCACCGATTGAGAGGGTCGTAACCTCAAATGTAGTCTTGACCATCCGTACCACTGCGGCCTTTTGGGCAGGGGACACACGACAACAGAGCACAGACCGGCATTGCTTGGCAAGGAGCACAAACTTGTTAACCAACGCATTGTTGCCTTCAGCAAGTCCCAGCATGATCAACGCTAGACTATCACCATCGATGATTGCCGCGAAGTTCGAGTCAGACGGACTGTGATCCTTCTTAGCCTCTGCCATCTCTTCGTCACTTCCAGTGAGGCTGAAATGATTGAGGAGATAGTCAGTGATGATCTTTTCGATATCTTCAACGGTGGAACCCCCACCTTCTGGAACCTGCAAGACCAAAAGCTCCATACCAGTCTCTAACAAATTACATGAATACCCAATGTTAATTGCAGTCTCGACTTTATCACCGGTAAGCACCCATAACTTGATACCAGCCTGGCTCAACAGTGCAATAGAATCCGACAGCCCATCTTGAAGACGATCCTCAATAGCTGTACCGCCAATCAAACTAAGATTACGTTCAATCTGATCCGCAACCTCTTCCATCTTTTCTTCACGGTCCTGCAAAGCTGCCGACGCCTCGTCATGAAGGATCGCCCATTCCTTGTACTCGTCAATAGTAAGCTCTCGTTGCGCGAGACACAGAGTACGCAACCCTTCATTAGCAAACTCCTCCAAATTATCGGCTGTATTCTTCTGCAAAACATGATCGCCATCGCGAGCCAATCTTGAAAAAATAACGCTATCAGCACCTTTACAAATGAGCACGATCTTACCAGTATCTGGCATTTGAACAATCACACTCATTCTCTTCCTAGTTGAATTGAACTCTAATGTCGACAGTACTTCAAATTCCTGTTTTGAACCCTGGATATCAAGAAGAACGCCATTTCTAGTACGTTCTAACAAAACATAACCCATATCTTTGGCAGTGCCGACCAATGCAGACTCGTCAGGCGATTGAGCTTTGAATAGAATGTTTTCTTCGACTCGCTCCGGGAGAACCGAGTGGCACAATGCTAAAGCTAAGAAGAAGTTCTTAACTGCAGCTTCCTGAACTTCACCAGATTTACCATTCATATCATATACAGCGGCTGAAGAAACAAATTTCGCTTCTTCTTCGAATAAGAATGGGTTATCATAAATCGAGCGCAGCTCCTTCAACATGATTTCCTTATCACGAGCAATCTCAGTATTAGCCTGGAGAGCGACTTGATCCAATTCCTGTTGACCGCCTCTTCTCTTCATCATCCCTAACATTGCTTCAGTGAACGCTACACCATATGGGACCCCATTAATTGTACATTTTCTAAACTCCATAACATTCTGCGTCAACGTGCCTGTCTTATCAGAGAAAATATACTCCACTTGTCCCAGATCGTCCGAAATCGACCAGGATTTAGGGGTACAGGGATAATCAATCGGTTCATAGTACATGTAAACATCGCTGTAAATGAAAAATGCTTGAATAGTCTTCACAATCTCAATAGAGATGTACAGAGAGATTGGAATTAAGTTTTGCAGCAGGATCACCGCAGCCCAAAATGTAACCAATCCGTCAACCGCTGCAGAACCGCCAATCGAACCAAACTCAAAAAACGTCGCCGAGGTATTATCCTTATGGTAATAAATACCTTCAACTATACCCGCGATAAGAGCGAGAACAAACAGAAATACAAAGTTAGTAACGACATTGAAATTCAGCATCTTGACCATTCGACTTCGTTTGGCCGGTGTCACTCCTGAATTCAACATGATTTTGGTCTCTTGTCCAGTGTACACTACTACTCCAATAACCCATTTTGTATTCCTTATCGAGCTACCTCGCAGCAAAAAGTTGTTGATTGTGACCGGCTCCGCACGTTCCTGGAAATCATGTCCTATCCGCTGTTCCCACTTTAAGACTCCATTAAACGTATAAAGCCCCGGATGGGGGCCCTCGCAATCAATTCTGAACACAGACTGTTCCAAGTCTCTCGAATGCCGGATTGTAGACGTGGCCCTTAGAGATTGACGGATTTTCAGGTTCGTTTCTCCATCCAGATTTCTCGTTTCAATATAGCACGCACCATCTGGATCAGAACTAGACAGAACGACGATATCAGCCGGCACCTCATCATCATTATACAACTTAACGATATCACCGCACTTTACGCTCTTCCAGTAATTTCGTCTAAACTTGGCGTTGCCAGATACCTCTCGGGACCTATCAACAACGTTGCCGTCCCGATTCCAAGTTCCCTGCTGTCCCGGGTTCAGCTCAGAGTCAGAAAGCCCTCCGGATACTTCTCCGCTATATATAGACGATCGATTAACAGTGCTGCCAGTGTAGACCGAATGCAGCTCGAGGCCTGCGTTATTACTAGCGTTATTGATATTGTTTGCATCGCCAGCTTGCTTCTTCTTGAACAATCCAAAAATGAAAATCCAAATTCGTTTGAAAAACCTGGTAGACGCCTTTTTGAATCTTCTCCAAGCTGAGATATTTTCCTCTACGGTATTTGGATTAACGATTCCGTCCAGAATACACGTTGCTGCGTTATTCACCTCCGAGTCCAAAATCGTCCTTCTATAGTCTTCGATAGCATCTTTTATGGCCGTGATGATAACAATTGCAATAATCGGCACGGCAGAGAGCCCGGGACTAACGACACCAAAGATCGGAAATGCAGACAAGATAACAATGAACACGAAGTAGATATTGGCAATGTTGTGGAACTGGTAGAACAAGTTCTTGGGAATGAAACTCAACGGCGTGTACTTCGTCGTTCGAATTTTGTTCCTGCAGTACTCAACAAGAGGGAACCCCGTCTCAGGGTCGGTTAGCTCCTTCGGCAGATTCTGGTTGATGAAAAGCGAGCGCTCGATCTTGGAGATCTCTACTTCCTCTGGCAGATCTAAAATTTTCTGGAGTCCAGGTATTTTCTGGCTTAGTTTTCGCACTACTTTGCTAGGCGCCCGTCTAACTCCGCTACCATCGCCCCCGTTCTTGTTCTTTTTGACTCGCAACGACGCAAATCTCAGCTTCTTGGTATTGCTCTGGTGATGGTGCAGCCGTGTGGTATCCCGGTCACCCTCGTTAATAGTCTCTGATCCAGAACCAAAAACAACTGCTCCGCCAGCCCCTCCCATGCCTCCGTCATCGCCATCGCCAACACCACCACGGGGATACTTATCGCTATTCTCTATAGTGTCAACAGGATAATCTAGCGAGTACGACGACGACCCAGCGTCCGACTGACGCTGCTCGCCTTCGGAGTTATATCCCGCACTCATTTGAAAACAAAATCCGGGTTTCTACTGTACATTTCATTCCATGTTAGTGGACATTTGTCATAAGCGCCGGAGTTAAAAAAACAACATTACATACAGATCCTGGCTCAAACCCCCGCAAAGGCTCTATCTCTTAGACAAAAACCCCTGCTATCGAAAGTACAAAACAGAGAATTGCCTTGACAGTCGAGTCTCCAGCTAAGTGGATTCCTATACCTTGGGATAATCTGCGAACGTGCTGGATTTTTGATGATGAAAGGACCTTTGTGTTGTTAACAGAGATGGATGGGAGAGGGAAATTTAAGCACGGACCAAAATGAAAAAATGGACCTAAAAAAGGAATCTTTTTTTCCACTTAGTGCCGATATATTGGGACTGGGACTCAGAACGCTTCCGAGCACCGGAGATGTCGAAAAATGCGGGATCTGAAGGTGGAGGTCAAGACGCCGGTCACGGGGAAGGGGTTTGGGTTACCAGGGCTCAGCTGGACCTACTGAAACAGCAGGTAGAAGTACTGGCTGGCAAAGTGGGTACTAGGCATATTCCGGCGAGCGCGCCGGTGAAGAATAAGAAAATCGAAGAGGAAATCATACTACGGAATATAGACGGGATTCAGAAATATTCTTCAGACATCGACGAGCAGTCTTACAGGAGGTTCAAATTACATGTTGAAGACTTCTCAAAGACATTTAACGTTCCTTTGACTTCGCTAGAACCGTATATTGATCGATTACTGAGCGGTAAGGCCAGAGCCGCCTACTGTAAACTCCAATCTGATATAACATCGAGCACAAGGAGATGCACCCCTTCGTGGAGTGACGTAGACAAGTGCCTGTTAGCGCTTGATAGACAGAATACTCGCAGCCTTCATAACCATCGACTGATTGAACGGCTGACATGCTCGAGCCGGGACTATCGTGTAGTTGAAGAGAGGTTGAACGTCATTGATGGCATACTGTCAAACATGGACCCAGCGCCGCTGGGAGACAGCATCTATCTTATAGTGAAAGCGCTGCCTCTGCTAGAAAGGGATCTGATTCAGCGGTTGGATAGCTTCGAGTCGCTTGAAGAGGTATATGCCTGGGTACTTTCTGAGCTAGCTCCACGCTAATGGCAGCCACTTGCGCTCAATACCACGCTCGTAGATCTCACTGTCGTCGTATAGCTCAATTAGCTGTTGGTCCAATGGCCTAGCCTTTGGAAATGCAAATCTTCTGTATTCGTCGAAAATCATTGTGAGACACCAGTCTTGGAGTCTGCGTATACACCCGACGAGGCATCCGGTTCTATGCTTGCCACGGTTACAGTGAATGAGCAACGGGTGGTTTTCAGGGTTCAGTGCGATCTCCAGCGCCTTGGTAATAGTCTCGTGAGGAACATGCACAAAGGGCTCTTTGTTGCCGGACATACCAACTTGAAAGAACTGTATATTGTTATCCTCCAGGAATTGCTGGTTCTCAGGTGGGTAGGGCTCAGAAATCAGTACTAGCACGCTTTTAAACTTGTACTGCGATAGAAATTTGAAGTGCTCTGGTCTCGGAAACGAGCTTCTGTAGATTTCGCCTACAACCATGCTGAAGTTCTCCGGAGATTCAGTGTAGGAAATAGACTTGGGCGTCACAGGAGGCTCCACATCCACAGTCAGACCTTCCAAAGTAGCAGCCATTTGGTGATTAGCTTCCTAGGCGTCTCGTCGACCAACGATGGCCAGAGCGTGCAGGAGTTGGATGTTACTAGGAACTTCAAAATTGTTCAGTCTACTACACACTGATTTGTCACAACACAATAATACTCTTCTAAATTTATTATGTACCTTTAGGTCTACCACAACAGCTCGCTGCAATATAGAAACTGCCTAGGTTTTTTTTGCGAGAATGTAGTGCAGAACTGTTCCACTGCCGTTAAACTTGAGATTGTCTAGAAATCGACGTCTTCTTCTCAGGTATTGCGGGGGTGCAGATGGCTGACGCTGTGCATAATCTTGAACAAACTCGCGATCCGGGTTCTTGGCAGAGAGCGTCTTGTCAGAGAGATCCTGAAATGAATAGCGTGATTCTTTAGTATTAGTTATAGTGCTGTCGTCATCATACTCGTCATCGGCAAATTTCGACTCATTTAGGTCCTCATCGCGGAGGACTGCGGTTGATCTCTTGCAGATTAGATGTGCAGCCATATATGGTAGCACCTTTTTGAACCCGTGGAATCCAAACGGTAGTCTTTTGGCTGGGTTTTCGGTAGAACTTCTGAACTTAGACATGGCCAAAATTGAATGGGTGTTCGTTTGGCGAAAATTCGTCATTTATATATGACAGATGAACCCATAAAGTGTCGGCTGTTCATCAGTTTGTCGTTCACATAAGGTTCGAGATCAGTGGCTTATCGGTGCATATTGACGAACATTATCATCTTTCGATATAATATGATTATGCACTAGCTACTAGCTAAAACCCTCAAGAACCTGCACGCTAGTCCAGCGTGCTTTGTTGATGGTATTATGAACTTCTTACTTCCTCTGGATTGACCTTTGCGGGCTGTAGGAATGACTACTGGCCTTGGTATGTATGACATAGTCAGACGTGATAACTTGATCCAGGAAGAAAGAAGAGGCGCACCGCACGGTTTAAATCAGCGATATGGCATAGTGTGCGTGCCTTGATTGAATGTTATCTACTGGAGAGTGGACCTTGATATTCCCATAAAGATTGCATCCTTGAAGTTATTAGAAACAAATCTGGTATTGGCAGATTCAAAGTTCTTAAACCTCGAGGAGCGTCGCAAAGTTCAGCGACATTATACTTAAGGATTTGTGGTGTGCCGTTTCAAATATTGTGGAGATCGTCACGCATAGATCCTGTATCTTTATGACAATAGATTTGAGATATTATGGGCGACTCGATGGCTAGTACATCGGGCTGGTAAAATGCCAAATTAAGAATTGAGCTTATCCGTGGCCAGGCGATATTTTAGGAGGAGTTTATATATCGAGGACTCTTTCTTGCTCTACTGGGCAATGCAGTCAGTTCGAAACGCTCTATATAGGGCTGATCAGTCTCCAAGGCTTGTTAAACGAGTGTGTCCACCGATGAGATGATGAGACCCGTGAATTCTTCAACTCAGATACATCTGGCATTTTTTAATGGAATTATGAGTCCTCTGAAGTCTAACCAGAACCTATATTAGAATTGGTTGTACCTTCGCAAGGTGTGTTTATATCCATCGCTTAGGTTGAGCATCTGGAGCTTATGCTCATTGAGCAGCGCTAGGATCGGAGACGCTGAAACCAGGGTCACATTGAGTGTGATTCTTCTGTTCCAGGGTTGATATTTTACACGATCCGAAATTCGATTTCGATTTGCCCTGCTTTTACTGTCTTGCAAATGCACTACAAGACCACCTAATAAATGAATGAACTAGTACTACTACTATGCATGAGCCTGGTGAACTTTGGTGGCAATGGACCTACTTCAAATGATATTCCGAACAACAAATAGGATAGTTGGGGTAAACCTTTCAATAGCTTCTTGTAGACATTCGATGAAATACCCACCGCACAATCTCAATCGCTAACACTACAACGATACGTCCGTATCCCTCCAACCCCGTCCTCCTATGACAAGCTTGAGGGCTTTTGAAGATTTCTGCCTACGGCCGAGTAAAAGGAACTTTCATTACGAGATGATTACGTCAAACTGAGCTTGTTCAATAAATACTTCATATGGTTCCAGGGATCTGACTCAAAACAGATCTACATAGAAAGCCATCCGACTCGAAGGGGAAACTTGATTCAACTTACCATAAAGGGATCGAATCTCGAAGGGAATTTCATCCTCATTGTTCAGCTGCATATGCCCGCCGCAAGGGGTAAACACTAATCTACTAAACAGGTACCATCTACAACGAGTCCCAGCAAAACTACCAGATCCAGACAGATCGATTTCTCCTACGGCGAACGAAGACTGGCTTAGAGTACCTCCGGTTGCGCATGCGGGGGTAAAAAAAAGTGGGCGTGGGGTTCCAGACGTACGGCTAAGCATGAATGTTTCAATGTCTCATTATGATACGACGCCGAGCAGTACATGAGGCTGTACCAGTGAAAAAACGAGACCGATTTCACATGCAGCTACAATGTAATATCGATTTGCTATGTATGGATCTTCATTTGCAGGACTGTGAACTTCACTGTGAAGGACAATTGCAAAATCCGAATGCCCTTTATATGCCCATTGGCTCCGAGTTCTAGATTCCACTGCAGGCATCGAACGGACACAAGTCCCGTGTATCGATATGCTGATGCCCGGTGTCAAACGTGGTAACTGAGCGAGGCGCTTTCAGGATTCCTGGTGGAACGATAGGCGCCACTAACTCGAAAACGTCATTGTGAATCATAAAAGGCATCACATATGGATTCGTTTAGTATAATGGAGGTAGGTTACGGTAAGCGCTGAGGAAAAACAAAAAGCTTCTAGAAGAAGTAGATAGTCGCCGAATATACGATGGAAAGTGGCATATTAAATGCTGCAATGCACAATGATGGCCGCATTGGGAAATATATTGTGGGTGCGTGCGTTTGTTGCGAAAGCCGCTCGTTCGATTGGGAGTTTGGGGGTCTCGTATATGTTATCTCCAATGCGGTCGCGGCGCGGTCTGCGGTGTTTAAATCTCACAAATGGAAATGTCGCCCGGAGTCCATCTCCGATTCAGGTACCAACAAAGAAAGGGCAGAAACGAAGAGAAAAATAAAATATGAAGAAGAAACCAGTAGGGAGTACACGATAGAGTGAACAGCAGAGTTATAGTCATTAATTTTATCATTTATAAGGTATAATAGAGTATTTGTTGTAGTTCGTATATATAGATCAATATGATAGAGGTCTACCTCCAGTAGCAAGCTGTAAGCGTAGTCTTAAGACCTCCAATTCTAGTTCTTTTGTCCGTTCGGTGAGTCTTCCGCACTTTTCCTCAAGTATGGCCATCCGCTCTGATTTGCGGGCTCTTGACCGTCGCGCGGCCTCAGTGTTTCTTCGCCGCTTGAGCAGGGCCTTGTCTACGCTGGTGTTGTCGTCCGCGGACGGTCGTTTGCGATCGCCTGATCCAGGACTGCCGCTGGTGTTGTCGTCTGAGTTAGTGGAGAGGTTCCGCAGCGGTGGCTGTGTGTCTTGTGACGAATGTATCCTCTCGTCCAGCTGCCTTCTTGAGTTCTGGTCAAACTCGCCGTTGCCGTTTAGCAGCTCGCCGAATGAGTCCAGTCTGGAGAGGTCAATGTGTGGGCCTTGGTTGTTTGCGTTCAATAGGTAGTTTCTCAAACCGCTGTTTGCTCTTTTGGCGATCGTGGGGGTGGTATTCTCCTCCTGAAACGGGGCAGCACCAGCAGCGTATGTAGAGTTCCACAGAATCTGCGACGTGGAGCGCACCTTTTGAGGCCGTCGCTCGTGACTGAGCTGAACTGGTGCAGCCTGTGGGAACAGCGACGTGGGCCCTACCAGGTCCTCTTCCTGCTTGACAAACAGCGGCGCCCAGTTATCTGGGTTCTCCTCCTTGGCATTGAAATCGCTGAACATCGGCGTGGACTCAAAGTTCCTGTCTGCATCGAACGCCATTCCAGGCTTGGAGCGTGGTGTTTCCGACGACGCTGACGATTCTCTCGTGAAATTGCCACCGTTCCACTCTCCGGAAGTGGTGTTATTGGCATTGGCACTGGTCTTCTCCAGCAGATCGCTGGAAAATAGCAGCCCCGGCGGTGTCATTGTAGGAGTAACTGTGTTGAGGTGCTTATTGTAGAAGGACGGATCCGAGTTCGCAGGGAAAGTGTGAAAATCGCCAGTGGCTCCCTCGCACTTATTATACTTCATCTTCTGCTCAGTCTCAAACGGGAAGAAAGAGGAAGAAGCCAGAACTTCTTCGTGTTCGAATTTAAAAGCCGATAAGTCCAGTTGATCGCCTTTACTAAACGCCGTTGGCACAAACATTATTTTTTTTTGTTTTTTTTCTTTTTAGAAAAATAAAATATAATTATCCCCCAAAATAAGAAGCGGGAAAAAGCAAAACAAACCAGAATAGAGCTTTAGCCGTATCAAAAAACCTTAACTCCGATAACTCAGGAGAAGACTCAAAACTGTACTTTGGCACCAACCAATACCAGATGTAATATGGTTCAATTCAGAAACCAACCAATTCGACTAGTTCCAAAAGCCAAAAGCGAAAACTCTAACAAATCCACTTAGTGCAGTTAAGTTCTACTGTGTTATCTCGATGCAACTCCGACAACGAACTCTCTCACACTGTAATGTTCTCAAAAAATATGTACACACTGCAAATATTTTTTGCCACCAAAAAATATATGAGATTCACCACACAAAACAACAAAGGTAAACCGACAAAGATAGACTGTTAATTGCCAAAGCGTACTTAGAGATAGCGTATCACGAGGTATAGTAGCGTTGTCGTTGCTCAATTGGTGCTGTTTTGGATCCTATTGTTGATATTCACCAGATTTATACAATACCAGCGCTAAAACAACTGGAACGACAAACCAAAGTAAAAAAAAAGCCAAAAGAAGCACTCAATGCAGGAAATGCCTCTGAAACTCAGACGCAGCGTCAACAGTAAAGTGCAGAGTACGCGAGATTGATGCTGTGGAAAGTAGGTTTACTATACGGGAAATGGGAAAAGTCAATGGAAGGAAGGAAGGAGGAAGTTATAGATTGGAAGTGGGTCTTGTGTTTCTTTCCCGCACGCATATACGCACGGGCACGCGTGGAGTACGGGCGAGCCGCATGCACGCGCTCGTTCGAGCCGGGACAGGCGTGGCTATTAGGCTGTTATCTAAAAGATCTCAGTTTTAAAGATTTCACGTTGTCCCAATAAGTACTATCGCCTATCGAACAGACTCAAATATACTTAGTAGATCAAGCACAGATAAAAAAACAGCGTTATTAAACTCAAATACATATAAATATACAGCACGGATGGTCTACTGGTCGATGAACTGGCGGAGGATTGGCACGTCTGCGACGCCAGTCATGAGGTCCATTAGATGCACGTTTGACGTAATGCGCCTTTGTCCGTATTCGTCTCGGTAGCCCAGGGAGTTTACCCCGAGGCCAGCCCCACCCCCACCACGCGAACTTCTCCGTTTTACGGAAGACTGGCCCAAGCCCTTCCTTCCACAAATACCCGTAACGCTGACGACACCGTGGAACTCCAGGGCGCTGATAACCTCCAGGAACTCGTTTAGCTGCAGGGTGCCCAGCAGACGCTCGCGGGAGCAGATCGCAGTGTACCTGTCGAACAGCTTCACTATCGACATCACGGAGCTGTTTGGCTGTCGTTCGGCGATTACCAGAACACATAGAACGGCCTTTTGCTGTAGATTCAGACTCTTGACCCTGCTGGCAGTGGATCCTCCGAATGCGTTCGTGCATATCCGCGCGATGTGCGTGATGGATACTTTCGGGGCAGTTTCTATGCTCAGGCTCGTAAGCGCCAGCGCCTTGCTCCCGTTGATGATTGCCCTCTTCCAGTCAACTGGCATGGTTTCGTCTGCGATCGCGTCTTCTGACCCTGCCCCGCACTTGCGGCGCACTTCCTCCTCGACTATTTCGATCGCGCGTCGGCAGATATCGAAAGCCTTGCGCAGATCTCCGGTATTAGCCGCGGTCTTCCTCGCGCACAGCTGAATCGCGCTTGTCTGCATGAGTGGAACCGTCGCGGCGCCCGGCGACAGCGTTCTCAGCCTCTGCTCGATGATGGACTGGATCTGAGGCGCAGTGTACGGCGTGAATGCAAGGAGCTCCGGGGTCAGCCCGTTGGCTCTGAGCCGTGGTAAAAACCGGTCAGTCAAATCCAGCGCATTCGCAATCCCAATCAGGATAAGATTTGAATTTTCCATAAACGCCCACTGAAATACTTTGAATAGCACCTCCTGGTCGCTGGTGACCACGTGATCCAGCTCATCAAGAACCACAATGTTGTTAGGGGTGTTTTTTTGGTGCAGAAACAGGCTATCGAGCTTTTGAACCATTTTTGGTATTCCTTTAAACTCGTCCTCGGCGGCGGGGATCTTCTCTCCCGTCAGCTCGTGGTATATCCTTGAGTAAATCATCTCTGGCCGGTCGACAATCATGCAATTTATATTGGCGATCCGGCACAGTTTCTTGTTAGTCTTAGAAACCTCATCTATGACCTCCTTCAGCAGTGCCGATTTGCCAGTCCCAGGCAGTCCGCTTAAATATAGTGCGCCGTGACTGCGAGATTTCATTAGGGGCGCTATAAAGGCTCTGATCTTGTTTCGCTCTTCGTCTCTTCCAACTACGCCTGTGGTACTGGACCCGCGCTGAAATAGCGCTTTCGCCAGTGAGTACACAGTTGGAGTAGAGGGTGTGGACGGAGGCGTGGCCAGTCCTTCGTATTGGTCTATATGCTGCCTTTTGCTTCCTACCTCTGAGAACACGTCAATGACCCTTTTCCGTTTGGGGGTTTGGAGCGCTTCGTCCTCTGAACTTGGTGGTGGACTAACCGGTCTCACATCGATGATCCGGAGCTCATCATTGTCACCTTTTGCTGGACGTTTAGGCTCACGTCTGATCGGTTCGCGGCGAGCGATTCTTCTAACGACCATTGGATTGGCTTGCATTAAAGAGTGACTGGAAATAAAGTGATTAATGTTGAAAAGAGTGGAATAAAAAGCGTGAAGTGGAAGGAAGGATTTATATTTTCAATTAAGCAATCAATTAAGGAAAACGCGTTTTCGCGATAATTTCGTGTCCCAGTTAGGCGTGTCGCACCTCAATTTTAAACGCGTGCCGCGCGCACCATTACGCGTCAAGCCGGGCCACTTGATTCACATTTGAATTTACAGCTTATCCGTAGTTATTTGAACAGGGATAGTTACGAATAATCTATTATATAGCAGTAGTAGACTACTAGTAGTTTCTGAAATCACCTCCTGTTTCACGTGATGTTCTGGCTCTAAGGTATCCTCCGAGGAGATTTTGGCTATCGTAGTTTTTATTTAAATGAATAATATCAAGTTATTTAAATTAGGATGAGGTCGAGACTTGGGTTGATACAACTTGTTAGTACATATAGTGGTTGTGAATTTTTGTGGTGTCGATAAAATTCTCAGAAGTTTAATGGGAGCATCTAACCACCATGAAGTATGTAAAATCAAGACCAAGGTTTTTTCTCATGTTGGCGTCTAACAAATAGCAATATACGGCAGGTCGAAAAACTAAATCAGCAGGAGCTTGAGGCTGGGATCTCAATAGAAGGGTCTTGGCATAACGATTATAATGATACCGCGTATATCTGTATGCTGTTACCGCCACCAACAGGGTCTTAATAGAAACTAATGAGCTAGTCATTGGTGGTCTGCCATTTGAACTCACCGAGGGAGACATACTAACCATATTCTCACAGTATGGTAATCCGGTGCATATAAACTTAATTCGCGACAAAGATACCGGGAAATCTAAAGGATTTGCGTTTTTGAAATATGAGGACCAGAGGTCCACCGTACTCGCAGTTGATAATTTCAACGGGGCAGAGATAACTGGAAGGAAGCTGAGAGTAGACCATACTTATTATCAAGCCAAGGAAGGTGAGGAGGAATTGAACGAGGCAATGTCGTTCGATAAGCCTTCCTCGTCTATCGATAGATCAAGAACACCGCCGCGGCGAATAAAGGAAGATCCCGATCTAGTGGATCCTTTGAAGGATTATGTCAAGAAGAGAGAACGCGAACGACGCAGATCTGACTCAAGGCGAGACCCAGACCAGAAGGATCTTGACAGATCGAGGGAGTCTAGGCATCGTTCCCACAGATCAAGAAGACGATCTCGCTCTCCAAGAGATTCGACAACCTATACAAGAGGCGTTTAACTGTCTACGTCAATATGCATTAACTCTACAGAGTAGACTAGAACGATCCGACACAGCATTCCCGCCAACTCAAAAGTTTTTCAGACTAGCCTATGCTGCAGATATCAACGTTGGAAATGGTAGGATTGTGATTAGGCGCAGCCGACACTCTCCGCGCATGCAAAAAAGGTAATAAATTAGATCTATCATTTGAGGTCCTGCTTCGGATTACTCCAAGCCACGGTGGCAGCAGTTTTGAAATCGGTCCAGCGAAATAAGTTGGGGTTGATGTAATCGTTGTGGTTGACTTTTGAGAAATCCGCTGCTTCAGTGCTTAGAAAGATTGCCCTGAAGATATGGAAGTAATCTTTATAGGTAACCGGGCCCTTCGCATTCGCGTTCTCGGCACTTGCGATTATATCTTCGAATGTTGTTGTGCCGACCATTCGCACCAGTGTCTTCTTGCTCGTTTCTTCGTATAATGCTAACAGCTCTCTCGCGCAGGTCGTCCCACTTTGTATATATACAGATGACGGCAGCTCGTTTATTGGCTTGGAGACTATTGATGCTACCGCATACCCCACATCCCTAATGAATGTGAATGAAACGATCCTATCTTCGGATCCGGGTGGAGCATCATATAGCCGGTTTATAATATCAACGCCCAGAATGGCAGGATTACGAATCAGCAGCTCGGCAAAAAAGGATGTTTTGACATTCACAGTTTTGAATGCCTTCGTTTGTGCATACTTGACCATTTTGGCCTTTAGTGGAAATAGATTGTGATACTTCACCAAACTGTAATCACACCCATAATATGAAGGTAAGTACAGCTTGACATGCGCCTTTTCCGCTGCATCCATAGCCTCAGTAGCATGTGATATGTTAGTGGACCGAAGATCAATAACAATATCCACTCCTAGGAAAAGCTCATAATAATACGCGAATCCGCCATCTGCTTTATAATATTGAATCTCGTCAGATGAAGTGAAATCAGATGCATTTCTCGAAACTGCCTTTATTGGGAGCTTGAAACAGTTTATAAAATTCGGACTAGTCAAAGCCGATAGCACCACCGATCCTAAACATCCATGAAGACCTACCACCGCAATAGTTGGTTTTGACATGCTAGGAATGCTTGTGATCTGAGTGTGGTGTTGGTGGTGGTGTTAGTCGTGGTGTTATGATTCTGGAGTTGGCCGGTAGTGTTCTATTTCATCTGCCCTCACCGGAAGCTGTAGACGCCGAATGCCGGTTGGCCGACGAAATCAAATTTAGTAAGCTTTGGGTTAGGGCCAGCGACGCCTGACTGTCTCCTCTAATTCGGAGTTATAAAGGGGATAAGAGAAGAGTCCGAAGGACATTATATCCGGCTGCGATATTGTGCAATTACTGGCTTTCAGATCTGGAGAGGCGATAATAACATATGAGGGCTGTAGCGATCAAGAATGGCAAAGGGCCTGCTGAGGCGCTGTATGTAGACGAGGATGCGGAGAAACCAGTTCTTAAGAATGGGCAAGTTCTTGTTCGAGTCAAAGCATTTGGATTGAATAGGATGGACCTATTCCAAAGGGAAGGCAATTACCCAGCTCCACCGGATGCATCTAAGACACTTGGTGTAGAGTTTGCAGGGACTGTTTCTGATGCTAATGGCAGCACTTATTTTAAAACCGGGGACCGTGTCTTTGGATTGGTTCCTGGTGGAGCTTATTCAGAGTATGTGGCGGCTAATGTTTTCACTTTAATGCACCTCCCCGATGAGCTTAGCTTTGTTGAAGGTGCCGGGATCCCAGAGGTTTGGTTTACGGCCTCTCAGCTTGTTAAGTTTGTAGGAGGCTTGCAAAAGGATCAGACTGTGTTGATTCATTCTGGTGGTAGCGGAGTTGGAATTGCTGCGATTCAGATTGCACAGGTTTCTGGCGCCAGACAGATTTTTGCAACAGTTGGTTCAGATGAAAAGAAGAGCTTTATGAAAAGTTTGGTTTTGAAAGGGATTTCTAAGGATATTATTGTTCCAATTAATTATCATGATGAGGACTTTGCAGAGGTTATCAAGCAACATAACACCACTATTGACCTAACTGCAGACCCAATTGGACAATCTTATTTTAAAAGGGATCTTGAAGTTGCCTCTGTAGATGGCACTATCGTTCTATTTGCCTTTTTGAGCGGCTCAGTCGTGGAAAACGCTGACCTTAGCCCGATTCTGCGTAAAAGGTTGAGGGTTGAGGGAACTGCTTTGAGAACAAGGTCGCCAGAGTACCAACAGAAGATTAGAGACTTTATCGTCGAGACGTTTGTTCCCAAGTTCGTTTCCAAGGAGTGCAAACTCTTTGTTGAAAGAGAATTCGACATCTCTGAGATTGCGCAGGCGCATAACCTTCTTGCTTCTAACAAGACCATGGGTAAGATTATCATCACCATAGATTAGATAGCTGGAAATCAATGCAGATGGTGCGGCTTGCGGCTTACCTTCTCAGCCGCACATAGTGCGCAATGCACCTCAATCGTTTAAGCTGGAGTTATAGGTATATAGGCTTCATAAGGCATGAGATATTTATTTTGTATATGTGTATCAATCACTTTGACAATCCCTTTTCCCTTCTATTCAAAGATAAGAACGTGTTGAACGTTGTTGACTTTAGTAACTGTAGCTTTGGTTTGGGGCCAGCCCAACCGTTGAGTTATTCCTCCCACAACAAAAAAGGAAGCCATCGTCATCGTCACTTGACTTTTTGACGTTCCGCTAAGACCCACAAAAACTATTTGTATAATGACATCTATGGATGTGGACGAGGATGAAATACGAGGGGAGGGTCTATATGATCAGTTCGAGAATAGCTCGTTTCCAATGCTGATGGACCCGGATGACGGAAACGCGGACCTTATGAACTTCTTAGAGATGGACAGCCGCCAGCCTCGAGACTTCGATGTGAAGGACCCGAAGATGTTTGATTTTTATGGCGACGAAGAAAACAACAATAATCAGAATGAGTTCTTGACACCTCCGGCGTCCAATGGGAAGTCTGAAGAAGGAAGCGTTCCTATTAAGAGGTCTCCATCGTCTGAGGTCTTTTCTATACCCGCTGGATATGGCGAGTCGTATGTGGCTGCACAGAATCATCTTGCGAACATGGAATTTGGCAAGGCATACTCACCAAATGGCGAAGAACATAGTCCGGCTTTTGATACCACCGAGGAAGACTGGGCTAAAGTTTTGAGTGATGCAGATGGGAAGACGAAACAGGGCAAAAAGTATAAGTACGACCTATACATAGGAGATACTCCCGGTAGATCAAGAGTTGAGACTCAAATCAAATGCCGCTTAATATTCTCTCCAAGCCCGGCTGAACATCTCGTTCATTTACCTGCAGATACAATTGCTCGGCCGAGGTTTCAACTTCGAAAGAAGTTTATGCAAAATCCTAACATCTTAAATGTTGAGGTTGATGTTGTTTCTCCGAACAACCCTGGTAGAGCAATTTTCATGTGTGATAAATGTGTTTCCAGGGAGAAAAGACGGGCTTTTCGGAAGAAAAACCTGGATCCAAACGAAGAGTATCATTGGGTCGAGGGCAGATTACGAAGGCTAGCTATATTCAATTGTCGCGAAGTTGTTTCGCTCCCCCTGTCCAAGGCTTGTGATATTGGGAATGATCAAGTCATTCAAGGCCGTGAGATTGAGCTGCCGTTACGATTGGCATGTTACTGTAGGCATCATGGAGCCAAACCTGGATATAGAGTTGTATTTACAGTTCGTGATTCCGAAGGCGAGATTGTTGCCCGAGCGGTGACTGGTTCGATTTTGATCACCGATGATCATAAGGAGCCTAGAAGCAATGCTATTGCCTCAACTCCAACAGAACCACCGCCATCACCTGTTTCAATGGAGGAGTCATCTGAAGCCAATAACACCGACTTGTCTTCGGCATCAGTTAAACGAAGGAGAGAGACAGATTGGAGTGGAAATGTCGTGAAAAATAACAGTAGCAGCAATGTTCAACTTTACGGGCGATCTCGAAATCCCTCACATGCATTGTCGTCTCCGAATTCATCAGATACCAATAGTAACATTCTAATGCAGTCGTTTTCGTCATCTAGTCTGCAACAGCAACAGGAGATAACTCCTAAGATCCAGAGAGTGATTCCATCCCAGGGGTCAATGAGGGGAGGGATTGAAGTTACCTTGCTGGGGTCTGGCTTCCATTCGGAGCTGGTAGCGATGTTTGGAGGAGGACGAGCTATTTCGACGCAGTGCTGGAGTGATTCAACAATAGTTACCAATTTACCACCATCGTCGACTGCTGGCCCAGTCGTTGTATCGTTTGAAGGGGTATCACATGCACCACCGCAGTTTTTCACCTATATCGATGATACAGACCGACAGTTAATCGAGCTTGCATTACAGGTAGTTGGGCTGAAAATGAACGGCAAACTGGAGGATGCTAGGAATATTGCAATGAGAATTGTTGGCAACGCTAGTAATGACGACACTGAACCTATTGTTGATGAATCTGACGGAGGCTCTGCCAATAACCATGAAAACGTTACACTGAGGTGTATTGAGCTTGTATACGTCGAAGTGGGCAAACTGCCGAATTGGCAGTTACGCAATACTGAGGGACAGACAATGATGCATCTTGCTGCCGCGCTTGGCTACGCTAAAGTTGTAGTATCGTTAATCTCCCAGGGGGCGAGGATAGATACTCAAGATGTTAACGGGATGACCCCGTTGCATTTCGCTGCACTCCGAGGACGTACAAAGATTGTGGACATTCTGCTCAAATGCCATGCTGATCCATTCCAGCGGACCTTTGGTGGCGATCGAGTTATAGATATCGCCACCTCTCCTGAGGTTCAGGCAGTACTGCCGATGAATATGTCGCACCGAGAATACTATGCGCAAATGAATGATGTACGAAGTACAAGTTCTTCCTCGTTAGCATCAATTCTTTCGCGGTCACATCTCCCTGATATGTTGCAAAAGTCAATGTTTGAAAATTCCGGCGCTTTAACTTTGAATTACGCGGACGAGGACGACAGTTGGGGAGCTGAAAGTGAAGGTTATGATAGTGAAGATGAATATCTACTCTCTGATGTGCGAAAAAATATCCTTCAACGCGAAGAGGCGTTGAAGGCGAAGCCTTCAACCTCACTCGCTGATGCTGAGCCAGAGGAGCCAGAAAGAAAGGAGAACTTAAGGGCAAGAACGACAAATGTCGCGGAGAACCTCTCTGAGAATATCTCAGCCTACATCACTCAACTAACTGCGAGTGCTAGGAATAGAATCCACTGGGATATCGCCACCTGGGATGACGTTCTGAATTACATATACCGACGGTCGTCTCCGTCCCCGCCTAATGGATTGAGAATCCATCGTCACGACCAGTACAACAATAACAATAACCCTAGTAGCGGCGGGAGTGGAAGTGACAGTGATACCACTGTTGGACCCAAGACTAGAGATCGTCCAAATATCTCCAGGGTCTGGCAGTACTTCAAGCCTCCTAGGGATTTTCCATTGCCGCCGCGTTACGATGAGATATTCCCCAATAACAAGGCCAACATCTCTGAGGCACGCACCGAGAAGGCTCCCGAACCTAGTACAAGTGAAGTTAGAGAAGAAAATGCGCCAGAACCCCTTAGCTATGAACAGCAGTTTATCCAGTTATGGGCCAACAGGCGGAAACAACTCCGGAACGATCGAATGCTGTTCTTGTTTTGGCTCCCTGTTTTGATATTGGCAGTTCTATACATGGTGCTACGGTTTATGGGCTCGTTGCCAGAGTACAGACAAAAAGTTGAGACAGTAGGCAAGGAGATACGTGAATGGCTCAGTTATCTGGTGCTAGGGACGCGAGATTCCACGACACACAACATGAATTGCACGTAAAAACTTTGATTCAATATCTATCTTATTTATCTTAGTTGTATATTTATCTGTTGTATATTTATTTATCCCTATATCTAAGGTTGATCAGCTTTGACGGAAAGTCGCCTGCCACGGGAAATAGCTAGCCGTGCGCATTCCGTGCCAATTTCCGTTTGGTGACCGTAATCGGGGAAGGCTCCCGACCCAGCGGATTAAGCTCCCGAGGACGAGGTCAGCAACTCCCGGAGCCAAACTTTCACCGGATAAATTATTGCAGCCAAAATAGCATTAATTTCTACTTTTATTGCCGAACTAGATAGGTCAGAGACTGATAATGAATCGCTGGACGCGGTTGCATGTTCTGAAAAATATCTGTATAGTCGCATAATTGTTGGATCAAGCGTGGTATTCTTATGGGTCTGGCGGGGTTGTGAGTGTGGGGTTAATGTATGTTGGTGGGGCAAAGAAAAAAAGTTCGGGGAAGAAAGGAAGAAAAGAGATCCACGCAATAATATAAATACCTGAGTGATGCCTCTCCCCCTCTTCTTCTTTACCAACCAATCGAAGTATGAGGTCGTTTCAATATTTTCTTGGTTTACTGGCAACCTCTGGAGGGATCCAGTATGGCGAAGATTCCACTTCATCTCTAAATAATGCTTCGAGTCCGCCATTCTACCCATCGCCGTTTGGCGGTAGAGTCTCGTCTGATCAGGAATGGGTGGAGTCGTATTCCAAGGCTAGAGAATTCGTTTCCCAACTGACGCTGGCGGAAAAGGTCAATTTAACTACTGGAGTTGGGTGGATGCTGGGTCCGTGTGTCGGAAACACTGGCGATGTACCCAGGTTAGATTTCCCCGGATTTTGTCTACAGGACGGGCCATTAGGCGTACGGTTCACTGAACTGAACACTGGGTTCCCAGCAGGTATTACTGCGGGATCGACGTTTAATAAGGAATTGATATACGAGCGAGGTAAGGCCACTGCATTGGAGTTCAAGGCACGCGGGGTCGATATAATGCTAGGACCAGCCGTAGGTCCCTTAGGAGTGAAGGCTCAAGGAGGTCGAAATTGGGAGGGATTCGGGTCTGATCCATACTTGCAAGGGATCGCAGGCGCAATTAGTGTGCAGGGGATCCAGGACCAGGGGATCATGGCGAATGCTAAGCATTGGATCGCGAACGAGCAGGAACACTACCGTCAAACGTTTGAGTCATATGAATTCGGAACTAGAGGACAAGTGGAATCTCTAAGTTCGAATCTTGACGACCGAACTCTACACGAGGTCTACGCTTGGCCTTTTGCCGATATGATCCGGGCGGGTGTCGGCTCAGTTATGTGCAGTTACAACCAGGTCAATAACTCCTATGCATGCCAAAACTCGAAACTACTTAACGGTATCTTGAAGGAAGAACTAGGGTTCCAAGGATTTGTCATGAGTGACTGGGGTGCTCTTCATAGTGGAGTTGGGTCGGTCTTAAGTGGCAATGACATGGATATGCCAGGTGGAGGACTTGGTGCTGCAGTACCAGGAGAATCATACTGGGGTACCAACTTAACAGTTAGCATCTTGAACCAAACAGTCCCAATCGAGAGACTAGATGATATGGTGACAAGAGTTATGGCAGCATTTTACAAAGTCAATCTAGATAAAACTCGTGAGGAAAGAACTGACGGAATCAACTTCTCTTCTTGGACATTGGATACATTTGGATTCCTGTACCCTCAACTTGAAGCAGGACCAGTTGGTGAAGTCAATAAGCACATTGATGCCCGAACTCCTTTTTCCAAGAAAATTGCTCATGATGTTGCTTTAGAAGCTATTACTCTGCTTAAAAACGAGAAGAATGCTTTGCCGATTACCAAAGGAAAAATTCCAAGAAAAATTGGTATTTTAGGGCTGGCTGCGGGACCTGATCCAAGAGGCGCTAACTGTGGACCTGATCTCGGCTGCAGCGGTGGTGCCCTGGCTGGTGGCTGGGGATCAGGCGCTGTAAGATTGCCGTATCAATATACCCCATTTGAGAGAATCAATTCTCGAGCCATTGAGGCTGGAGCGACAGTTAATTACAACTTTGACGTAAATGTAAAGAGCAATCAGGAGTTTGATAACATTGCTACTTATTCAGACGTCAACTTTATCTTTGGCTTGACAGATTCTGGTGAAGGGTTTATTGAGGTCGATGGCAATATTGGAGATCGAAAGAACACATCTCTCTGGCATAATGCTGATGAAGCGATTATTAGGGCTGCGCATCTCAACAAGAACAACATCGTGGTGATCAGCTCCGTGGGTCCTGTTAACATGGAAAGGTGGATCAACCACCCTAATATCACTGCTGTCTTGTTCACTACCCCCGGTGGCCAAGAGGCCGGTGAAGCTATTGCTGAAGTTATCTTTGGTGAGGCAAACCCATCCGGAAGACTGCCATTCACCATTGCCAAAGATGATAGTGAGTATGTTCAACTGATCAGGACCATGCCCAAAAGCGGTGTTCCTCAAGATAACTTCGATTCCGGACTTTATGTTGACTACAAATATTTCGATGAGTATGACTTAGTCCCCAGATATGAGTTCGGGTACGGGCTTTCCTATTCAAACTGGACTTTTTCAGATATCAAGGTCCAAACTCTATTCACACCTACTAAAGACTTACCTGAGCCAGCACCATACGGGCCTGTGTTCTCGTACGGCAGCAAAGTGCCAAATCCTGACGAGCTCATTTTCCCTTCTGATGAGATTGACAGAGTGCCTACTTTCCTGTATCCGTACATTAATGATACCGCTGAGGCAGCACGGATAAACAATTTTACATACCCTGAAGGCTACACTTCAGAGCCCCTTGAAAAGCCGTCGCGTAGCGGTGGAGCATCTGGCGGTAACCCTGCATTATGGGAAGTCGCAAACAAAGTTACTGTTAGCTTGAAAAATGAAGGTCCATATTCTGGTGCATATGTCCCTCAACTATACCTTGGATTTCCCGAAACTGCGGAATTCCCATCGCCTAAGCGACAACTTCGAGGGTTTGAAAAAATCAGCTTGGATGCTGGCCAATCTGCTGAGGTTGCATTTGATATCCGTACCAGAGATATCTCGGTTTGGGATGTCGTCTCTCAGTCGTGGATAGTACAAAGAGGTACATATAAGGTTTATGTTGGCTCGTCCAGTAGAACTCAGGAGCTTACCTCCTCCTTTACCATTGAGTAGATATTTATATTTTTTATTCATTGCTTATACATATAATAACCCTCATGAGAACGCAAATAGCTCAGATGGCAGCTTGCCCTTCGTTTCAGGAACAAACCGTATAAAGAACAGAACAGTGAGAACCCCAAATACGGTGAAGATAAAGAAAACACTAGGGCCTAACGCAGTCTTCAGGATCGGGAAGAGATAAACCACAACGAATGTACCTATCCAGTTCGCAGTAGTGCCGACACTCTGGGCAACGCCTACTGCGGGTCCAACTGTCAATTCAGAGATTATCAAAAACGGAATCGGACCCAACCCAAGCGCGAACGACGCTATAAACGATACTGCTGCAATAGAAGAGACGATCGGTAGGTTGAACATCATACCTACGGCCAGTAGAGCGGAGAATCCAGTCATGCCGAGGGCAGAACTAATAAGCAGAGGCTTACGGCCGTACTGGTCGACAAACGGCGATACCGTTAACGTTGTCAAGAGGTTAACCACTGAAACCAGGCAGTTTATCAATATCGAAGAGTTAGGTAGAGTGGAGCTTAGAATGGAGGTTCCATAAAAGATTATTGAGTTCACTCCCGATAGCTGCTGGCAAACCATGATACCTACGACTGCCACCATTGACCTTCTAAACTCTGGCAACGTGCAATATTCAAATACTGTGACCCGTACTTTTTCCTGCTGGACCAAATATCCGCGCTCGACATTCTCCTCGTCGCTGAGCAGCCGGTCATTTTCATTATCGTCTGCGATTTCCCTCCAGCTGGAGATCTCCTCGTGAATGTCGCTGTGACTTTGCCTTAGGCTTGCCAGCGAGCTATGAGCCTCGGCATTCATGCCCTTTAAAGCGAGCCATTTCGGTGACTCAACGCACACATTAAGCAAAAGTGCATTCAGAGATCCAATGACAAACCCCGCTCCCAGGATATACCGCCATTTCGTGCTTGTAGCCCAGAACAAGCCTAGGACTTGTGCAGCTAGAATACCCACCGTGACTGAGATCTGGCTCATGAATCCAAACATCCCCCTATATTCCAAAGGACTGATCTCACTGAGATACAGCGGAGTCACAACAATAGCGGCCCCTGAACCAATACCCGCCACGAACCTTCCCGCGCACAGCTGCCATACTGACTGCGCCTGAAACAGCACATAGGACCCCACTATAAAGAAGATGCAGTTCAGAAACGAGACTCGACGACGTCCAATTCTATCGGCAATCGACCCTGCTATTGATGCCGCCAGCAGACCGCCAACCGAGAAAATAGAACTAACTAGTCCAAACTGCTGCGATGTCATTTGTATACAATCCACGGAATCGGTCTTACACCGAATAACTTCTTCGGGTGCATTCAGCTCGGCCTTTCGTTAGAAACAGATAACAGACAATGTCAGACATAGCCAAAACAAATCTCAAAATCATACCATATGGAATCCGAACTGAAGCGCACCAATGCTTACGATCCCGGCGGTTACCAGTAATCGTGGGGTTATTGCCTTTAATGTCATTGTTACTTGGGAGAGTTCAATTGTGGTCCAGTTCTCACATATAAATTTCACATTTATTATTGTTTTACTGCTAAGTTTTATAGATCAACAGGAGTGAAAAATACCAAAACCCACAATAAAATGAGCACAACAGCGTCAGTGGCCGACGAACTAGGCGAGCTGAAACAAGCGTTTAAGAACGAAAGGCTGAGCTCACCGGTTGGACTACGGCTGATAGTGGCTGCCGTTGCGTCTACAGCGTTTGGATTCACCTCCGGGTTCATGAACGGATACCGGCTTGGAGGTCTGCAGTACCTTGCCGAGAATGCCCACAGGTTGCCAACTACTAAGGGAGGTTGGTACTTCTACCACAAACGGAAGAACTATGTTACGTCCGATAAAGCCATCCGTAGCGGGCTCTATAAGGCTGCCAAGTTCACATTTGCGTCCACTGCGTACCTTGGGATGGAAGCGTACTTTGACCATGTCCGGGGAGTCATTGACTGTTTCAATACCATTGCGTCTGCTGGCATTGCTGGTGTTGGCTATGGGGTGTACTCGGGGATGAGTATACGGCAGTCGTTGAAATCCTCAAGGGCGTTTCTCCTGTTTGGCGCTGCAACTGGAGTCAGTCAAGATATTCTACGAAAGCTCCGTGGTAATGATGTATGGTATTTGAGGTCGTTTTAGTCTGAGTCTAGATCTTCCAGCTCCGGCAGAGGATATGTCAGGATACATGCAATACCGGTAATGACGTCCAATTCCTCGCCAGATGAGTGCATGCTGCTCAGGATTAGCGCTTCTCCACCGCCTGCACGAACTGTTTCCACCAGTTCAATGTATTTTTTCCGGGTTTGAATGTCGTTGCTCCGGAATAAGGAATCTGTTATCAGCAGGACCGAAACAGCGCCCTTTTCCACTGCCGCCTGGACTTGCTTCGGGCCGTACCAGGCCCTTGTATCATCATCGTTAAGAATTTTGAAGAACCGGTCCAGCGCTAGTGTCTCACGGCCGTATTTTGTGTCTGATAATTGCTTCTGAACATCGGGGTTTTTCATAATCTCGTTGAGAGAATGGATATGTCCCGTTGAGCTATGCGTTACCAGAAACTTTTGCTTGGATTTCACAAGTCCCTTATCGCCTTCCTGCAGGGCCTTCTCAAAGATGTAATCATAGAAGCCCTTGGCTATGAAGCCCGGTGATGCAATCAGTACGGCCTTCAGCTTGTCGATAGATAAGTTTCGTTTCATTGTATTGTAGACAAGCTCGTAAAACTTTCTCACCCCCTTTTCATACGCCGAGTTATCGCCACGTTTCTTCCTGGGTAGCGAATGCTCAACTCGCTGGCGCAGTATGGTCATATTCTCAGTAACCAGACAAATATTAGCCAATCCTTCCTCCATCACTATAGCACCAACTTCAGCCTTGTTCTCTGGATCACATGCCTTCTCAACCACTTCTAGCGATATCAAATCCCAATCCTGCTTGAATAATCTGAAATTCCGATTGATTTCCAGCGAGAACGTGTGGAATGTACCTGCAGATACCTCCTCAGTATCCTCCGTCACAGGACCCTTGATCCTTAACGAGTTGCCAGCAGGATCAAACTCGATATTGGTAATCTTTAATCGCAGCTTCATGAGCTTGCGAGTACTCGCTGCTCCTTTCCCGGCTCCGTCCTTGGTAGGCTTGGAGACTCGCCGAAGAGATTTCGCCTCTATCTCATCTCCTTCCTGTAGCAGGTTATACGCATACCACATATCCTCATCGTCCTCTGGACAGAGAGTGATATCACCAGATTGGTCCTTCTCGAGCTTTTTCCTAATAAGCTTCATTCTTTTTGTTTTGCAGGGATAATGATATCAGTATATATACTACTGGTTGTCAAGAAGTTAGAATTTATCTGAGCCGTCCGAGGCTTAACTTGACAGAATTCTTCTTAGTTAGTTATTAACTGAAAATATAAACAGTGAGGGGTATCTACTTAGTAGTAGGTAGTACTATGCTAGATATGGCGGCTAACGGACTTGGGCGTCTACCAAACTCTTGACAAGACATAGCTCACCACTCCTGGTTACAAGCTTTCGATCTGGTTCACCTTCCTTACGATAAATAACTTCTAGGTCCCTGGTAGTTGAGAATCCCGGCTGAATGGTCTCCCAGATCTTCTTTTTCGGATTCAGAACAGGCTCCGGGGTCAGATCGAAGCCCTCAAAGAAGATCTTGTCGCCGGCCTCGGAGTCAGCAGGGGGGTTCACGAACTCGACGGTATCTTCATTACTAGCGCACAACACCATCGCAGAGGATTTGATTCCTCTCATTGTGACTGGTTTCAGGTTTGCAACGACTATAACTTTGCGTCCTTGCATTTCCTCGATAGGAATGTACTTTACGAGGCCACTGCACACAGTTCGCGGTCCCTCGGGGTCCCCCATATGGATAGTAGAAACGTAGAGCGAATCAGCATCAGGATGCTTTACAGCCTTCTCGATGAACCCAACTCGTAGGTCAATCATGCCAGGAGTAACGGGAACCTCCTCTTTCGCCGGCTGCGGCTTCTTTTCTTTCTTTTCCTTCTTTTTCTTCTCCTTTTCAGCCTTTGCTGCCTCGATCTGCTCTTGGCTCGGGGGCCCTCTTTTGCCAGGAACAGCCACAGCGGCAGCTGGGGCGGCTTCTGTAGCAGAAGTTGCTCCAGGGCCGGCGCTAGAAGCGGTCTTCTTCTCGGGTTTAGCTTTAAGCTCTCTTGGAGTGTCCAGGTCTAAGTCAACCTGCAGTCTATCCTCCTCTTTGACATTTACAATGTTCTGGATAAGGTCCGCCCATCTCACAACGTGTCTCAGGGACTTGATCTCATCCACAGACCAGCCTTTGACTATTGGCAAAACACGAGACAAAACTGCAGCGTCTACAGAAGTAGGCTGGGATGTATTCAACAGGAAAGTCCTTCCTTTTAGTGTCTCATTAAGCAGCTCGATTCCCTCCGGAAACCGGTTCGAAAGGGTAAGCCACTGGTGCTGCTCCGCGGCTTGGACATCGTCGCTTAGAGATCCGTCCACCAGGCTCGCATTGGCTTCGGGCTTGTTCCCGAGCTTCAATGCCTTTGAAAACGTCCTAGAAAGCTCCTCAATTGACAATGACATTACTGATGCTAGACGCTGAGTTAACAATCGCATATTTTTCAGTCGTGCCAGAATTCCCAGTGACTATTTATATACTGTGCTGAGATATACGTAGGTTGCCGGTTCTCTTCCTCCCACCTACCTTACCCCCACAAAACTATAATCCCGAGCATCTCCACATTCTTTGAAATCCAAATTTTTTTCGTCGGTTGATTCAACTAGATTGTTCTAGAAAAGGCTTAGTGTTGAGGTTCGGTTCAGCAAGGAACTGGATAGCAGCTGAGAGGGACACAGCGTCAAAGCATTTAAATGAACGATAACCGGTGATAATTGGTAGTATTTAGCTTAGGTCCGAGTTCTTCCGAGTCCAATGCAGTCAAGTGTGGCAACAATCAAGAAGGAAGCCGATGCTCCTACTGTGATGATAAGTGTATGGAATCTCTGTGAGATTGTGTTTGAGTTTAGGAGATTTGAACGAATGTAGGCTAACCTTCCAGCCGAGAACCGGATTGCCCAAGCGGCGCAAGGCTAGACGCGCCTGTAATCATTGCCAGAAGACTCATCTTACGTGTGACAACGGTACGCTTTTGACTCGAAGTTTGTGTATGAGACATGTTGACTTGGTGCTAATTGAAGACCGACCGTGTGAACGGTGTGTTGCTAGAGGGCTGTCCGAGACATGCCAGGATGGTGTTAGGAAGAAGGCTAAGTATCTTCAGGATATTCCCGAAACTACCCCGTCGCTTTATGTGAAACAGGAAGAGGGAGAAGATAACGATGTGGAGATGACACAGAGCGTGCGGACACAGAGCGTGCCAAAGTTCAGTCACGAACCGAAACAGACTCAAGATGAGATCTTGGATAGCTTAGCGCCGACTTTCAGTATAGGCTCGTTTATTCCAGCAGAAGCAGCGATTCAACGACGGAACAAGAGCTTTGAAGCCTCGGCCACGAACCTTGAGTACGGAGTTCTCAGCAATATTCTCCATGGCGGCGTGAGCCCGTCGTCGTTCAGTGACGACTCCTCAACGCGCGATAGTGTAGCCAGCATATACCGCCAACCGGACTATCTGAACCAGCATGATTTGAGCCAGAACCGGCCGGGTGACATGCCGGATATACTGGCAGAATTCGGTATAAGGGCGGCGTCTAATAACGATTGGCTTAGCACATCGCCAAAGCCTCGGCCAATATCGTTCACGATAGCTGATAACCCAAGGTTCAATGACACGCTTTTGGACTTCGTGCCGCAGGAAAGGTACCGTTCAGCGTCTGGGTCAGGTCTGGCGAGCGGAGGAAACGGCGCGGTTAACGGCATGCAGAGTGGTCGACGGCCGGCTGATATTTATCGAAATGTAAACCGGCCGTTTGCCTACACGCTTGGATTCCATGCGCTAAGCAGGTATCTGAAATCGCGCTTTAATAACCAGGAGCTGGTGAAGATGGCTAGGTGTATGGCGCGGTATCGACCTTCTTTTATCGCTTGTACAAACTCTTTGACGGAAGAGGATATCATATTTATGGAGCAATGCTTCCAGCGAACGTTGCTGGAGTATGAGAAGTACATCTCATTCTCAGGTACTCCAACGATCGTTTGGAGACGCACGGGGCAGATTGCAGCCGTAGGTAAAGAATTCTGCATTCTCACTGGATGGAATCGAGAACAGCTTCTCGACGAAAGCAATTCACGTTTTATCGTGGAACTAATGGATGACCAATCGGTGCTGGAGTATTTCGAGATGTTTAGCGACATTGCATTCGGAGACTCCAGTGGTGCCATGATGGCAGAATGTACCTTGCTTACTCCTACTGGGAAATCGTTAAAAGCGTCATCTGTACTAACATTAAAACGAGATGTATTTGGAATTCCTATGATGATTATAGGCAATTTCCTACCTATATTACCTTAATTTAACGACAAAAAAAATTCAATCTACTGTGCAAGAATAGTCTTGACGAATTCGTTATAGTTAACATTTCCATCACGCGTAACATTAACTCCCTTGAGAAGCTCGTCTACCTCGCTGTCACTGAGCTTCTCGCCAAGCGACGTGAGAATATAACGCAGCTCTCCTACTCCGATAAAGCCAGTTTGGTCTTTATCAAAAACTTGGAACCCGCGCACGTAGTCTTCCGGTTCGCCCAGTGATTTGAAGCCATCCGGCCGGTTCACGATCTTGACGAAGGTATCAAAGTCAAACTCTCCAGACACACTTGATTCGAGTTCGTCAATCTCTGCTAAAGTCGGGTTTTGTCCAACCGCTCGTAGTAGGTCCCCTAGTGCCTCTGAAGGGATACGGCCATTTCCTTTTTTATCAAAGAGCGCAAACGCGTCTTTGTATGCCTTTGTATTCTGCGAACCCTTTAAGTTAGATGTTTTCTCGTCAGAGTCTTAGATTTCTTGCCACTTACAGCCATTGCAGTAGTTAGTTGAATCTCGTAGAACACGTAAGTTGTTTACCAATTAAAGTGTATACACAGAAATCTATATAGAATAAATGTAAGAGTAAATGAGGAAATAGTTGCCATGGGTAACAACCTCCGACTAACCTTTAGTGAGATGCTCAATATGTGCACGTGATTTCTCTAAAAATGCACGCGATTAATCTGAGCAGGGCGACCACCGGATTGCCTCCGTGCGTTTTGCAGTATCATCCAATAGAACCGGTTGTATATGTAGGGACTTATCTTCTTGAGGAAGATGGTTCGCGGAATGGAAGTCTGGATGTATACACCGTGAAGGAGAGAAAGCTAGAATTATCCAAGTCTATACCGGTGGATTCTGCCATATTGGATTTGAAGATATCGCCGCATGCTCCCAATAGAATGGTGACTGCTCAATCAACTGGAAGTGTCATACTATGGAGGTGTGAAGGGCTGGATGCTCGCGTTGCTGAAGAATACCAATTGTTTGAGAAAAACATCCTAGTACTATCAGTTTCTTTCAGCCTCGAGGATAGTACATTGCTCTCTGCCACTCTCTCAGACGGCAGCGTCGCTGTAGTGAGAATGAGTCCGGCCGGATTAAGCGTAATTGGGGTTTCTCAAACGCATTCCTTAGAAGCTTGGACTTCGGCGTTTGGGCTGACCTCAGTACTTTTCTCTGGAGGCGATGACAGCTTCCTTGCAGCACACGACCTACGGTTGCTAGACTTGAGTGGAGAAAACGGGATAATATGGAGTAGACGCATACATGAAGCCGGGGTCACCTCCATCCTGCCGTCCAGCGCAAACTGGATGGCCAATAGTCCATACAGCCTTTGGACGGGCGGCTACGACGATAACTTAAGATCCATAGATCTAAGGGTTGACGCCTCTAATTCGCTCCAGCCATACCTCCTTCCGAAGCAGAAGTCTAATCTTGACTTAGGCGGAGGTGTGTGGAGATTAGTACCGGCGCCTACAAACGACCGAGTTCTGGCATGCTGCATGTACGGTGGAGCACGCATTTTGACTCCATACGGAGACCTCGCAACTGTAACCTCGATGATCACTGAAGGCCATTCAAGCATGGTATATGGAGGTGACTGGAGTCCGGATGGTAGCGAAATTGCAACTTGCAGCTTCTACGACAAGCAACTCCAGCTTTTCCAAGCTTAAAGAATAAAAATGAATAAAAAATATGTACAAGATAGAGACTCTAGAGAGTATGTGTGCTATTTAAAGGTAATTTGACTCTCCAGTTTTTGAGCGCCGGCAGCTTCAAGAACTTGGATCTGGCGATCTCTTTCAATTAGATTCGCGCGCTTTTCCTTGAAATGTTTTACCTATTCATATTAGGTACTATATAATGTCTCTCCTGTGCACCTGCTTACCCATGATTTTATGCAGTTGTGCTCAAATGCTGTGTTTTCAGAAGAACACTTCTGCTTGACGAGTTTATCGTCCTTGATGGCATCATCGATACCATTCTTATCCAAACACTCAAACAGAACGTCTCTAGCTTCCCAGCACATTTTCCGAGACGATTTCTTTAGCATTTCATTCTGTTCCGGCTGGTCTTTCGAAAATAATCCCATTGCGACTGAATCTTGATGTTGGGAATGAAGTTTGGTTGATGGCTTTTTCCCAATTAGACGCTGATAAAGGTTTAAAGTGAACTGGCCTGGAGGTTTAAAACACAATTGACAAATGTCGTCGCAGCGAATTGAAAAGATAAACCAACTATTTAAACTGTCCCTTGTTAATATAGATATACTCTTAAGTATGTAGAAGGTCAAATACGGGCAAGAAGCGCCTTGTTGTACGACCAATCTCCAGAACTCGGACACAAAGCATAAGGACCATCCATAGAACTTTACGTATCGTAGAGAAGTCAGAGACCATCCGTTGATTGCCTCCAGATAGCCAATAAGGGACTTCGTCGTTAGCACTACAGGGCCTTCTTGGTTCCATTGACTGGACTTGACTTACGTTAGATACCACCGAGACCTAAACATCTACACCTAGTTCCGAACTACCAAGTAGCTTAGCGCTAGATGAAGCGTATCTCTTAAGTGAGCTCCAGATACCCGATACGCAGCCAGCGTCATCATTACACGAAGCCTTCTTCGTTCCATTGGACTTGGCTTACGCTAGATACACCGAGACCTAAACATCTACACCTAGTTCTAAACTACCAATTAACTTCGCGCTAGGCTAACCCTAAGTGCAAACCTTATAATGGAAATATTACCTATTTAGAAACGTCCTCAATCCATGATTTTAAACTGTCACGGTCAACTGAACCCTCATCTAACACATACTTTGATACCGGCAAACCTTTCTTCAACGCTACAATCGTAGGTATCTTGTTAACGCCGTACCTTGGCAGCAGGCTGCGTACTCCCTGCTCATCGGCCTCGATATCAACTACAGACACTGTATTTTGAGTTTCATGAGAGACAATCTGATATAACTCTTTGGACAGCGTTTTCGACACCGGATCAGTGTGGATACAGAAGTTCGCCAGCAATGGCGTTTTCAATAACAACAATGGTTCTAACTCAGTTTCATATCTTATAGGTACGTAAATCCTATTTCCGGTGCTGAACCCTCTCCTGTAACCGAAGTAAGATCCAGCCCCGATCACTGAGCCTCCTACTAGGAATCTGCCAAATCCTCTGTCAACTCGCATCATATTGTCTCGGATGACAAGGAGAATCACCACTCAAACCGATTAGAGTTTGATGAAAACCGCGACTTCTGCGATTCTACTTATCAGATTGAAGAGCTTTCTCCGATAATGAGATTAAATTAGCCTTCTTCTTCTGTTTAAGTCTATATTTATTTGATTTTTCTTTTTACTTTTTTAATCTTTTCTGTCTTCTAAATGAAATTATTCTGCCGTGTCCACTGCTAGGGTCCTAGGAAGTTTTAATTAACACTTTTACACTTTTGATAGTTTGTTTGACCTGCAAAAATGCTACAGGCGTACTAATTTTGTATACAAATGTATATAAAAGTTGAGTTTGTTCTTGTGCTCAGCCAAATAAATTTCAGTCTTCTTCCGTGATCTTTTCGTCATCAATTAGTAATTGTTAATTTCTATATAAGCACGAGCCCCGGATCTGTTTAACCACCAACCACACTTTTACCAGGGAAGGAAGACGGTTTCTTTATTTTCTGCCAATAGAGCCACAGAGCTATAGAATAGAGTAATACGGGGAGGCAGATGTCGTACAGTGTTAGTCCAACAGCGGTCCAGGAATCGGCCTTCTCGTTGTCGACCCTTGTTAATAGGCTGGATAGTACTGCCGGGAACGATGAGTCGAAAAAGTCGACCTCCAACGAGGATTATTACCGGCTTAGTCATGAAGAGGATCACAGCGCAGATGAGAATGACAGCAGTGCGTCTGATGAAGGACATCCTGCTGTGTTCCGGCACATGTCGATAATATCGCCTGCTTTCACCCCGCCATTGGAGTCTGCGGCCTCATCGGTACAGAGCTCTCGGGTTGATCTGCCTGCCACGGTGATTGACGACCTCAAGAATGTGCATGCGCGGTCTGGGAGCCGTGAGGACGTTGCGCTAATATCGCCTGTATCGAGAAAGCCTTCTACTGCTACCCAGCAGCTTGTCGCACAGAGCCTGGAAGATGAGCTGCCCGAGGTTATGTGCGAATCGAGGGCGAGGATCCCCACTACCAGTGGTACAGAGATTTTTTTGCATTTGTACAGGAATAACATTGACAATAAGGAGCATCTCGCCATTGTATTTGGGCAGGACATCCGGTCCAGGTCTCTTTTCGCTCGCCGGGAAGGCGAAAGCGAGCAAGATCGCATGACGCGGGGCGCCTACACAGGCAAGCTATACCCCGGTCGGGAGCGAAGTGACTACGACGATGACGACCAAAGGGAAAAGGGAGAAATTGCTCCTGTTGTACATAAAGATACTCTGGTGCGGATCCATTCCGAGTGCTATACCGGGGAGACTGCTTGGTCGGCACGATGCGACTGCGGCGAGCAATTGGATGAGGCGGCTAGGCTGATGGCGATCGAGGGCAAAGGTGTGATTGTGTACCTGCGACAAGAGGGCCGAGGCATAGGGCTTGGCGAGAAGCTGAAGGCTTATAACCTGCAGGATCTCGGGGCAGACACTGTGACTGCTAACCTGATGCTGCGACACCCCGCGGACGCCAGATCATTCAGCCTGGCCACCGCCATATTGCTGGACCTCGGACTGGATCACATACGGCTGCTTACAAATAACCCAGACAAGATTGTTGCGGTTGAGGGTAAGCACCATGAGATCAAAGTGACGAAGCGAGTTCCAATGGTTCCCTTGTCGTGGCAGAACAAAGGCGGATTCAAAAGTAAAGAGGTTGATCAGTATCTTAAGACCAAGGTCGAGAGAATGGGTCATCTACTCAACTTAACTGGACTTTAGCTGTACGGTTCGATATATATACATATATTTATTGCTGACTTCTTGTAAATTTTATTATTGATAATATATTTTCCTTTAAGCCTACAGAGAATTGATAGTGATATCTTTTAGCCAAACGTCCCAGTCTCCTACGTCGAACGTTGCCGGCAGCAGCAGCTTTTCATCGGGACGAGAATGCTCATAAGCTACCCGATTTGCCACTGCGGTTGTTGTATTTGGGTTTTCAGATGATTCTATAGGGTGCTCCAGAGAAGAGGCCTTCTGAAACTTCTCCTCAACGTCGGCGCCATCATCTTTGTGTAAAACTTCTATTATCGCTAAGCAAGCTTTGACCATTTTGGGTGACCGGATCCCAGAGATCGCAATGTAATCCAATATAGACTTCATCTGAGCTAGGGTCTCAATCGCACACGACCGGAATGCAAAGTTTAGGTCTGTGGATACTTTGATAGCATAGAATAGCGCATTATCAACGGTTAATGAGATTAAATCATGAACCAGCCCCACATTCCACTTTACCTCGAGTAATTTAATACCCGACGAGCAAAACTTCTCGTTGGTTAGGAAAAATTGTTCAGAGCTGTAAGCCTTTTCCGAAGGAACTTCAGAGAACAAAAACTCTCTGTAGATTCTTGATCTCAGGAACGACTTGTAGCACATTAGAAACAGAAACTGCGCACTCATAACTTCCTGCTGTGACCCACTACCGGTAAGAGTTTCCTCTTTGCGGTAGAGTATGCTCGGCAGAGTGATAAACCATTCGCTTAGCTTTTTGTCAACCTCCATCAATCTGTCAAACGACGGGTGTCGGGTTAGCAGTTCGTCAATGCTCGTCGTATAAAGGGGGACCAGTCTGTTTAATGAATCCCGAAACGAAAAATCATAATTGTAGTCTTCACCTTCTGGGAACGGGGCGTCACAAAACCGCAACGGAGTGGAGTATGGCCTACCCGAGAACAAGGCTTGTTTTCGTTCTAGTTCAAGTAATGTATAGAATATTCTTGCGCGGTTAGCGGATTTTGCCACAAACTGCGTCTCGTTTTCAGTGCACTTTGGCCACCGTCTATGGAATCCCATCGAGGTAGCGTTGTGGATGGCAATGCCCAGCTTGAGCCAAAGCTGCTCGGTGTTTCCCTGCTTTTCCAGATAGAAAAGTCGCAGGAGCTGTACTAGCAGCTTGTATTCTGAGTTCAATGGACTGCCATCACACGCGTCTGGGCTCAGAGTTATACTCTGGTTGAAGTACATTTGTGCCTCAGTCTCGCTCCCCGAACACAGGCATGATAATGCCAAAACCATATAAATAATTGCATTGACATCAGAGATGTTTTCACTTTTCAGCCACGATAGAAACTGTTTCCATTCAATGCAGCTCACAACCCAATGTAAATGCTGATAATATATCTGAAGAATCTCTTCAAACCTCGGTATGCTATGCACAGGGAATGCGGACTTGAACTCTTCCGTTTCGTTATACGGCGCTTGACAAAGCAATAACGACGGGCCCGACGTCGGGCCAAAGTATCGAAATGCAGCTCGCTGATAGGCTATGCCCATCCTCACGACAAAATTCACCTCCCGCTTGGTAGGATTCGCAATGAAGCTCGCAGCAGAAGAAGCACTACTTTCGAAAGACGGCGTATCGGTTGAATCTGAAGACGACGGCGCAGAGTACTCTGGACTCACTAACGACGACTGCGCATTGCGCGACAAGCTCTCCACATCCTGTAGTCCCTTCTTATGAAACAGCTCAGCCATAGACTTTGAAATCCGAACTGGCTCTGCACCGGGATCGTACACACACTCCACATTACGAATACAGCAGTTCTCACATGGGATTTCCTTGGAACACTTCCTTTTTGCCTTTGCACACGGTAAACATGAACTATGGATTCGTTTCCGTTTTCTAGGCCCGTCGGCCCCTTCCTTTTTTACGTTCTTGGTACTTGGGTTCATTCCGATCCAACTTACACGACTACTTCTTTACTAATGGATTGTCAGGGTTGTGATGCAAGTTTAGGATTATTCTCGATGTTAAAGCCGTGCATATAGCTTCATCTACCGTTGGGTTAACTCCGCGGCGGAGATAACTTTGATCCACAATGAGATGAGATTGGCATTTGTCATCTTGGTAATGAAGCCTCAAATCCAAAGTCGAAGCATCAAAGATTCCAAAGACTCCAAGCATCGTCATTCAATATCAAGCTTCTGGCCTATTCATTAGATCCTTTAGTACTATTCCCAGTTTCCATTTCATTTCGTTGCGTTCATCCAATGAGATCTCAGAAGCTCTATGAATACAGAACAGTTAGATTAGTAGTCCATCTAGATGAGCTGCTATATGTTACATGTAGCACTCATGAGTCATGATTCACTGGCATTCGAACTTCGCCAGGTACACGTAATACCAAGTCTCTCACGTCTTAACTAAAAAAGGGGACAAATCTTGTAAATATAATTAGATGTGCATTACGTAATCGACCTGTGTTGGGATGTTAACGCGTCACGGCTAAACCTGTGAAGGCTCAAAAGGCACAAAAGCAGGCTGAAGCAGAAGCCAGGAACAACCCTCCAACATCGATCAATGCCAGCGTTTGCAGATAGTTTTTGGTCCAATGGATATTCCACAGGTATGCAATTGTCGGGATAGTAGTTTGGTTGCGTTAGACTAATTCAAGGGATAAATACCTTGTTTGATAAGCTTCATCAGGGATGTAATGAGAACGATGAAGTTCTGGCGCTTGCAGCGGCAAGGGCCGAAGCAGAGGAAGCATATGGCAACCGGCTGATGGATATTCCGGCAACGTTTGCTTTGAAGAAGAATGGATTCGGGAGAGACGATGGGGCGTCAATGAGGAAGGCGTATGAAGGGATTATCCAGGAGATGGGGGAGGAAGGAAGATACCATGTGCAGGTTTCGGATAATATCAAGCGGATGGTGACCACGCCATTCGGTAAATGGGCAGACGAACATCGCCAGAGGATCGATTACTCGTATGGTGTTCTGAAAACAAACCTAAAGGCATATGAAAAGGAATTGATTGAAGTACAAAAGAGTCAGAAACGATATTTCAACAAGTGCAGAGTTTTGGAGGACTTCAAAGAGAGCTCGTATGGGTTGGAGAAGGTCGACAAGAGTCCTGAGACAGAAAAAGAACAGGTAGATGCGGGGGCAGAGAATGAGACTGAGGAAAAGGTTGAAGATGAAGAAAGCCCAGTGGAACTGGGAGACGAGATCTACTCCCCAGAGGTTGCTAAGCAATTGTTTAAAAGACTGCTGGAGGAGATTCCCCAAAAGAACATCAAGGTGCCTATACTGGGAACGTACGATCACGTTTCATCTGGAGATGTTATCGTTGAGTGGGTTTTGAATAACATCTCAGGCGGGGTGCTGTCGAACGCCGAGAGGTTTGGCCAAAGTTTAATCAATGAGGGATATCTTCGGCTAGTTGGCCAGGTCGGCAACAAGTTTGCAAACAGTTCGGTGATGCATTACCAATGGAGAAAGAAGGCGTATGAGCTGTGCGGCAAGGACTATGGTGAGGTTTCAAGGGATTTGATCACTCCATTGGTGGGTGAATATATTGGGGAGACTATAAACAATTATATCCATAACCCGCATCCAGATGAGTCTCCTGAAGAACGCCTAAAAAGAGAGGTGGGAGAACTAGACGAAAGGTACAAGCAGAAAATCAGGAAACTAGATGAAATTAGGTGCAAGCTGGAAGAATCGGCGATCGATCACTTATCGTTCATGGAACGGTGCGAGTTTGATAGGCTTAAGGCACTAAAGGCCGTTTTCCTAGATTTCTTAGCCTCGCTGTCGAATGTTATACCCAGTATCCAATCATCAGTTGATAAATTGCTGCTATATCAGGAAACAGTTCATCCTGCGAACGACCTGCGATATATTCTCGAAAGTTACCGGACTGGGTCATTCTCGCCTAAAGTTACAATTTACGACAATTATTATAACTCATCGGAAGACCAGATCTTTGGAGTTGATCTAGAACTTCGATGCAGAGGGGACCGCAAGAGGGTTCCATTCATCGTCTCTTCGATTCTGAGCCATATGGATGCTCAGTACCCTGAGATGGAAAATGACGAAGTCCGGTTAGGAGTATGGACTGTTACTGTTCCGCTAAAATCATCACATTTATTACGGAAGGATATCAATACAGGCAAGCAACCGCCCTTCACAAGGGCTACTCTAGAAAAATACAAGCCGCCGATTGTGGCCAACGTTTTGAAGCTATACCTTGTTGAATTACCGGATTCGGTCATCCCCTCGCAATACTACGACATCATAAAGACAATATATGCTCAGCATGGTAACGACGAAGATCCAAGAGCAAGAATCTCGGCCATACAGAATACATTTTCTCAACTAAGGCTGTCTAACATTGCCACGCTGGATGCAATAACAAGTCACCTATCGCGTTTAATAACAATCGCAAATGCGTCAGACGACTATAAGACGAAATTGGCTCAGGAGTTCAGTCACTGCTTGTTACGTCCCCGCTTGCAGTCTCCGTTGACTATTGGGGACAGACATTCGTTCCGTCTAGTCCATGACCTGCTTTTGTACCGTGAGCCGATCTTCTCTGAACTCAAGCGGAATAACTCAGACAGCACAAGTCGACATCCAAGCTTGGTCAAGGAAACTGTTCGAAGACCCAGCCTAAAGAACCGAATGGACGCTCTGTCGTTGAAGATTCGAAAGAACTCAAGAGATAAGAAGGAAATTCCTGAAGTGCCTGACGAAGCTAATGAATCTGATGAAAAACACACTGATTCTAAAGGTGCTGCGAGAAATAACGAATCATTGACTTCGACGGTGGTACCTTTGAATGAGGCTGAATATGAAAGCCGTACTCGTACTCCAGTCAAGCAAGAAGAGCCTTCTTCTCCTCAACCTACCGTACCAGGGGAACTGCAGAACCCAATAGTTATTGATTAGTCATTAAATAAATAAATAAAAGAAAGCTACGCTACGTCACACGATACTATAACCGGTGCTCCTCCACGTCTGTATCGTCTTCAGAGTCGGTTACGGCTTTCGAGGTAGGCGCAAACAGGCGTCTGGGCTTCAAATCTGATGCCTGCCCGTCTTTAAATGGCCTAAAGACTCGCTTTCCTCTAAATATGTACCACATCCCTGGAACGCTTGGTGGTAATGGAATATGCGGATGCTGATGTTTTCCGGCCTTAACTTTAGGCCCGTCGTCTTCTTCTTGATTGACCTCATCGTGGAACGCCTTAACATCATCAAACACTTTAAAGCCTTTAGGAGGGTCATTCAATGAGGTTATGCGATGCTTTGGTGTCACTGATAGAGGTGCTGCTGGCGTCTTTGAGTACGACCTTCCGCTACCTACTTTTGAAGGGTTTGCAGGAAACAGTATCCTTGCTGTCGTAGAATTCGGCGTACATATAGCATCAATTGCCCTTTTCCTGTTAACAGGAGTCTCCGCAGGGGTTAACGGTATAACATGCGATTGCAACAGGCCCCGTTCTATGGTCGTTTTGTCATTTATTGGGTCTTCATGCGATTTTTTGGTCGATACGGGTACCTTCCTCCTGTAGTAATCGGGTTCATCGATAGGAGCGTACCGCGGGGTCGGAGGAGTAAATGGAACAAATCCACTATATGGTGGAGGTGTTGTTGGCATGAGTTTCGTGAGCAATTTCAAGCAATTTTTGTTGGCTACTTTTTAGCGATATAGATTTGTGGTTGGCGTGAAGATGAAATATAGTGTGGCTGGTTGGTGTTTTTGGCCCAACATACACCACAAGTTTTATAGTAGTAGGATGAAATGGACAAGATTCGCCGAAGACATGCATTTTTAATAGATCCGCGACATCTAGATCGAATAGACAGTTACCATATACTGCGGGACAAAGTTCAGATCGAAGAGTTTAACTCTCCAAGGCATGACCGGATAGCAATTCCAAGGTCTCTCCAGCCTCAGACACTGCAGGAATCACTGTCAGGAGAGATCCAAATAACTTGGTCGAGGAACACAAAGTACATGAGAGATGTTCCCTTCAACTCGAACAGAGAGCCGGGATTTCATGTACAGGCTTCTCTGGATACCCCTTGGAGTGTGGTTTCTCAGCTATGCCACGAACTCGGATTCGGTGAGACCAATCGCACTGTGACGACTCCGAACTGGAGGTCTTTTTACAAGCCTTATAGGGCCGAAGACCTATCATCCACCTGGCTTTCCAATCTGTACACATCGAGCGAACTTGATTGTTTGGATTCGTTGTCTTTGGCGTACGGGTACACTCCAGCATCACCGTTGCAGAGCCAAAAGGCAACTGATCTTAGCATAGAGGCATATTGGCATTCTAGAGAATCGCTGGAAGGGTCAGAAAGCACAATCGAAAAGGGTAATGACAAGGTCGAGATTGGCTTTTTATATTCTAATTCTGCATACGCCGTGGAAGACGAGTGGGCGCTTAGCGGATTGATACGCAATTTGGACAGCGACAAGTTCGAAAAAGCACTGATCCAGTACTCACTCAAGCATAGAGAAGGTAACGGGAGATACTCTGCTGGGTTCCTATCTCCATTAGGCTTGCATCCCAAACATCGATTGTCGTTCAAATCAGTCGTCCCGCCTCAGGAATCTTCGTGCAGACTATATGCGAAATACACTATTCCTAACTCGCTCTTTCTAGATAAGTACCAGCTGATGGATTTGGACCGGTCGACAGCCTCAATCGCGGCGTCTGGGAAACTCATCGGTGTATGGGGTGAAACTGACCTCGAAGCGCCGATCTGGTTGACCAACGGATGGGGCAGCGAAGCGGTTGTTCAGGTTTATCCGTTACAGGAGGATTTCGACTTTGACCTTCAAATGCATTTGAGGTATGCAATGCCCTCAAACTCTTCAAGCTGTGCCTCAGGTAGTTTACCATGGCCTGTAGTCTTCTGGGCATGTAAAGACTACGACTTCGAGGAAAGAATTTGGAGCCCCGATCATGCGGGTTTAGGATATGAGTCTCTATTCCCCAAGGACACGATATTTACCTATCTTGAGCCTGATTCGACAGGGCCACTGGAGTCTGAGTTCCAGATTCCCGTGGCTCCCTTCGATCGGTATGAGATTACTCAGTTATTATCAGTATCAGTTATTCTGGCGGGGTTTCTTTGGATTTTCTGTAAAATATGCCTTAAATTTAGATTTAGACGTAAGCAGGATTAGTCGTGTGAAAAAATACTTAATTTATTCAACTTTGAATGCTACAAGTCCTATATCCTACACTGCTATGTACAAACTTGTTGCTGAAACAGATAACTACGATTCTGGATCATGGGAAAAGGAACACAAGGACTATTCGTTGGGGGAGCCCCGGGGTCACCCGATCGAGTCCAATATATTCCGAAAAGCAGAATGGACACCGGATGGATCGTGTATAGTTGCCGTTAATGAGGATCAAGCGATCCGGTTGTTCGTGGTGCCGCCAGATATTCTCGATCATGACAAACCGACCGCACTACTGCCATTTACGCGTAGGTTTGGACCGTCCTCGATCCTGTCGTGTGCTGTATACCCTGGATTCAATCTCCATGAGCATTGGAGTTGCTGCGTAGTTGTCGCTAGACGCGACCTTCCAGTGCAAATGTTCAATCTGTTATCGTCAGATTCACCTACGGCGTCTACCTTCCCGATGATTGACGAAAATACAGAAGAATACCTTCCGGTGCACTCAATTGCCTTTGACGAGGCTGGCTCAACCGTCGCCTGTGGGACGCGAAACAGAGTTACTGTTTTCGACGTGACGCGATCTGACACGGTTACGAGTTTCAAGTTCAATGGGATTGTTTCTGCGCTAGAGCATAAAGAGTCTGATTCTAATCTGATAATTACTGGCTCGTTTAACGGAATTTGTGCGCTATATGATATAGCAGACCCAAGGCCTATAGCTGCCACTGCGCCCACCCGGACCTCTAACGGAGTTGTTCAGGTGGCATGGTCAAAGACAAATTGCAGCTATATCCTTCAAGTGTGTAGGAATTCGAATGCCATTAATATACTTGACACTAGAATGGGGCTTCGGACTGTGACTAGCCTGAAGGACTGGAAAGGGGAGACAAACCAACGGCTCTGGATTGACCAAAAGCAAGATAACGGTATATACGGGGGCGGGACCGACGGGCAGTTAAGGCATTGGAGCCATGGAGAGTTTCCGCAAACGTTTCCTGCCCATACTTCGTGCCTGACATCAGTGAGCGTCAATCGATATGCACCATTGATAGCCACATGCTCCGGGGACCGGATTTCTGCAGAATGCAGGTTGAGGATCTGGACCAACCACTAACGAGGGGAGGAAACGAACCATTTCATTTCTCGAGATATGAGGCCGTGCAGCTCAGTTTTGAAACCTGGGCAAACCACTAGTGAGAAGAGAATAGAAACCCTTTGATTTCCCGAGCTATGAGTCCGTGCAGCTCTTGGCTGCTGACTTTAACGCTATCTTTGATAACCTGCTGCCTGTCATCCTTCTTCTCTGCCCGGGACAGATCTGCCGCTGTTTTGAACCTGTTCAGGTACGGCGTATATATCTTTGAATGGATCAGGCTGTCAGTTAACCGTTGCGTTTTAGTCGTCAAGTCCAGGATCTGCTGGGACGAGTAGTTATGATTCAATAGCAGCGACGACTGCGACAGCGTCGATGTCCAATGCTTGTTCCAGAGCAGCTGCAGCAGTTTTGAATCAAGGCTGCTTTTGAAGTATGTAATCTCGAGTGGATAATATCGATCTGAGTGTACCCCGAAGTCATCTAGCTTGGACACTGGTATTGTTTGGTATTCATCAGATGACGAGGAGGACGAGGAGGAAGGCGTGTATCCCTCTGGGTATGTTCGAAACGCACCAATATCGACCTTGCCGGTTGAGATTGTTCTATTTGGATCAATCACCAGCGCCAGGTATGGATCTTGAAATTGCTGGTTCTGGGCTTGGGTTCCTACGTCAATTCCCGATAGCCAGCATCCGTACCCGGGGTGCGAGTGGTACCAGCCAACAATGTTCTCATGACGGCCCACTGATTGGAGGCTGCTTAGATACTCAACCATATATTCGTAAGCTTCTCCAAGGGCGTTTACCCTCGTCTCCGTACCCTCAACCGGTAACGGATAGGTATCCATGACTATGAATTCGGTACCCATGATCTTGCCAGTCATGACTCCCATTACCTCTATCGACCCTCCAGACCTGGCGTGAATCACCATTCTCAACAGCGCTAACGCTGAGATCCTGACCCCAGTGAAATAGTGCGGATCGTCCTTCCAGGGACTCTCGCGGAGAATCTTTTTTTGTTGTTCGGCGTCGTAGCTATATATTTCGTCTAATGGGTCTACTTGTTGAATATCATTCTCAATTTCAAAGTTGGTTTTGGCATTTTCCTGTATATTCATGTTGTGTTGTTGTTGTGGCTGTTGTTATTGTTGATGATGTTGTAGGTTGTTGGAAGTTATTCTTGACATGGACAAATGGACTAGAGTAGTGGCCAAATATCCACAACTATCAGTTTTGAAAAGGGCAATTTGGAAAGGCACAATTAGCGAGGACCCTCCTAGAGCTTTACTATGGAAAGTGCTACTTCTGTATGGGACTTTTGACCAAAACTTATGGGAGACCAATCGGTCGAGATCCCAGGACAGATATCATAATCTGATAGAGGAGCATAAATGGATAAACGAAGATGACCCGCTCAGCGCCAGTTCGGATGAAGATTTGCGGGAATCTATTAGACAGGACGTTGAGCGGACGTTTCCTGAGTTAGACTACTTTCGCAATCTTGAAACCCAAGAAAGCTTATCTCGTGTACTATACATTTATGCTAATCAGAATCCTGATGTTGGCTATAGACAGGGAATGCATGAACTCGCAGGCATATTCATGTGGGTTGTACAAGCCGAATACGAGACTTTCAGCCTTTTTGACGAAGTAATGAAGCATGCAAAGCCCTGGTACTTGCCACCGGAGAGCCAGTCTGTTCCGTACATTGTTGGCAAATCCCAAGCCATTCAGGAAAACATCATAAGGATAGTTGACCCAGAGCTGTATCATCTATTCGTTGAGAACTCGATTGAGCCCCAAATGTGGGGGATTCGCTGGATCCGACTCCTATTCAGTCGAGAGTTCGACCTTGACGCAATACTGATTCTATGGGACTGCTTATTCGCAGCAGACTCGACCCTAGGACTCGTTGACTACATCTGTGCAGTTATGCTGATTCGAATTAGAACGAAGCTCCTGAGCTGTCAGAACTATTCTGAGATTCTGACCGTGCTGTTGAATTATCCAATCACGGGCGAGTCACCCCAGCATTACGTTTCAAACGCCGTGTTCCTACGAGGGCATATGTCAATTGACGGCGGCGAGTACATTGCATCTCAGTATACTCACCTATGGCCGCGTTTGAGCCTGCCGTCCATGAAGAACGTATCACTAGGTCTACGACGGAAACCAGCATCGGATCCAAACAATTTACTGGACGTGTTCACAGAGAATCTAGAAATTCTAGAGCATCTACATTTGAAGGACCCTCAAGCCCAGTTGGCTCTACGGAAGCTACGAAAAGTTCGAGATTCCCTGACTCCGCAGCAGAAACAGAAGCTAGAACAGAGGAAGCAGGACGACGAGGACCTTCCAAAAGAAGCGAAAGACCCCCAACAAGCCAATAACGTCCAATTGACTCCGACAAGGGCAACCACAATAGCCCAAAGCGAATTTTCATGGATGTTAAATAGCCCTAAACCCAAGATTGGTTTCAAGGGACCCAAACGGACGGATCCTAAGGATTTATTTGAGTTGTCGTAGTTCTCCCATCTTTACCCTTTTATACCATGGATCATCAGCATCAGCATCACCATAGCCATAGTCATAGCCATAACCCCGAGCAGTATGAAGAAAACTATGAAAAAGACGTTCAGAATGGGGAGGCCAAGGCAGTGGTTGGAGAATTGAGGATTCCTGGTGTTCGAAGGAAAACCGGTACTCCTGAGCTTTGGGGGATCCACTCAGTACCAACAATGTTGTCTGACTTTAGACGCCATACAAGCCATAGTAACTTGCACCTTCCCGGTACGATTCCAAGCATTAGCAGTAGTCCTGTGGTAGAAGAGCCGTCGACGGTGCTGGGGAGTATACCGGCGTTTATTTCGTTGCCAACCAGTTTGTTGGCTGCCGAGTATCTGGCGTCCAGGACCAGCGAGGTCTCTTCCGTGATGATGGTCTCAGGGGTTGTGATGATATTCGCCGGGGCAGCTACGATGCTGGAGAAGAAGCCATTGAGCCATATGTGGAAGAAGGATCAGTTTAGCACTCTGATGCTGGTTATTGGGCTGGCTTCGTTGATCCTGTCTTGTACGGCGTTAGGGGCAGTTCGCACGACCATGACGGTAATGACATGTTTGAATATCCCAGACCGATCTATAAAGGCGCTGTGGCCATATCTGGTGTTCGTGGCGCTGCTTTTCACTTATGATTTGGGGAATTCAAACGATGTCTTTAGGCTGATGATGGGCTATTCTGCTCTGTTGAGTACATGCTACTGCCTAAGGTTTCAAACGATGGCAGTCTCGTCTGGATTGTCAATGGTGTCTGGAGTAGTTTTACTAATTCCTGGGCTGGCGCTTGCCAGGCCTGGCCTGGATATGATCATACTGGTGGCCATAACAAGCGGCTCGATATCCGTTTTCTTGCTCGCAAAACGCGACGTTGTGCCTTCAAAATTTAACCCTTTAGTCGGATCCATACTAGCAACTGGGCTTAGGTTTTTGGTTCAGGAGACTTCGCCCTGGAGTATTGTGTTGGCCGCATTCACGTTAATGATACCAGTAAAGTCTAACAAGATTGGGATCAGTCAGGTGGCAGCAGTACGATCGAATTGGAGCTTGGTTGATTCCATCCTGGCACATGACGATACTAGGAATATATTTTACTTCCTTCTGCTGAACTTTTCATTCATGCTGATCCAGCTGCTGTACTCAATTCTTTCCCATTCACTAGGGCTACTATCGGATAGTATACATATGTTTTTTGATTGCCTGGCGCTACTGGTTGGTCTTGTGGCTAGTATTCTGTCGAAGCTTCCTCCTTCTACGCGTTTCCCATACGGATTGGGTAAAGTTGAGACTGTCTCTGGCTTCACAAACGGGTGTTTGTTGATTGGGATATCAGGCGGTGTGATTGCTGAAGCCTTGGAACGATTTTCGCATCCCGTTGAGTTGGAAAAAACCGCAGAGCTGTTGGTTGTTAGTGTCCTTGGGTTACTGGTTAACTTAGTAGGGATCTTCGCTTTCAATCACGGTCATTCTCATGAGCACTCGCATGGCCATTCTCACTCACACTCTCACTCTCACTCTCATGGAACTGAATCTCATGAAGATGGGTGTGAACCGGAGTCAAACGACAATATGCATGGAATATTTCTGCACATTATAGCAGATACACTTGGATCTGTCGGAGTCATTATCTCCACAATCTTAATTCACTACTTTGGATGGCTAGGATTCGATCCACTCGCATCTATATTTATTGCAGTTTTGATTTTCCTGTCATCGCTACCATTGGTGACATCTTCTGCGAAAACTCTCCTGCTGTCACTAAACGATAATCAGGAATACCATTTACGAGATATATTAAACGAAGTCTCTATCCTAAGTGGAGTAGCTAGCTACTCAGTACCTAAGTTTTGGGCTGATGGGACTAAGGTCCGTGGTGTTCTGCATGTTCAATATCTGCAGGGCGCTAATAGCACTGTCGTTCGGGATAAAGTTGAGGCAAAATTAAAGCAAAATGGCATAGATAACGTATTTATTCAAGTTGAGGAGGAGAATACTCCATGTTGGTGTCATTCTGTTAGGTCAACTTAATTTAAAGGATAGTTAGTAACTTTATTTACTTAGTTTGGAATCTTGATTCTTGGAATCTGGAAAACTGATGTTCACTAAAACTATACATTACCTATTTTACTCCCAAAGAAAGCTTAGCCTTACCAAGAAAAGTTCACGAGATGTCAAGAGTTGGAGTCTTAGTATTAGGACCAGCAGGAGTAGGTAAAAGTACATTCTGCACTAATCTAATTACACATATACAGTCGATAGGACGAAAGGCACATATAGTTAACTTGGATCCAGCAGCGGAGCCTTCAGAATATGAATTTTCAGTGGATATACGAGACTTGATCTCACTCAAAGATGTAATGGAAGAGATGGAATATGGGCCTAATGGCGGACTCGTGTACTGTTTTGAGTTCTTGCTTAATAATTTGGATTGGCTTGACGAAGAAATTGGCGACTACGACGAAGAATATCTCATTTTCGACTGTCCTGGTCAAATTGAACTATACACTCATATCCCAGTATTACCAAACATAGTCAAACATCTGACAAACAGTTTGAACTTTTCGCTATGCGCAACCTATCTCCTAGAAGCCCCGTTTGTTATCGATAGGTCCAAGTTCTTTTCTGGCGTGCTGTCAGCCATGTCAGCCATGATCTTACTGGAAACTCCGCATATCAACATTCTTAGTAAGATGGATCTAATAACCGATGAAGTACCAAGACGAGAACTCCGACGCTATCTGAATCCAGATCCATTACTAATGGCTGATGAGGCAGGCCAAAATATGAATCCGAAATTTCACGAGCTAAACAAGTCTATTGCTAATCTAACTGACGATTTCGGCATGGTCCAGTTTCTGCCACTAGAGGCCAAGAACCCCGACAGCATTGCGACAATTTTAAGTTATATCGATGATATTACACAGTGGTCCGAGGCACAGGAGCCAAAAGAACCAAATGATGCTATTGAAATCCCCGACGAGGCCATGTGAAAATAAATATATCTAAAAAACATTATTATTATTATTATAGAAACTCAATCTTAACCTTCTTGTTCGGCTCGTTTGGCTCTGGATCTCGTTTCGTCTTCGTGTCAAGTCCCTTGGTAACAGTCAACATTGACGTCAAGCTAGTTTGGCCCAGGCTATTCTTTAGTTTCCGCTCCTCAGCCTTTAGCTTGCGTTCGAGTTTGGCCCTTTCCTTCGAGATTTTAATCTCCTCAGCCTCATTCATGTAGTCTCTAAGTAGCTGGGGAATAGCCTGGCAATCTCCCTTTATAAATAAGTCAAAGCAACCCTCGAACTGGGTGTTTAACTGTGGGAGATCATCCCTGTTCAACCACACAACTGCACCATTAGCAGCGTGTACAGCCTGTGACATTTCTTTCACTATTCGTTTCACACCAGGAATTTTCAGCGAGGTGCCAACAACAATCAATCCGTCCGGCTTTGAGTTTAGGTCCAACTCAGATACCGACCCAATGGCTTCTGAATCAGGATTCGGCTCGTTATATAGGACGATCCTTGGCCGCAGCTTTCCGATTCCCTGCAGGCGCTTGCCAGCGACCGACCTGACATCGTTCAATTCCAAACATTCAGGACAGTCAGGGATATCCCCCGACTGGAATAGTTCAGGGTTTAAGTCAGATATCCAATTACACTTCGAACACACCATGCTTGATATGCTCCCATGCAACTGGATAGTCCTCGGCCATGGCGGCTTCAGAGGTGCCTTACTCCGGAGAAACGGTAAACACGAGTCTAAGCAATCGATATTCTGCGTATACAGCCGCAGTAATCGATCATCTGCTGCGATCTCGTTCAAATAATCATGAAACGGCGTGGGGCCGGACCTTTCGCACAGCTTGTAAAGGTCACGAACAGTGGTATGAAAGTTTGAAGTAGAGTCCTCATCCTGATAAACCGACGAATCAAACATCGCCTTACCGGATGTTTTCAGCTTTAAGTCTCTTTGCAGAGTCACAAACAGTCCATCTTGAGACCTGAAATCGGGTATCCCGGCCTGAACAGAGATCCCTGCACCGGCAACCACCACCAGCCGCCTAGAATGTCTAAAGACATGATTCAAAACTGCCAAATCGTTTCTGAGCTCAGCGCTTATTCGTTCTTTATAAAGATGTGGATGGTAACCATATTTAAAATGCGATAAATCTAAAGTTTCTCCGCTTTTCCTGTGGATCTTCGGCAGCCTCGGTTTCTTCTTTTTCTTCTCCTCCTGAGACGATGGAGGCGTTAATAACGTTATCAATTCCATTGAAGATTATAATAAATTATATGATGCAAGGTTCCTATCTCATGCTGGAGGTTTGTTTTGTTTTTGTTTTTGTTTCCGTTTGGAAGCATAGACTAAGATTTACTCGCACAAAGTTGAAAATTGAAAAAGTCAGCTTTATACATCAATATGGTTCAAATTAACGAAATAAAGGGTGTTACACGAGAAAATCGTACTGCTGCTCATACTCATATCAAAGGTCTTGGGTTGGACGAAAAGGGATATGCGAAGAGAATTGAAGGAGGTTTTGTTGGTCAGGAAGGTGCTAGGGAAGCGTGTGGAGTCATTGTCGACCTGATTAAAGCCAAAAAGCTGTCTGGGAAGGCTATCCTTTTGGCAGGTGGACCAGGAACGGGAAAAACTGCTTTGGCGTTGGCTATATCACAGGAGCTTGGACCAAAAGTGCCGTTTTGTCCTATTGTTGGTAGCGAAATTTTCTCAGCTGAAGTTAAGAAGACGGAAGCGCTAATGGAAAATTTTAGACGCGCAATTGGACTGAGGATTAAAGAGACAAAGGAGGTTTACGAAGGTGAAGTCACTGAGTTAACACCGGAGGAGACTGAAAACCCGCTAGGAGGATATGGTAAGACCATAAGCCATGTAATTGTTGGGCTGAAGAGTTATAGAGGTACCAAACAGTTAAGGCTGGATCCTAGCATCTATGAAAGTATCCAGAAGGAAAAAATTGCGATCGGGGATGTCATCTACATTGAAGCAAATACAGGTGCTGTGAAGCGGGTCGGACGGTCGGATGCTTACGCCACTGAATTTGATTTGGAGGCGGAGGAGTACGTGCCACTGCCGAAGGGCGATGTCCACAAGAAGAAGGAGATTGTCCAAGATGTAACTTTGCATGACTTGGATGTCGCGAACGCTAGGCCACAAGGTGGACAGGATATAATGTCGATGATGGGTCAGCTGATGAAGGCCAAGAAGACGGAAATTACCGATAAGCTAAGGCAGGAGATTAACAAGGTGGTACAGAAGTACATTGATCAGGGTATTGCCGAGCTAATCCCTGGAGTTTTATTTATTGACGAGGTTCACATGCTCGACATTGAATGCTTTACTTATTTGAATCGTGCGCTTGAGTCTTCGATTTCTCCGATTGTTGTTCTTGCCTCTAACAGAGGTATTACTACCGTTCGAGGAACAGATGATATCCAGGCTCCACATGGGATCCCACCCGACTTAGTAGACCGATTGCTTATCGTTCGAACTCTTCCTTACAATGCGGATGAGATTAGAATCATTATCGAGAAGCGGTCGGTCTTGGAGGGTTCGCCTGCGACATCTGAAGCACTAGACAAAATCGCCGCCCAGGGAGTTTCTACTTCATTAAGGTATGCCCTTCAACTATTAGCACCTGCTTCTATTCTCGCCAAGGCAAATGGCCGTACTGAGATCGAAGTAGGCGACGTCGATGAAATTCAAGATTTGTTTATTGACGCTAAACGGAGTACAAGTATTTTACAATCCCAAAGTACGAAGTTCTTAGCTTAGCTTTTAGATAGAGATTTCTAATTTAAACCTGAGGAATCGCTGAACCGTCACCACGTAAGTCGCTACCGGCACTCCATACCAATGGATCCGTATTTGTGCGCTTTATAACCTGACCTCTTCCGAACATACCTCTTGCAGCACCAGAGAGTACACGCACCTTATGACCCAGTTTCTCTAACCCCCGTACCACATCTTCTGACATGTCTTCAAGCCCTACAATTGTAGCATCTGTGGATCCAGGCTCTCCTGCACCAGTGCCAAAGTCATGAGATGCAGAGTCTGGGAAAAGACATAGTCTTGGAGCATCTAACGCCTGCTGGGGACCAAATCCAAACAGCTCCAAATTCAAAAGTACTTGCAGGTGTCCCTGGGGTTGCATAAACCCACCCATAACTCCGAACGAGGCATATAGCGAACCATCAGAGTTGGTAATCATCCCGGGAATAATTGTATGATATGGTCTTTTACCACCAGCGTAGACGTTACGTGTGCCAGGAGTTAGATTGAAATTGCTGCCACGGTTCTGGAGCGGGAAGCCTGTATCCTTTGGAACGATACCAGATCCGAACGATTCATATAACGAGCAGATAAAAGAGCACGCATTTCCTTCAGAGTCACTGGCAGTGAAGTACGAGGTATCTGACTTGTGTACAGGGTTCAGAACACCGTGATCAAAGTTGTCATTAGTTTTCGTGGGGTCGAATAGCTTGGCCCTTTCTGCGAAATACTCATCTGTAAGGAAATCCTTAACATTATAGTCGAGTTTCTCGACATCAGTTATAAACTCCCCAGCATCCTTGAAGCTATACTTAAGCGTCTCGGCGAGGAGATGCAGGTATTCAGTAGAATTATGCTTAAGCGACTTTAAATCAATTTTACCTTGCTTGTCCAGCTGCTTAATAATCCCCAGGGCAATCAGCGCAACCAGCCCCTGGTTATTCGGAGGCAACTCATGTAGTCGAACACTTTCAAAATCTAATGAAATTGGGTCCAGAAATAAAGTTTCATGTGATGAGAGATCCTCATGATCCATCACACCGCCTTTACTCTTGATGACCTCCACAATGCTGTCAGCAACCCTACCTTTGTAGAGCCCATCCTTGCCATTTGCTGCAATGCTTTTCAGAGTCTCCGCCATATTTCTGTTGGTAAACACATCTCCTTCCTTAGGGGCTTTGCCTTCATGAAGCAACTCCTCGCCATTTGCCTTCCCGCTAATCAACTTACGAGCACCGCCACTCCACATTTGGCTACTAATTTCTGAGATTACTGCCCCGTTTTCTGCCAAGTCAATAGCCGGCTGGAATATCTCAGCCAGACTGAGCTTGCCGTTACCCCAGCGCTTAACTATATCGCACCATGCGGCCACCGCACCAGGAACAGTAACTGTAAAGACAGAGTCTCCAGGCAGTCTAGGGCCCTTAATACCGCTTTCTCTAATTAGTTCCAGAGAAGCGTGTTTCGGCGATTTGCCCGACCCGTTAACTCCATGCACTTTGGAGGTTTTCGCATCATAGTATAAAGCAAACGCATCACCTCCAATCCCGGTCATCATTGGTTCCAAAACACCCATAGCTGCTGACATCGCCACTGCCGCCATCTGTATTCCTCGCGATTAGTTTAATTCCCCGCAAAATTCAATTCGTTTTCACTTACGGCAGCGTTACCGCCTGCTTCCAAAATCCTGACTCCAGCAGCAGAAGCCAATGGCTGAGTCGACGCAGCCATTCCCTTAGTAGAATGAACTACCGACCGCCTTGAGTTGAATTGCCATTGATTCGGATCCATTTTCCTTATTTTACGATTTCTGTTGCTAATTTACTCAGGGGATATATATATATTAAGGTCAAGTTCCAAAGTTGGATTATAGAAAGGTGGGGGAAAAGGTGGGGAGAGGATTAGTACTGGGTACTAAACTACTAGTACTAGGTTAGACCTTACCAAGATGAGAACATTCTGCAAGGAACCTTTGAGGTGAACATAGGTCTGTGCTTCCATAAGCAACCTTTTTGGTACCGCCGGTTCTTGTGACCCAGTCTTGGACATTACTGTACTCATAATAGTTACCTCCTCCGACCGTGAATATTATAGCCTCATGGTAGTTGTTTCGTTTTGGAGGGCGGGTCAAGGATCCCCGCGTAGCGTGGGGATCAAAGTACAGGTAGTCGTCGGTAGCGGCAGCAGCGGCGGTAGATTGGGTCGGGTCAAGGATTGACTCGACGACTTTTGTGATTGGTAGGTCTTTACTAGCCGGTAAGAGATTCTTTACTCCGGATATTAAGTTTCCAAACCCTTCGGAGAGTTTACCATCTTTCAGGCGATCAGTCAACTTATTTGTAATACCGCTCAGACCCTTAAACAGGTCTGACCCTTGTACGGACTGTGAGGATTGGTTTGTTGTGTTGAGTCCTGCCATTGACATCTTGGTGATTTCCTTGACTCGCTTGATGTACGATAATGCACTAAGATCCTCACACCCTTGATTTGCGAGGGCCTTTTCGAAATCAGCCTGATCGGCTGTAGAAATGTTTGGCGAGACAATGAAGTAAACTAGATACATTCTCAGCTTGTCTTGAGGGTTTTTGTAGTCCGGGTTATTGATGTGCTCCAAGATTGTAGATTTGGTTTGCTTAGACGCATTCTCCTCTGCCTCGAACAATTGCGCCAGGCCGCGGTCGCCAATTGCCTTGAGCAAAGTCGTGGCGATATTCATATGCATGTCAATAGTCTGTTTTCTTGCCGTCAATTCTGGCAGGGCAGTGATTGCCGCCTTCAGGTGCTGAGCGTTAGAAGAGCTATTAACCTGCGACATATCTTCAAAGTCGCTTATCCCGGTCTGGCCCGTGATCTCTCGGGCGTCGGATTTGTACTTGTTGAGCGCTGCGTCCAGATTATCCGCAACCTCTGGAAACGGCAAACCAGAGTTTTTCACCCAGAAGAAATCGTTTGGATCCAGGTCGTAGCTCTTCTTGACGCTTCTGCCGTCGCTTTCAACTTCTTCGAATGTAATTCTATTTTTGTTAAGGTCGCATGCATCATTGATCAGCGATTGGTATGTCCACGAGTGTGAAAACATGGACACCAAGTCGATATTCCGGTCGAGGATAATCAGCACGGGGCGGATGTTGGCTGCTGCTTGAGGCTGGCTTTGGTGGCTCTGTTGATTTCTACTGTTTAGAACATGATTTCGTAGCTTCTCGTCTAGTTTCTGTGCAACCATTTCTGCAGCGTTACCCCTAGTGCACCTGATAATAGGAATTGAGCCCGATGTCAGGACGACGCTGAACAGTCCGTTCACAATGTGATTAATGACCTCCTCGATCTCCTCTTCAGTCACTTTAGGGTTCGCCAGTTTAGAGTAGACATCTGCAATCCCCAGGCTGAAGATATTAGGCTCTGTAACGATGAAGTTCAGGTACTGGTCGTAAACCTGCGAGATCTGATTCGAGCAGTGCACCGTCTGAGATGCAAGGTCTTCAAGCAGTTCACGAGGCAGCGGAGAAGTGAAGTTCAGGTAACTGGACTCATACAGCCCGCTAGCTAAATCCTTGCTGATCATTTTGATGTTTTCAGATGTAGGGGTCACGAAGTATATCGCTGGCACATCAGGAATTGAGTACCGATCAGAGTTCAGCAACATATGAACCGTGATACCATTTTTGAACAGGTCATTGACCCTCAACACGCTTGAGATCACGTCTCTTCCTAGAGAATCAAACACGAGGACTTTCCAAACTGGGGGTTTCCCTTCGTCGTCTTTGTCCTGGTTCAGATTGAGCATGCGCTCAATAGATGCTTGAATTAGAAAACAGCCAACACCTTTAAAAACTATATAAAACAATTACAAAATAAATATACACACCAATCTGCTTATCTCTTAGACTAAGTTCATTATAAACCGACATATTGACACTTGGTCAAAGGGTTGATGTCAGGTTTCCACAGGACTACAATCTACGCAAAACAAATATCCCACCCTCGAGACTGAATAATACCATACCAATCGACATACTTAGTGCCTTCTTCGTCCCGTTCCCAGACATCCTCCAAAAGCTGTCTTGCGAGCTTGATATTCCGGGCCATATTTCTTTCGTAGAACTTATCAAACCGTATTAGTATTAGTTTCCGGGCCTCAAGGCTACAACAGTTTACCCCAGCCACGAACAGCGGGAACACCAACCCTCCCTCGACCTCTGAGCCCAGCACCACGTCCAGGTTGTTCAGGAGCTCCTGGTCCAGACACTGCATGTCTAGCGACGACGAGTTCATGTGTAGGACGGCCTGGAACAGATGTAGCTTTGCAGTCAATTGAAAAGATTCAAATAGAGTCAGCTGCTGCTCCAGTTGCTGTGCTGTCAGGGTCAGCATGCTCAAATGGTCCGGCAAGCACTCTGCGATTTTCTGTTCCAACTCCATGGCCTTAGATCGCAGAGATTTGATCTCACCCAGCGACGAGGGGTATACTATATTCTTGTAAACCTTTTGCGCTTCGACCGCCAGATCGGAGATTTCAGCGAGGATTTGGAATAACGGATGGCAGCATCCAACCAAGGTGTCAGGCCCCACGCCGTACTTCATGATCTTCTCGTACTCGGCGGCAGGGAAGTGCGGGTTCCGTGCACATGTTGAAGAAGCCAGCAGATCGTGGTAGGCGAAATTGGTCGCCAGCCAGTGTAGAGACTTATCGCCCACAAACGAAGCAAGCCCGCCATTCATGTTGATTATCCTTGCTGCTAGAGTTAGATGCTTGTTCCAATGGATCACATCTCCATTACATATCTCGCCAGCAAGGATAAGCAACAGACTGGCCAGCGTCGTGTACTCGTGTTTGTTGAAGTTCTTCAAAACCAGCTGCATGGCCCTGTTCAGATAGCGATAGCCAACCTCCTGGTGGCCGTTGCCTCGATCCTTGTGGAACCCTGCCCATGCAACCATGCTGTACAAAACCGCCTCTGACTGGTTCGCCATAGGGACAAACACATTCAGGAACGAGTTCTCCGGCGATACGCAGATTATGTTTGCCTGCTGACCGCAGAAGTACTCAAAAAGCGTCTGGCCCTCGCTATCGAGGAACATGGAGTACCACGGAGTGGTAGGAATAGATGAAATAAGCATTTCAAAATTCATAGGGAACAGATCTGTCGTATCCAGATCTTTCGACATGTCGCTAGAATATAACTGCAGCGCAGATTGTTCCTCATGCTGCTCCTGCTGCTGTCCAGGGTCAGGCCCGTAGTCCCGGCCATACTCAAACGAGTCTTCCCCTTCCCGTGAATAGTCGAATCTGCTGCAACTCCTCGAATTCTTCCTTGGCTTGTTCTTCCGTTCAAGGCCCGGTACCGGGAACTGACATTCAAGCCCCAATCGTTCACAAGCGCTGCAAACGGGACGGACTTCATCACAGCGTTTCCTTTCATTAGATAAGCCCATAGGAGCTCGCATCGTGTAGTACTTACTTCCGTTTACGACATGTGAAGCATCCCATACGGGATCTCCTTGAATTCTCTTTGGCTATCCTGTTCATAGCCTTTTCGCACTAGGAAGGTATAGACGGAGATATGAAGAAGTTCTTCCCCACTTATCTTTTTTGTGTTACGTAATCTAGACACAACCCATATATATATATATATATGTATATACGGATCCGACTTAACTATATTAGGTACTCTAATATGGGAACTTCGTGAGGACCTTACCTACTGTTTTAAGGACGAACGACCGGCTTTTAGCAGCTCGTCACATAGAAGCAAGTTCGATGCGATGCTTGTAGCAGATGCGATACTATTTCTCAGGACCCTAAAAGAATCGTAAATGCCCTCAATCGTAGGGTCCATAGGCTCACCCGTAGAAAGGTCAATTCCAACGATATGACCCTCAGACTGTTCATCTTGCGCGGCGGTTAGAGTCTCTAGAGTATCAAACCCAGCGTTAGCGGCCAGAGTCTTGGGGATAATTAGCAACGCTTCAGCGAATGCCTGAACCCCTGATCTGGCTTTGCCCTTGATGTGCTTCTGAATCAAATGTGCAGACGCAGCGATTTGGAAAGCTCCAGCGCCGGGGACAACAGACTTATCAGTGAGAGCGTTTGAGACGGAGCGAAGCCCGTCTCTGATTGCGTCCTGTATCTGCGTGATGGTGTGGCTATTGGGGCCCTTAATCAGGATCGTAACGCTCTTTGGATCCTTGACTTCTTCAACGTAAGTGTATTTTTCCTCGCCAATGGTCTCTTCGTATACCAGGCCCGCCCATCCCAGTACATCTGGGGTGAGGTCCTCAACGGAGTTCTGGGCCACGCCGCCGCAAATCAACTGAAGTCTTTCCATGTTGCGTCTTTTGGCACGGCGCAACGCAAGGATATTGTGCTTCGCCAGGACATCCAGCGACATCGGATCGATTCCCTTTTGATTAATGATAACAAAGCCGTCGTCGTCGTTCTGGCAAACTTGCTTCTTCAGGTCGATGATTTTCTTTAGCTTAGAGTCAACAAATTTCCGTTCACTCTCAACCAGTTTATCGCGCTGCTCCGCAGAGCTGTAGAAAAACCCAGAGTTAACCTCGCTTTTCTCGTACTCCAGGGAAACGTTCAGTGTGAGAATGTGCGCATTCTTAACGCGCTTGGGCATATCCGGGTGTCTTGCGCCGTGGTCAAGGACCAATCCCTTGACCAAACACGTCTCAGTTCCACTCTGGTGCTGCATCTTGGCAATCTCGATCATGTGCAGATCCAGCTTCTCGTCGGGAGAGTAGATACTAAGCACAGCGTCGGTCACTATTGGAGTCAAGATAGACGCCAGATCTGCCTTTACCTTAGTAGTCAAAGAGCTCCTGGCGACTGCAAGTAACAGCTCGCGATCAATCTCTACATCCTTTTTGAAATGGTTAAGAAACTCCAAAGTCTCCTGTCTAGCGATCTCAAACCCCTCAGTAATAACTCGAGGATGCAATCCTTCGCTGATAAAACGATCTGCCTCCTTCAACAACGCACCAACGTATAAACACACAGAGGTGGTACCATCACCGGTAATCTCATCTTGCGCAGTTGCAGCCCGCGCGATCATAACTGCAGTAGGGTTCTGGATTTGCATTTCCGACAGTAAAACTTTTCCATCTTTGGTGAGCTTGATGTTTCCAGCACCATCCACGAGCATCTTAATGGTACCCTTTGGCCCAAGGTTTGATGCCAAAACGGCCTGTAGGCCCTGGGCTGCCGAGATATTCACAGCGAGCGCCTGGGCTCTTCGGAGTGATTCTGCTTTGGGGTTCAGCAGTTGAATTGCAGCAGACGACATTGTGGTAACTTGGTTCAAACTTTTCTAGTGAAGATAGATCCCACCTTATATATATACACCACTCTATTCTAATATCATTGCACCATGAAAACCCCACCTATATTATAACGGAACCATATAGATAGCATATATTATATAAGTTAAAACCCTTTGTAGAATGTCGGTCAAGGCGATCTTCTCTTCGTTTAGAGGGGAAATGGACGACTACCAAGCCAGAAAAGACTGCATTATCAGATTATCCAGAGATATCACCTTATTAAGTAAAAAAGCGTAAGTTAAGCTAGCAATTATGGGTTTTTTGGGCTGCGACAGTAATGGTAATTGAAGGATATTCGAGCTGCAGCGGTCACATGTAGACGAGGTTAGGCCATTGGAAGACTACTGGCAGAAAATCGATGTACTATTTGGCAAAGTAGCACAACAGGTCGAGGAGACGTCAATATGGAAGTTTAATAGACAGATCACTGACGGGGTCCAAGAGTTTATTGAGGCGAAATCTTTCGAGTACTTCTTACGGAATAGAAGGATTATTCCCTTTGAAGAGATTGAAGCGTCAATTTGCATAGAAATTGGCTATATGGAATATCTGTTAGGGTTGCTGGACCTTACCGGAGAGTTAATGAGATATGCCATTAACCATCTCACAGAGAGATCCAAAGAGCAAAGGCAGGAATCCCAAATAGTCAGTGATATTGCGAACGTCCTGCAGGAGCTGGAAGCGCAGCTGAGCCTACTAGATGCCAAAGAGCTGCAATCTAAAATGACTGTTTTCAAAGCATCGTTAGCCAAAGTAGAAGAGGCCAGATATTCATTGGCTATAAGAAACTTCAATCAACGATAGCACTAGAAAGATGTATAAGCGAACGAAAAAGGGACATGCTAGTTAAATAACGAAATAAGAAGAATGCAGCGAAATAAATAACAGTAACTAGTAGTCGCTAGGAAATATGTCCTCGCTACCATCAACAACAATGTCCTGAACTTGTGGACAATGTCTTTCATGGAAGAGGTTCTCGTCAACATCGTGATGAGTTGAATGATGATATCTTGAGTTGAAGAGCTCGGGGTTCCAAAGAAACCCTTGTGACTCTTTGACGCTGAGAGTGTACCTTGAACTACCATCTTCAGCCCTGCCCAGCTCATATGAGTTATGAACCTCCTGCAGCATGGACTCACTTAGAAACGAGGACCGTCGAATGCTTACAGGAGACTGGGACTGGGGCGAATGCGATGATTTATCTTCAGGTTTTGTCATGTTCATTGTTATAAGGTGGTAAAGATAACATTTTGGCATCGGACCTATATATATATGTCCCATGCTTAGATAAGAGATAACACCCAAATTACTATTACGTCTACTAGCTGCTGCTATGTATACAGTAATAAGCATATTATATACACTGTCATATCCAGTAATATATGGGCCGTTAGACATAATCAATCAGGGCCAGCATAAAACCATATCAAACAGCTGTACAACAGTGCATATATAGTATAAAGTACAGAAACTACAGTAATATATAAACCATTAGACATATTAACCAAAAAACAAGACCAGCAAACAGGAACATATCAAGAAACCAGACACTAACAATAGATAAGAGAAAAAAACACGGCGTTATTCATAAATTAGACATCGGAGGATGTGATCATTATAGAGGCGTTCGGCTTGGGCTTTCGCAGCCGCCCGAATACGCGCTTGACTGCCTTGCCAGAGCCTCCTAAGCCGCCAGCCGGAATATAGGACACATCGTTGGTCATGGCAGGCTGGGGAGTAACGGGCGAAACCAGTTCCTCGTCCTTCTCTTCGATATGGTCACGCTGCCAGCCGTAGATGGCTTCTTCATCTTCACGCATGCTTTCGGGCGTGAGAGTAATCTTTAGCGTCATCTCGCGCGGGACCGGCGAGACTATACTGTTTCGATGAAGAAATTTAGTCTGCTCGACCTGGTCGTCTTTGTCCGAAAGATCGATGGTCTCTGGGAACCCAAACTCGATAATCTCATCGAAGTTATAATCGGATTTCGCCAGTAGTTTGAGCATTTCGCGAGTTTCGCTATCAGCATAGTACTTCGCGTGCGCCGCTAACGACGCCAAAGGCGAGTCTTTCACTTTGCTCGCAGTAGGAGTCTGCACCTGGAGTAGCGGCTGCTGCTGCTGGTGGTAGTGTTGTGTTTGTTGTTGTAGATATGTTGGCGATTGAGATACTTGGAACATATCGTTCGATGATGAAGAGGTTGAGTCTAGTATTGGCCGCGAGATGGGTCCAATTGAATGGCTTGAAATTGGCCGGTTCACCACAACTCCAAGTTTTTTCATACTTTTTGGTCGAGACGATAGCGAAGACTGTCTTTTCTCTAGAAAATAGTGGCTATTACTACTGGAAATATGCCATTTGTCTTCCATCGTTGAGGTTATAGACCCTGGAGTTGTTATCGCCATCGCAGGGGATCTCATCGACCCAAAACTGGAGATAGAACCGGAGGGTGACGGGAATCCAGATGAGGCAGGAGACCCTGGGAGAGAAGGCAATGGGGGCAGATTAGGCTGCGGCCTTCTATCCCGGAATGAGCGAGCCTTTAATAAGTTCGTCGATTGCTGAGTTTCAATTTGCAAGGGGGTGTTGAAATTGTTCATTTTCGGTGATGAGGAGGATGATACATAAAGTTAAAGTGGAAAAATATTGGACTTTTCACCCCCTGAACGATCTACACACCTAAACTTTATTTAAGGTTATTGGTCCACCAGGAGATGTTCCCAAACGAGCGGTCAACACCTCAACTCCAGTTTCAGTTACAAGCAACATATGCTCTGGGTTGTTAGCGAGGTCTTAGCTATAAAGTTTCAGGCGGTTTGAAGTACTTACCGAATTGTGCGCTTCTCTTTCCGTCAAGCTAGATGTTGGTGGTTAGCATGTAGTTCGTCAGACCTAAACAAGCTAGCAAAACATACCGTAACAGAGGTCCAGTTGTCAGGCCACATTTTATCTCGATAAGTCCCTAAACAGAGCATTGGTTCAATTGTGAAGACCATTCCAGGCTTGCAAACCCCAATTGCCTTGTTTTTTCCATCTGAATGTTAGAATCTTACACAAGCCCCAAACCAAAAATCAAAAAAGGAAACCATACAGTGAGGAATGTCCGGAGAACAATGGAAAAGCTCGTTTGTGCCGTGTCCGCAATAGGTCCGCACCACAGAAAGCTTATTCTTGTTGGCATATTTCTCTATAATGTCCCCAAAATTCCTGAATAATGCACCAGGCTTCACAGCCTCAATTGCCAAGTTCAACGCCTCTCGTGTTGTCTCTACTAGCCTGACGGCGTCAGGATCGGCCTTTGCCTTGTCTCCAACATAGTACGTCTCGTTTAGATCGCTGTGAAAGCCGTCCTTATAGAACGTGACGTCCAGATTTACAATATCCCCATCCTGCAACGGCCGCTTATCCGGTATCCCATGACAGATAACTTCATTCACACTCGTGCAGACCGATTTAGGGAAATTGTAGTAGTTCAGCGGCGATGGATACCCGTTTCTCGCCATGCATTCGTCATGGATAATTTTGTCGATTTCGTCTGTAGTGATGCCAGGACGGACCGCTGCAGCGCCAATATCTAGAATCTGCCTTGCCTCGATTGAAACCCGTCTAACAATCTCAATCTCGCTTGGGGTCAAAACCCGAATCGCCGTCGTACGCCCGTTCCGCTGCTCGCTGCGCGGTTGCCCATCCTTAGCGTAATCCGGCAAGCGAACACCTTCTTTGACCGCCCTTCGCGCGCTCAGCGGATACACTGCCCTTAGCTCTCCCGTATATACACTTTCAGGAAACGGATCATATTGTGCAGAGTCTGGTTTCGGATGGATATTTTTATGCAATGGCCAATTTCTCTTGAAACACGTCTGATCACAAAAGAAACTATCAGTACCGGCTTTCAGGCACGTCGGACACCTTAAAGACCCTGCCTCTTTACCACAGTCGGCTCCAGCGCACAAGATCATCTTTTCCTCCTGTTCTTTTCCTCCTCTCTTGCGCAAAATGAAATCTAGGTATGTAGATGTATCCAGATCCGTATATACTGGTCCGTATATTTAAGCGAAAAAAATTTGGGTACACTCCAGTCACATGACCGATTAGCTTTTTTGTTTTGTCCCTCTCCAAGATGAAGAAATTTTCAACAGGATTATTTTCACCTTATCTGAAATTTTCTGAACACCAAGTAAGAAAAAAAAATTTCAAAGATGGTTGATTACTTGTTGTTCGAGGAAGCAGCAGGATATGCGCTATTTCAAGTAATCCTGCAGCCTGAAGATATCGGTGCTCGGCTTAAGGAGGTCCAGGAAGCTTCGAACGATCTGGGAAAGTTTGGCAAGATTGTTAAGCTTGTGTCGTTTGCACCGTTCAAAGGAGCAGCCCATGCGTTAGAGAATGCGAATGACATTTCAGAAGGAATAGTGAATGACCATTTAAAGGCTCTGCTAGAGCTTAATCTGCCCAAGCCGTCGAAAAAGTCTAAAATCTCGCTAGGGATCTCTGATAAGAATCTGGGACAGTCGATTAAGGATGCCATACCCGAAGTTGAAACCGTCAATAACGAGGTCGTACATGATTTATTAAGAGGAATCAGAAACCACGGACCCAAGTTGCTCAAGCAGCTTGACGAGGGCGACTTGGAGAGGGCTCAGCTCGGGTTGGGCCATGCTTATTCCAGAGGGAAAGTTAAGTTTTCAATCAACAAGAACGATAACCATATTATCCAGGCGATTGCGCTCTTGGACCAGCTTGACAAGGATATCAACACATTTTCCATGCGGGTGAAAGAATGGTATTCGTGGCATTTCCCGGAGCTGGCCAAAATCGTAAGTGACAATTATACCTATGCCAAATTAGTGCTGGAAATCAAAGATAAAAACTCCCTAATCGGTGGGGACAGCAGTGACAGGCTTCTGCCAATAGTCAATGACGACAGCGGGCTTGTGCAAGCCATTCTTGATGCCGTGAAGATCTCGATGGGTCAGGATATCTCAGACAGCGATATGGAGAATGTTACAATGTTTGCTAAACGGGTGGTTAATATCACTGAATACAGACAACGACTGTCGTTTTACCTTAACGAGAAAATGCATACAGTTGCGCCGAACTTGTCTGAGCTAATTGGAGAGGTCGTTGGGGCCCGACTAATTTCTCACGCCGGTTCGCTAACAAACCTGTCGAAATATCCTGCGTCGACTGTACAGATTCTTGGAGCCGAGAAGGCATTATTTAGAGCATTAAAAACAAAGGGAAACACACCAAAATATGGCTTAATTTATCACTCTTCGTTTATCGGTAAGGCCGGGATGAAGAACAAGGGAAGAATATCGCGATTCCTTGCAAACAAGTGTTCAATTGCCTCAAGGATTGATAGCTTTGCAGAGGTTCCTTCAACCACGTTTGGAAAGGCGCTGAAGAAGCAGGTCGAGGAGAGGCTAACCTTCTTTGACACTGGTGTGGCACCGACCAAGAACGCAGACGCTATGAAATTAGCTTTAGACGAGCTCGACCTGATGGATGTCGACGAGGAACCAGAAAAGGAGGAGAAAGAAGAGAAGAAGGAGAAGAAGGAGAAGAAGGAAAAGAAAGAGAAGAAAGAGAAGAAAGAAAAGAAAGAGAAGAAAGAGAAGAAACAAAAGAAATAGATTAAATATACATTCCGTGATGATGTGCTTTAGGAGCAGATAATGAATTCGGTTCAAGGTTTAAAGCTTTTTCCAAGCTTTTACAAATGTTCACCGTAGACTCGGGGTCGATGATTTCAAAATCCAGCTGACCCTCCGATTTGACCACAATAGCAGTTCCAGGGATCTCGTCCAGCTCGCATCTGCTCAGAACGGAGGCCACGCCTCCTGCTATGGCAAATGGCGTTGGCAGCAGAGGGATATCCAACAGCTTAGCTTTGGACGTGTACAGCCCGTAGACGTTGGTCTCGGTGGCGAACATGGCACCAGGCGCCAGCACCACTACCTGTGATGGATTCAGCGATTTGAACAGCTCCCTAGTAAACGTATAGCATTCTGCAGGCTGCAGTGGAGGCAAAACCACCACGAGCCATTCGCCGGCCTCTAAGATCGAAGTTTCAGACGTATGCTGTACTTTCTCCTCTTCGTCGCCCTCGTAGTCGTAGAGTTCACTTGCTGCGGGCTGCACAGACTCAGTCAGAATCCCACTCGTGATTGTCCCTACCACGGAGGACTTGAAAACTGTAGAGTAGCTCGACAATCGTGACGAGATCACCAGTAGTTTGCTCTGGCGCTTAGCGCCAGCAGCATCAACCTTAGTCCAAGGTTTCGAGCCCAGCAAGAATCCTGCCTCAGATTCATCCAGATCATCGTTCTCATCGAGTAAGTGACGATGGATCGGTACGTCAATCCATGGTTTCAGCTGTTGTTCGTTAGTCTTTAGATGAATTCTCCTCTAACCTCCTTCTCTTCTTCACTTACAATCATTTTTCTGATATTGGGAAACTAGAACCAAACCAATGTCAGACGAAGCTAAATTCGAAAAATCCACCCAGGAGTTCAACCTGATCCAGCGGGGTATTTATTCTCGCAATCAAGCTAAACCAAACGCAAGCTAACCAGTTAAAGAAATGTCAAACTATGTCTCGGCGAGGCAACAGCTTGAAGCCCAGTACCAAGAGAACAAGATCGTGCAAGACGAGTTCAAGCTCTTGAAAGACGACACAAAGGTCTACAAGCTGATTGGCCCGGTTCTCATTCCTCAGGAACGCGCTGAGGCGACCTCGAACGTGGATAAACGGCTGGAGTTCATCCAATCAGAGATGTAAGCGCTCGACCCAAAACTATCTACATACAAATTAGACGCCGGACCAAGCTAATTGAAGAAAACGAGTTGAACAGCAGATCGCAAACGCACAAAAGTCGCTTGAACTGAAAAGGAACGAGGTATGTTACCGTCCTTAACTGCATCATACGAGTGCAGATACACTAATTACAAAAAATAGCTAATCGCGCTACGGACTGCTATCGAGGGCTAGTGGAGATGCTCTGGTCCAAAGCTCATTGGCAGCAGCTCATCGAGCGTCAGCACAGTGCATTCTCCTTTGTCTGTAAACATGTAGATAGGTAGTGATTTATCAGCGAACTCGCGGATTCTTAATTCGGTTAGCTTTAGACTGCTAATCGTACAAGCCTTTGTTCTTTTGCTGCTACTTACACCTGGCGACAGATCCCGCAAGGACTACATGGCTCGTCCAGATCACTGGCGATGCCAATAGCTTTGAATCGCAGTTCGTTCTGGGTCACTGCCTTGGCGATCGCAGTACGTTCTGCGCAGATCGCAGCTCCGTAACTGGCATTCTCGACGTTAGCGCCCTGGATATATTCCCCGCTCTCAGTGAGGATCACAGCGCCAACGCGGAACTTCGAGTAGGGAGAGTAGGAAAAGTCCCTCGCTGAATGTTAGCCGTGCATATTCTACTATGTTCAAAAGCCCAACTTTTAGGATCATGTACCTTTCAAGCTTAAGGTTTTGAGGTGGTTGGTTTCTTCTGTTGATATCATATGGGAGAGTATAGTGGACAAAAGCCCAACATGGAAAATGATATATATAAATGCGTGACGTAAAAGCCCAATTAACGAGGAAAAGTGTCAACGAATTACACCAAACGAACGAACTAGCCAATTCGCTTGAAAAAGTCACTAATAACTGCTTAGGCCTGCCTAAGTTGCTTCGCCTTTTGCCTCAGGGACCGTAAGTCCGGGGGAAGCTCGATGCCGAGCTCGGACCTAACTTCGTCAGCGTCTCTGTCGAGGATCTCTTCCCAGTAGACGTTCAGCAGTAGCTTAGACCTAAACCCGTTTTTTAGACCCCACGGGATGTAGATGTCGCGGATCCGTTTGCGCTGTTTCGGTGCGAGCTTGAAGGGTTCTGAGAACGCGGCTAGGCCAGTCATTGGGATTCCCATATTGGCGAACTCAAATGCTTTTACTGCGATTTCTCCCTCCATGAGCACCGGCAGGCCAGTTATGGCATGGTAGAAATCGTGGCATTCTCTGTACCGCTGCATGACATACGCGCACTCGGGGTCATCGATGTACCGTACTGGCAGTCTGGTATCAGGCGAAACCCCCTCTCTATCGAGCCATTGTATGTACTGGTTCCCGATAGTAGATTTATCCAGGCTACGGAGCCGCTTGAGATCTAGCGACGTCGAGGTGATTCTCGGCCTGTCTCTTAGGATCCGGCGTCCAGTTGGGTCTGCCAGCATGCCATCTCTGAGCCGGTTGATGAAAAACGGCTGCACAGAGACCTCGCCGAACGTAGCAATGAGGTCTGCTCTACGGGGATTCATAACTGCAGCGATGCCTGATCCAGCGAACAAAAACAACCGCTGGAAAGTGTTGAGCTTTACATAGTGTGGATACATGACGTGATTTGAGCAGAGCTTGGTTTATATTTTTCGTGATGGTGATGGTGGTGGGGCGATGTGGGTATTAGTCCCTAATAGTGTTGATTACAGACGTTATGCAAATGCCTGCAAACACAACACCTAGGGCTGTGATTGCGGGAATCATTATAACACTTTTAGGGGAGTGCATTAGAACGCGGTCGGAGGCAGGCGCGGTGCTGTCGAGGCTCTGGACCAGCTCAGCGATTGTCTTTGACTCCTTTTTAGCCAGCTCCTCAGCTGCAATTGCCCTAGATTTGTACAGCTCCATTTCGCACTTGACCTCCGCCAGTTCGGATAGCAGGGTCTGGACCTTGTCTTCGTTTTCGTAGAATTTCAAGTCTCGCCGAAGCGATTCGTTCTCATTCACCTCTTTTTCCAGCTTCACGCTCATGTCCTCTACCTTTCTCTCCAGCTCAGATATGTATCCGTCCTTGATTAGCAGCTGGTCGCTTAGCGACGACAAAACGCTTGATTTGTTCTGCTTGTCTTTGACCTGTTCCAGCAGCTTCGAAACGCTCTTTATCTTAGCGCCCTCAATTCGTACGGCCTGGATCTCAGTGATGAGGCTCTTCACCGTAGACTCGAACGTAACTGAAGCGCTCACGCTTGAATTCATAAATAGTCCGCCCATGCTATGCCGCGCATGGCCCAGGACGAGATCCTCCAGAGAAGAGTCCATATCGCCGAACAGCGTCACGTCTAATGCATCAGGCTTGTTCCTCAGCCCGTTAGCTAGCCCGTTCACGGGCTTTTTCAGCGTCGCAGGCGGCTGCTGTCCTGGCGGTTTATATGCCTGCAGCGATAATACAGATATCCGCTCGACTTTGGCCCAGATCTTCTTGTGGACCAGAGCAGAGCCGTTGTCGTTTGTTATATCAATGCCCAGCTCCAGCATATCGTGCTTCCTGAGCTCAAACGGCTCGCTTTCAGTGTTATCGGGACTGAGGCGGTGGTTATTGACATATGTACCGTTCGAGGATTTGGCATCCTTAATCCACACTTTCCCAGTAAACTTATCAGCCCAGATCTCCGCATGCTGTCTACTCAGGACCCGCGAATCGAAGTACCCGTTATCTCGAAGCGGTTTCGTTTTGGCGTTTGTTTGTCGCCCGAGTTTCAGCACATCCGGCGCAAACGGCACCATAAGCGATTTCTTTTCAAACGTGCCATTCATTGACACCAGCACCAGCACTACAGCATACTGCGCCCTGGAAGGCCGCCTGACCAGCGTCGATGGCGTGTTATTGCTATTTATCGCCTCGCTTCCATTCTCCATCTTCACGGGATGTCAACATGAATGGGACGGGACATTACTCTGTCCTTCATACATAAGACATCATCAACAACAGGAAATAGAAAAACAGCAGCGAAACCAAACCTACAATGACCAGCAAAATACTGGACCTGTGCCTGAAAAAGGTCCCCGAGCTGGGGTTCCAGCAGAGCCTGGTCCACGGCCTGCGGGATGCTGGCTACAGCGATGCCTCGCATGCCATTTTTCCAAACGGCGCCTTTGATCTCGTAAAATACCACTTGCAAGCGGAACGGGCTAAACTCGAGACAAACCCCGCGAAGGATGTTAAAAGTCTCCTTGAATCCCGTCTGATGGCCAATCAGGCTCTTGGTGGTCGCTTAAACGAAGCGTTGGCCATCATGACCTTACCCAAGAACATCGGGACCTCACTGAAAGAGCTCTACAGGCTCTCAGACGAGATCCTATTTCTATCGGGAGGCAACACTAGCGATTTCAGCTGGTACACCAGAAGAGCGTCAATAGCTGGCGTCTACGCGTCTACAGAGCTATTCATGTCGCAGGATCAGTCGCAAAACTACCGAGATACAATGGCATTCTTGAACCGTCGCCTGACGGAGTTTGAGAATGTCGACTACGCCGCTTCCAGTACTCGAGAATGGCTCAAATTCAATACAATTGGGGTTTACAATGTTTTTCGGTCATTGTCTTCCTAGCCATGTATGTATATATATATATATATCCCACTATCATTATTTAACTTGTTTACATCATCAAAACCATCAACATCTCAACATCATATAAAGAAAGATGGAATTTCCTAGCCTAGTAGCCGGTTTGGACTCATCTTTACAAATAGTACGTAGTGTTTCTTTATTAGACTGTAAGCTACCGGCTAATCGTATTGTAGCTGAAGAGAATAAAGGAGCAGGTTGACGAAGGAACGCAGGATTTCGCGCGCTTGTCGCGTGTTCTGTCAACAAATAGAGTTAGTAGACTTGATCCACAGGTAAGAACCGAGGCTAACTAGGAAGGTGTTTGGCGTCGTCACAGAGACAGAGGTCAGAGAAGCACGAGAAGAGCTTTCGAAAGAAACTGGACCTCAGCTGATAGCCATAATGGATAAAATCGAAGTTGAAATATCTCGACTCGAACGTAAGAAACAAGCACTGATAAACAAAGCTGAACTCCAGCAGGTGCGGCTAGATAGATTCTCTGAGCCGAAAATCACCAAGAAGGCTAGCCCGGAGCAGTTGGAGAAACTCCACCAGCTACAGCTACGAAAAGACCGGCTATCGTACTCACTCAAGACACTTAACCTCCAGAAACAGAAGGCTCGCATGTCTATGGCGTTCCAGTGAGACTAGAAACGTAACCTAAATAGACGAGATACACAGATCAAGCTTGCGGGCCATAATCTCCAGCTGGTTCTCCAACGCAGTGAGCTTCGCGGTGACCGAAATCAAATTGGGGTCCTGGCCCTTGACGCAGATGCGCTCGTGCTCGAACACCATGGATCCGTTATACTCGATAGGCGCATGGTCGTGCTTTTTCCGGAGAAAACCTGCCAATACCGTACTTTGAGTCGTGGACTCAATCGACCGGATATCAGTAATGACGTTAGAATCACTTATGTAGAAATCCACAACGACTCCGCCAGGGAGCTGCGAGAAGAGAGTCTCGTCTGTGACTTTGACCGGGAAAACCAGGTCCTCGCTAGGAGACCTGAGCAGGTTCAGCGCCTGTCGAATCAGATTGAGCATCTGCCGAGTAGCCAGCAGTGCTAGCTGCGCGCTTTTGCTAAAGCCATGCGCCAGACGTAAACATTCAGATATCATGTTTCCGGCATCGATCAGCTGCACCAGCGGGAACGAAGTTTCCTGCCTGAACCGGATTGGAAACGGCTGAGCCTTGTTCACGCTAGGCAGCCGAACCATTATCTCTGATTCTTGGACTCGGGAGCCTACTCTGGTAACTATGCCTTTTACAGCTTCACTCTTACTACTGGACATGACCAGCTTGAAGCCGCTGTGCTCTTCGCACAGCCGCTCCAGGCACTCTTCGAGAGCCAGGCAGATGTCGTCTGCAATCTCGCCTTGGATCTCGTCTAGTAGCCATTCTAGTTCTCTACGATCTGACATTGTCAGATGATTATCTTCGGCCAGCTTTTTTGCAGTGTTTTTATTTTATAAGGTTACCCAATGACTTGCTCATCTCGTAGGCAAAGGTTTTGGAGACCTGTTCTACGCTTACGTCCGCGCCTAACTGTTTCATGCTGATTGAACGCTTGTCCGGGAGACCACATGCTACGATGCGTCTGAACCACTTTGGATCGGTACTGACGTTTAGCGCAATGCCGTGAGAGGTTACGCTCCGGCGAACGTGGATACCAATGGAAGCGATCTTCTCGTCGTCATTGATCCATACGCCAGTATTAGTGGTTTTCACTGCCTTTATGCCGTAGTTTGCCAGAACGTTTATTGCCGTCTGCTGCAGGAGTTCGACGTAGTCCTTTACTGATAGTTTGTAATATTTCAGGTCGATTACCGGGTATGCTACTAGCTGGCCCGGACCATGGAACGTAGTTTGACCTCCTCGGTTTGTCTCGACAAAGTCAGCTGCACCGTCAGCCTTCAGGAAACTAATCTCGTCTTGCGAGATTGTGCCCCGTTGGCGGCGTCCGCAGGTATAAACCGGCGGGTCCATCTCGAACGTAAAGAGCCGGTCTGGCGGCCTTCCAACGAGCTTTCTCGTTTTCTTGAAGTCAAGCATCGCCCGGACATATTCCTCTTGGATCTGGCTTGCTTGCTGGTAGGATGTTTTGCGCAGTCCGGCGTGGACCATGAATTGTTTTCTGAGCGAGCGTCTAACCAACACCAGCCTTAACTGATTTACAATGGAAAAATTAAACATCTGGCTGCTCAAGAATGAATGCCAGATTAGCGAAAGCTTGACTGTTCAGTATTTCAGAGACCGAGGACGAACTGTTAAGGCCAGTGGGCTGATTGAGAAGGGCCAGCGGATTATTCAGATTAAACGAGGTCAACTGTTAAATGTTGAAACTTTGGCCCATGAAGTGCCAGAAGAATGGAAGCGAAACTTATCGTCGCACCAACTGCTAGCGGCCTATATATACCTAAACAGAACAGAGTCCAAAAGCAAATGGAAACCGTTTATAGACGAACTACCCACCATTGAAGAGTTTGCAACTATCCCGTTGACCTGGCCTGAGGTGGAGGTCGGCAGTCAGCTACCGGGGTTTGTTCAGCTTCGGATTCGTAAACAGAGAGGCAAATTCAAATTTGATTTCGAAGCAGTCAAAGCTTTTCTGCATGATCTAGATGAGCAATGGTTCATGTGGTCGTGGCTATGCGTTAATTCTCGTTGTATCTACATGGATCTAACTAGCGAGACTATGAACAACCTTACAATGGTTCCCTATGTTGATCTTCTCAATCACAGCATTGAAGAAGGAACCGTCAGGATCGAGACTTCCTCGAAAGGAATGGCAGTGTTTGCTACTAAAAGGTATAGCCCGGGAGACGAAATTTTCTTGTCTTACGGACCTCACGATAATGCATTTCTACTTTGCGAATACGGCTTCACCCTGGAGAACAATAAATGGGATTATATAGACATCTCTGCTTATATCCTGGAAAGGCTGTCTTCGAGCCAGAAGAATATCCTTGATAAGTTGGGGTACCTAGGAGACTATACAGTTGGTAAAGATGGTCCATCATTTAGAACTGAAGTCGCTTTAGCATGTTTACAGATCCGTGGGGACGACATCCCACTAGAACTTAAACTATTCGTTGATGGGTTTAAAGATGGTTCTAGGTATCTGGATTACTCAAATGTAGTACTATCTCAGATCCTAGAAGATTTCGAAGCGCAACTAAAACCATCACCGCTGACTAAAGGATACATAGAGATTATCAACCTACAGAAGAGTATCTAAAAGACTGAATACAAAAGCAAGGGGCAAGGGAAAGACTTAATGCTCTAAAGGAACGAAAGCGTTGTCAGCAGAACGAGCAATAGCAACCCGGGCTTCAACCAGTTGAATCATGGTATTGTTATGGAGAGTAGCGATATCATACCGTTTACCCAAATCTCGAAGATAGCCGTTAATGTAATATATCTCAGTCTCAGACCTTGTAGATATATCACGCAACATAGAAGACTGATTCGAAGCAGTGCTTTGACACAAATCCTCAACGAGCCCGTAGATTCGATCAGAACTTAGCGTTGACTGAGCAAAGGCAACTAACCCATTAGGAAACGTTTCCATAACGTGTCGCTTCAAGACTCGAGTGGATTCATTAACAATACTTCTCACCAGCGACATTGAGCTCCTATTATTGGCAATCTCACCGTTTAAACATCCAAGAATGGCAGTCAACGGATTGATGCATGCGTTCGAAACAAGTTTACCATAGGCAGCAATCAGAAATTCGTGAAAGGGCAAAACCTGCGTGTTGAGGTAAGATCCACTGGCCAACAAAGCTCGAACTAAGGGCACAATCTTATCCGCGGTATCTCGTGGTTTTTCTCCTTTCACTGCAGACTTCGACTTGGTAGGTTTCTGGGTGCCGTTGGGATACAGATCAGAATAGTCAGACTTCACACTCTCCTCCGAGTCAGTTGGCCTATGATGTCTCTTTGGAGGTAAATTAGAATAATCCGCCCTCACACTTTCTTCAGAATCCGTAGGCTTGTGGTGTCTTTTTGGATGTAAGCTCGAGTAATCGGACCTGACCTCTTCCTCTTCCTGAGTGGGCTGATGATGCTTAGGTACAGGTTTAAAGTTGGAATAATCGGACTTTACATCAGCTTCAGAGTCAGTAGGATTTGTTGAGCTTGAGTAGTCTGGCAGAACACCAGGCTTATCCAATGGGTCTTCGGAGTAATCTGCCTTGACAGACTCCTCAGATCCCGTTGGATCTGAAGTCATAGCTTCATCGGGAGGAGAGGACTTTGCAAATAAAACTCCATCAGACGTCTGAGGAACCTCAGATACTTTCAAATAACCAGATCCAACATGGCTAAAAGTCCAAGGCTCCTCCGTATTACGGACTCCATGGGATGTAATACCTAGAAGGAACTTTGGTCTGTTTGTATGAGTAGGCCAGAAATTCCGACACAGATCCTCATAAACGCCCATCCCATTCTGTAACAACAAGATATTGGTATCCCGGGTTATATACGGAACAAGACCACGAATTGCACCCATAGTCTGATGACACTTTGTAGTAACGACCAAATTGGTTATATTCTCTTCGTTTCCCGGGAATATAACTCCTTGGATTTTACGTTCAACCAGCATCCTACTTCCAATGTTCTTCCATAGCTTCAAAGTGGAATTCCCTTGTATATACTTTTCCAGTCTCTCTTTAGACCGGAGAACAATTGATATACTACTGGCAGGTACCACCGAAGCCAGCCCAGTTGCCACCAAAGTACCAATGTTCCCTGCTCCAACGATATGAATTTTAAGCGAGTTCATTGTATGAAGTTGGTAAAGAGGTTCATATTTTGTTAATTGCGATGAGATCACAAAGGGCCTTTCTCACGTGACTATGCTTGCTCAATCAGGTGACTTAGCTAACGCCAGGCCAGGGTCAAAATTTCCCAATCCGGATATACTGCTTCTTGTATGCTCGGAGTCTCTGAAGGAATAGGCGAATCTTCGACAGAAACGTCATGTTACAGTGCAGAAAAAAAACGAAAGGGGCTAGTGCCAGTTTTAGCATATTTGGTAACTTTTCTTTGTTGCAAATCTATAAACAACATGAAAATCAAAATCAGAAATAGTTTGTTTGACATTCTCGAGTCTTAGGAATCATGAAGGGTGGTTGGCACGCATATGAAAGCTGATAGGATGGAAATGAAAGATAGTTTAGTATGAATCAGTGACATTACCCTAAATCTATATAAAAGATTCCTATTTATTTAATATAACGCAGGTATACCAGGTTCAAGACTCATTTCTCGGTTGGAGAACAAAAAAGTTGAGCTACAGCACTTTCTGTTCACACTTGGTCTCCCACAGTATTACTAGGTAAAGCTCTCAGATGTTTAACTATGATTGATCGGACGGGGAATCGTGTTGGCATCTAGATATGGCCGTAGCTGATAATCAACGGTAGGAAACGCAACTAAGCGGAAAGTGCACGCCGCAGAGTATGAGGCTCTGACTGCGGCTTAATTCATTCTTCATACATTTGTATCGATATTACTGTATGATAAGGTTCAAGCCAGCTACTTCGAGCGAGACTGTTTGCAGGAGAGTTGGTCTATTAAACTGAGAACAGCTCAGTCGCAAATCTGCGCAAACATTTGAGAGGTTCATGCTTCAGCGAAGCCATGGCAGTTAGAATAATAATGGTCTTAAAAACTTGAATAACACAAACTGATATTCTTCTAAGCAGCTCTTTGCATAAACCAAGTCAATCAGTATTATAAGCACTACAGATCTATTAATTCATGTCCTGGAATTAGCTCATGTTTAAACGCTGATGTTTAAGTGATGATGTTCAACCCCCACCAAGATTTATAAGGCATTTCCCCCATCTGGGACATCCTAGAAACTAGATAAGACGCTTAGTGAAAATGCTCATTGTAGGGTTGACTGGTGGCATTGCCACTGGGAAATCTACCGTATCTAAAGCCCTAGCTGAAAAGGGAATTCCAATTGTTGATGCAGATATCATTGCAAGACAAGTGGTTCAACCTGGTACTAGAGGTTATAGAAAAATCATTCATCACTTCCTGCCTACAACTCCAGATTTACTCCTGGACGACGGTCAATTGAACAGACCTGCCTTGGGCAGGGCTGTTTTTGGGAACGAGCCGAACAGAAAGGCTCTCAATAGCATTGTTCATCCCGCAATTCGGATCGAAATGCTCCGACAAGTCCTCTGGGCTTGGATCACTGGTGTTCCAGTGATAGTTCTGGACATTCCATTACTATTTGAAAGCAAACTTGACCGGTTCTGTGGAACCAGCGTCTTGGTTACTTGTAATGAATCGAATCAATTAAACCGGCTACTATCTAGGGACTCGCATCTTACTCAGGACGATGCTGATAAGCGAATTGGCAGCCAAATGCCCTTAGACGAGAAACGTCGAAAGGCTAACATAATTCTAGAGAATGATGGCTCTTTAGATGATTTACACAAGGAGATCAATAGCCTGATACCGAAAATTACCCCAAATAGATTTTTATCTGTTGCTGAGTGGGTTTTTCCCCCATTTGGTATATTTATGGCTCTTTATGTAGCGGTATGTAGATAGCCCTAACCTAGAACCTATCTTCACAACATATTTTAACAACAAGCAACAGAGCCAGAATTAAAGAACGGATTGGACAAATCAAAGAAAATATGACTGAAGGCAAAACTATCAAGTGTAAGGCAGCCATTGCATGGGAGGCAGGCAAGCCACTTTCGATCGAAGAGGTAGAAGTAGCGCCTCCTAAGGCTCATGAGGTACGAATTAAGATCCACCATAGTGGGGTGTGTCATACCGATGCTTATACCCTTTCGGGAAGGGACCCTGAGGGTGCATTCCCAGTTATCCTCGGGCACGAAGGAGCCGGAGTTGTTGAGAGCGTGGGCGAGGATGTTACCACCGTTAAAGTTGGAGATCATGTCGTTGCGTTATACACGCCGGAATGCGGGGAATGCAAATTTTGCAAATCGGGCAAAACCAACCTGTGTGTAAAAATCAGGGCTACTCAAGGTAGAGGAGTCATGCCAGACGGTACTACCCGGTTCAGGTGTAAAGGCAAGGACATCTTGCACTTCATGGGCTGTTCTACGTTTTCCGAGTACACAGTTGTTGCAGATATCTCACTGGTTGCGATCAACCCCAAGGCTCCTCTCGATAGGGCTTGCCTGCTTGGGTGTGGAATCACTACAGGCTATGGAGCGGCCACCATCACTGCGAACGTTCAGGAAGGCGATACGGTTGCAGTGTTTGGCGCTGGCTGTGTGGGGCTTTCCGTTATTCAAGGAGCGGTTGCTCGCAAAGCAAGTAAAATATATGTGATTGATATTGACGATAAGAAGAAAGAATGGGCGACCAACTTCGGCGCCACAGACTTTGTGAACCCTCTCAAAATTGGAAGCAAATCAACCCAAGAGGAACTAATTGCACGTACAGACGGTGGGTTTGACTTCACCTTCGATTGCACTGGCAATGTCAAGGTCATGAGATCGGCACTGGAAGCGGCTCACAGAGGATGGGGTCAATCAATCATTATCGGAGTGGCGGCGGCTGGTGAAGAGATCTCGACTAGACCGTTCCAGCTAGTGACTGGAAGAGTATGGCGCGGAAGTGCCTTTGGTGGTGTCAAGGGTCGAAGTCAACTGCCGGGAATTGTTGAGGATTACCTAAACGGAAAGTTGAAGGTAGATGAGTTCATAACACATCGCCATGACCTAGAAGGGGTAAACAAGGCACTGGACGACATGCACGGCGGCCATTGTATCCGGGCCGTTTTGTCGTATGTCTAAGCTCTCCAGTACTGAGCAAGGTTATGCAATCGATCAATAACCATTGGCAAGAAGGCATTCACACTATCATTGATTAAGTTCTGGAAATGGACCATGGCCTCTTCTTCTGTCATTTCAAGGCAAAATTTCTCTTTTACCTTTTGTACAGCCTTCTCTCTCTCAAACATAATATCAGGTATCGAAGAATCAGTCATCAATGCAAACAAATTTAAAATCAAGTTGGCAGATTTCCGCAACGTGGTATACGCAGTAAAACAGTAACGCCTAAACTTGTCGTAGTTCTCCGAAGATGCACCACCCATCCCTTCAATAATTTGAATCGGTAGCTTCATCATCGGCGGGAATGGTTTGGGATCTCGCCCAAGTATATATCCAAAATCAGCGTGAAAAAAGTGCCCGTCGGGACAGATCAGGAGGTTATCCAAATGTCGGTCTCCTACACCTAGAAGATAAGTAATCACACAGTAGCCGGCACAAGACCGTATAAAGGTCTCCATTGCCTCTTGCTTGATCCCTAGACTTGTTGACGAATCTGGATTATGGCTTTGAAGATACGGAATGATCCCGTGGTACTCTGCCAACACGTGAGATAAAGTTTCATTAGGTATAAACTGTAATGCTCCATCTCTTGTACCAGTGGCTAAAATCCTATACGGGGTAAGCCTAAGATCAAGATTCTCATTCCTTAAAAGCTGGTCCATTAAATTGATTATTTGAATAACCAACTGGTCCTGTCTTAAATCATCACCAGACTTGAATATGATGGGATACTGGCTGCCTGACTCTGTCTTTAGAACGATCTTCAAAGGCGATAAGCTACTCTTGAAAACATTTGATTCCTCTGGGAAGCACCCCACAATTGTCACGGTAGGATCCAGAGGCAGCACAATCGGCTGAAATGACGCAAGGCCATTTTTTGGGTCTGCCAGAAAGGCTCTCAAATGGTCGACTTTTTTCGGTCTTGATTCTTTGGACTTTTTCACGTTGATTGCCAAATTCAGCATATTATTCATAAATTTGATCTGCGCCTCCAGCATTGAAGTTTGTGAATCTCCATTAGGCTGTGACTTCAATGACCGCAGGAATTGCGCAAGAACTGGTCTAAAAATCTGCGAAGTTGCATTATTCTCCTTCGCCTCCACAGAGACATACCAGTAAAAATAATTCCCCAGTGCAAAATTCCTTGCTGCCCTGTTGATCAAAAACTTCGCAAGATATGACTTATTTGAGGATCTTTTCGCGGCTGGCTCAAACTTTAGTGCTTCGACAAGCTGAAGCAAGTACAGCTGTAGTTCATTATCGTTCGCCTTCCGTAGTCTATCGACTGCATATGATCGTATGGTAGGGTCTTTAAAACCTGGGCCCAACAGTTCTAAGGCATCATCAACATCAATTTCAGCCCATCTAGGCAGCATTTCCACCGCCTGCTTGGCTTCAACCGGATCTTCCCATGTTATAGACCTCAAAAACTTGGTCAGAGCAAGCTTATGTCGAGTGAGGTAGTACCTAAACTTCCACAGTAAATTCTTTTCATCATCAGTCAGCTCCTGACCAGGAGCAAAGTTGATTATACTGTTTAACTCGTCGCGTATCTTTGCATTCGGTTTGAGGTCCTTATCCAGGGGACTCGATTTGTGACTCCGCACTAATCTCCTATACTTAGATTCAATTGGGTTTTCTCGGCTCTGTTCCGGATCATACGCAACCACAACCTTGGGGGTTGTCGTTACTTTACTCTCAGACTCGATTAGAGGGTATTCGATATCAGAAAACACGATTGGGAAATCAAACTGTACAAAGTCAATATATAGAAAATGACTTTCTTTTGACAAAAGAGCTTGGTGATCTCGGTTGACCCGCTCTATCTGTCTAAACACCAGGTTATCTAACCAATCGACTTGGCTGATATCTCCAGCCTCATGCTTTTTAATAAGTTTCTCCAACCGATCCATCTCGCTCTCAGAGGTAACACTCGAGTCGGTCCTGCTATTGCTTGATCCATCTGGCTCGCGGTCCAGCCATACTTTAAGCTTCTGTCTACCTCTTTTCAGCGTACAATCCTTTGTTTCAAATAACCGTATCGTAGTACCCCCGTAAGGAATCTGCTTTCTGGGCCCTGCGAAATCCCAAATCGCAATCACAAGCTGAGAAGCTAGCGGCAGCTGTGAAAAGTTAATTGGCAGTGTAAGCCATTCATTCCATTTCCTAGACGATTTGAACGGTTTATACGATGTTGAGACAGGAATAGTCAGTGGTTTACTATTAGCAAATAGCTGGCAAGTAATCATAAGATCAGAGTAAGCACTAGCGGTCAGTTTAGTCATGGTTTCATTAGAAATGAAAGGATTCTAATGTACTTTGTTCGTGAGCCGATTAAGGACTTCTCCGGGTTTTCGATAAGCTCAGAATACGGTAGTTTCAACCTTTCCCCTTCGAGCGAGCATCTAGCATTAGCACTAACAGATAGACCAAGAGAGAAATACCAAGAAATTCAGTACATTTTGAATCTAAACGGTATATCCAAGTCTCGTGAGAGACAGAAGGAGAACGCTTTGCCATCCATATTCCATAATGTGGTACTCCCAGAAGATCAAAACATCAAGTACTAGAAATTGAAATATTTACGATAACCTTAACACATATATACAAAAAAAATGGAAATAAACTTTTGAAATCAAACACTTCCAGGATTGTATACTGGATTCCTAAAGTTGACTGGAGGAAATATTGCTTTCTTATGAAAATTGACTGGTTCTCCGACAACTGCAGCAGCGACTCGTGAAGCCCCGCATCGCAGACATGAGACGTTTTTGGCAAAGTTATGGTAGTTGCAACCATCCTTGCCGCACTTCCAGTCTCCAGCCCGGAATGGGACATATCCTCGTGTATGCTCTGGGTAGTACGTATGTGCTGGTTGCTGCTGGTAATTGGCAACGAAATGTTCTTGACCGGGTTGGACCTGAGGGTACGGGCACCGGAAACATGCAGTACGCCTTTGGAAGTTGGAAAATCCGCAGGACGGACATATCCAATCTCCAGGACGAGGTCTGTTCTTGCTAGGCGGGAATGGTGCAAGTATCTCTTGCGCGCGCTCCAAAACTGCACCCCCAGACGGGGCTACCTCTATTGACCGTTCATTTAGTGCCCGTCCATTCATTGTCAGGGACTCGAAAGCCTCTTCGTGAGTTTGGAACAGGGCAAACCCAGTTTCAACCGCTCTATGCTGATCTGGCGGTGCTCTTAGAGTCCAGAATGCAATGGGTCGGCCCCCATACTGTGTAAACCAGCTAGCCAACTCGTTCTGCGTAGTATCTGGAGGTAGGTTCGATAAATAAAGCACTTTGGACCGTTCCAAAAGAAATTGCCGCAGATCTGCGGCAGAATCAAGGGGGCGCGTGAGAACGTCCTTATCTTGCCTGCTCTTTGCTACCAAAGCAGCCAAAATCTTGGACAGTAGTAGAACCTCGTCTACTCCCCTGGAGCCTCCATTAACAGTGATGGACTGCTGTCGGTCAGAAACTTCCAGTGCAGTGCATATGCTCGAGATCGAGGATGCCATATATTGGGCCCGATCCGGATGGTGCCCTTGCCAGTGACTGAACTCTGTCCTCAGATCAAAGACTTTAGGGTGTCGCAGATACTCTGGCAGCACCACTCCCTTATCATGGGCTTCCCGAGGCAGTTGGACACGAAGGTCAAACGAGTCCAAAGCCACAAATGCAAAACTGTACCCCTTACCAAGGACTACCTCTTGTATAGACCTGTCTAACGCAGATATCCCGTCTGTAAATGACCCTGCCGCCTCAATATATTCCCACGAGATACCAGTAATTCCCGCTTATTTTGTTAAAACACGTCCTCTTTTCAACAAACCAGAAGAAGGAACCTTTCACATACTGCACAAAGGAGTTAAGGGTGTATTCACAGGCCGTATCAGTACACTTCCAACATGTGCCTATCATTAGCCTTGGATCTTGGTTTGTCTGGAGTTAAGCGCCGAGTACTAACCTGCTCCAGCGTCTTGGTCCATAGGATAGCCCAAGTGATTTCAATGATTTCACACGAGTCCTTCGTTACATATATCCCATGGTCATCACAGGTCGTCGAAAGATGCACAACAATGTGTGCATCTGCCATGGAGATAGAGTTATAGTTTCAGGGCGTCGCGAAATATTTCGGCAGTGATCCAAATTTTTTAGAGTGGTAAACGAAGGTTGGGAAATGGTACATTTTCATGTTCCTTACTTAATTAGATATATATATACGCTATTTACAAAATCAAAATTGAGACGTGCTGCCACTACCATCTCATTTTCTGACGACGATTCGAACCATACCCAAATCTCTGAGTGGGACGGCTCTTAGATGCCATCCAGGTGCTTCTTGCGAACCCAAATAGCCTTGGATCTTCGAGGCCCAGTAATCTACCAAAGTTCTCTTCTCCTTGCAAATACTCGCGGGAGTCAACTCTATAGCTTGTCTTCAAGAAAGACTGCGCACTTAGAACATTGTTGTATAGCTCGTTTGCCTCCTCTTCTTGACCGAAAGTCTCGGGAACTATGGTAGCCACTTTTTCAACCACTTCGCTATTGGGAATAAAATCTCGTACCGTAGTCTGAATCTTATGCTTTTTCAGCTCATTCAGATATGGCTTCTCATGTACGGACATGATCAGCGCCGACCTGCCTCTGTGTCCGATTCTTGCAGTTCGGCCGATTCTATGAACATACGATGCAACTTCTTGAGGGGCGCCCAACTGGAAAACGTTTGATACCAGAGGGAAGTCCATTCCTCGGGCGACAACGTCGGTTGTAACCAGAATGATGTTTTTAGACTTCTTGTAGTTATCAGCAACACGTTGTCGTCCAGCCTGGGTCATGCGTCCATGAATGGTTACAACGTTAATCTTGTGGCCGAGGTAGGTCTTCAAGACACGAGTGAAGTTCTCGACCAGCATAACTGTAGGCAAAAACAGAATCGCCTTGAAGTCACCATTTGCTTCGTGGCACTTAGCGACCTCCTCTTCGACGGTTTGGACACCTGCAGTGTAGATATCTGCCCAGTTCCGGCACATGACAGTCTCTTGTTCCACAAGCTCCTGTGCCTCTGGCTCGTCAGCTGGCACTGTATCGATGATTTTTGCTCGTTGTCCAAATTCATCTCTGGCAAACGTGGTAACATTGGCATCAATCGTGGCTGAAAACAATAGTGTTGGTACAGAGCCTGGGCCGCCTGTAACCTCCTCCAGAATGACTCGGATCTTGTCCAAATCGTTACGGAACCCGATATCCAGAAGTCTATCTGCCTCATCTAGGACCTTGAACTGAAGCTCCTTGAACTGGGCCACGATTTGTGGCTCGTCCAAGATATCTAGAAGTCTACCTGGGGTCGCAACCACAATGTCGCATGTTTTCCTTCCTTGGAACGCTTGTCTGAGTTGATGGCTTTTGGATAACCCGCCAACAAAGCATTGAGTACGGATTGAACGAAGTTCACCGTAAGCGGTTATATCGGTGATTTCGTCGGCAATCTGCTGCGCCAGTTCTCTCGTGGGAGAGACGATAAGAACCTTTGGTCCCTCCACGCCGAGCCTCTTAGCCTCTAGTACTTTTTGAATCGCAGGAATAGCAAACGCTCCAGTCTTACCGGTACCAGTCTTAGCGCGAACGACAACACTAGTATTGGACAAGATGGGAAGAATGGTCTGCGCCTGGACTGGAGTTAAATGCTCATACTGCTTCTTGTAGTGCAGGGAATTAGCCAGCAACCGGCTTATGACTCTCTTCTCAATGAGATGTAACACTGGGATTTTAGAAAAGCCAACCAAATTCTCCTCGCTGGCGCTGCCTTCAGGAACAAGGTCGGTCCAGTTCATCTCCGCGAGCTGCTGATAGTTGATCTCGTAGTCTTCTTCTCCTAATAAGCCATTGCCCTCCTTACCGCTCTCGCTAAGAACGTTTCGGCGAACAAACTGAGATTCTTGGGCCTCGTCATACACTCGCGGACTGTAGCCGCCGCGACTTCCTCCACGACCGCGCCCTCCACCACGGCCACCGCCATATCCCCCGCTATTTCTTTTTGGGTATCCTCCGTTTCCTCGTCCTCCTTGGTATGCTCCTCTCCGATCACTACCACCCGAACCGTTGGGATCCCATCTACTGCTATCGTCGTCACCCTGAAATCTCTTCTCACGATATGCACCACCCTGGTTACGACTAGGACGGTTTCCGCTACCCTCGAACCCAAAGGCCATGTCCTTATGACCTGACTCGTAGAAGTCTTTAACTCGATCATTGGTGTTCCTGTTTAGGGGCCTTATCGTATAGTGCAACCCGCGAATCTGACGGCTTAAAGGTGCCCTCAGCTTGGCTGCTGCACTCTGCAGCTGTAACCTAAGCATGCTATCTATTTCAAAAATATAAATAACTCGGCGCCTTATATCTTCTCAAACGGAATTTTAGTGACAGTATTCGACAGATGGTTGGAAGTATTAAATTTTCCAAACTTCTTCCTGACATACGGATTTTTTTTTGATTTCCGTCCCAATTCGGGCTAACCCTTAGCCCTGGGAGCAGACCACAATATACGCGTACTCACCTCAAATGCGTTCCCAACTTCCCACCCCTTTCTCTTACTTTCACGATCTTTCCGTTTATTTTTTAGCCCTTGTTATCACCACAAAGACTAGTAGTGGTGGATTTGATATCCAGCTGTTCCTACTGACTGGACAAGATTTGATTGATTGCGAGGGGGTGGACCTGGTTTAGATTGTGCGGATTGTCGCTATTTTGGCCTTTTGAGAGAGTATAACCTTTGTAGATAAAGCTTCTCTTAACTGTCAAGCTATCTGGCTTCGGCCCTTTTTTTGAATCAAGCTCACGTGCCATCTAATGGCACATATCTTCTTACGATAGCGTATAATTAAAGATGGATAATAATGAGTCGCACGAGGAATATGACTTTATGAATACTTCAAATGGTGGTAATATCCTGTTTAATCATTTAGACGGTGGTGGTGGTGGTCCAATGCCACACCATCAGTTCTACAATTATACACTTCCTACTACTACTACCTCAACCAGTACGGGCCTCCATCAATCTAACAGCTATAATAATTCTAATGCAAATAATGCTCCATTAATGACTGCTTCAGCGGCATCGTCGGTCGGTCATGTTCCGGTGGCGGCTGATATGTTTTATGGATCGAATGTGTTGTCATGGCAACGGCCGCCTCAAGTTAATAATGATCTTGATTTTACTCGATTACCGTCAGATGCAGGGTATTTCAATTATAACAGTAATACACAACACAATGGCGCTTTTTATAACGAGGCATCGAATGAAATGCCACAGGAGCGGTATCCTAATGGTAAAGATGTGCAGTTCGTGAATCATCAGGAGGCAATGAACATGATGTCGCAGCAGTTTTATGTCAATCCGAGCAACGATAATAATGAGCGAGAAACGAAGCAATACAGGCTTAATGATATTAATGATAACGGCAGCAATGCTAGGGCTGGTAACGATAATAGTGCAATACAGCCGAACAAGCGTGGTTTGCCGTCTGAGTGGAGTCACAACACAATGCAGGATCAAAAGAGAGTCCGACCGGACGAGCAGCCGGCTTCTCAAATGCTGAACTCAATGAGGGCCCTGCCAGCGGATGTGCTGAATCTGGTCAGGCAGCATATCGACCCGACCAAGTCAGATCAAGAAAATAAACAAATCCTGCTGACAAGAAAAGAGGAAGCGCTCAAAAACAAAACTCCGCCAGAAATCATAAGGCTCGTGTCTGCGTCGCTGTTTGAGCTGCTGTCAGATAACCCCGCATACATCAGCGAACGGTTTAAACACAACGTGCTGAAAGTTGATCGAGAAAATTGGGGCAAGTACGATCCAGTAGATGAGATTGAGGCTGCCTTTGCTACCGCGTGCCAGCTAGCTAAAAGGGATTTCTTTGACCATCTTCGTGGCGATAAGGCATTCCTGGCCAGGATCCGGAATTGGATCGTATGTTTAATAAAGGAAAAGAAGTGGGCATTTGAGTCGGCGCTGAAAGTCTTGAGGTTGATTCCCATTTCCGCTGAAGAGATTGTAAGTGCCAAGCTAGTCGCACCGCTGAACTCATGCACTAAGAAGGGTCCACCTTCAACTGTCGCACTAGCAAAGAAGATACTGGAACTTTTGCCGGAAAATATGGCCCCGCAATCTTCAGAAATACCCAAGGCTCCAGTGAAGCCAATTGCCAACGATCCTGTGAAGGCTCCCGTTAAAGCTCCCGTCAAAGCTCCCGTCAAAGCTCCCGTCAAAGCTTCGGTTAAGGCTTCGATCCAGAAAATGGACATTACAAAAATAGATGATTCAAGTGCGGTTTCCGACTCTCAGAAATCTAAAAAGCCAATTCCAAAGAAATCACCACCTATGCCGAAGGATACGCAAGGCAAGGCACCGGCGCCGTCGTCAGGCTCGTCGGGATTCTTCAAAAGTTTGCAAACTGCTCAAACCGCGCAGGCAAAGCCTCAGCCCACTGCACCGCCCAAAGTGAAGCCAGCAGCGGCACCAATGCTGTTCTCGGGTATGATGTCACTAAAAAGTCAAATGGAAAAGAACCGCGTTAATGAAAACGCACTGACGACGAGAAAGTTATCGGACTCTGCCTCGCCACCGGTGAAAAAGAAGAAGAAAAGCGTACGTTGGCGTGATGATAACTTGGAAGAGATCAAGTACTTCGAAAGCGAAATGAATCAGGATTCTGCTGGTGGAAGCTCGTTACGTAGTTCATTCGACGCCAAGCAACTGGATTTCCATGAGGCTACCGTTGCGTTGTCTCAATCGGAGATGGACGAGGATATCGAATGGTATGAGCCTTTAGAAGTTGATTTGGCTTCTGCCGAATTTAATTCTGCTCTCCGAAAGGCGAATTCCGTCAAACGAGGCGGGAATCGGGCAGTGGAAAGTAAGGAAGCTGAAAAGCAGAGGGAGCGGGAATCTCATGCATTGGTGGCTTACTACTATAATGAATCTGAGATACCGCCCTCACCTTTTGAGCCTGAATCGGAAGAAGATGATTCAAACGCTAGTGTGCAGATCATCCCTCTGTCTGCAGAGCTAGAAGACCACCCATCTGTGCGCTTCCTATTCGATAAGCATGGCAACCATAAAAATGCTCTGCCGGTATATGAATCCACTCCGGATTTTGTAGGACGAACCAAACGCCCAGATTTGAACCCGCCCCGCCTTCAGACTGCTCCTTTTGTCAATTCTGCATTGCAAGGTATCCTAGATAAACTCTCGCTACAGCAGCCGCCACAGCCGCCTCAAGTGGCCGATAGCAACTCTCAGCTATCAAGCATTCTATCTAGTCTGTCGGCTGTAGGGAGTAATAGCAATCTATGGAATCCAAATGATATGGGAAAGGTTCCCTTACCGTCATCCTCTGGTGGATACTCGTTTCTTCCACAACAGGTACTGGATGAGAGAAAGCGTGATGTTCGTGCGTTTGTTCGGAATGACACTACCACACTTGAATCTTACCGGTATCCTTGTAAGTACTTTGGTACTTCACAGTGTAAAAAGGGAGATCAATGTACTTATCTGCATATGACCTGATGGTTTTCCTTTCTAATATGTGTCGAGCAGCGAAGGTGGGTTATGTTCTTTGATGGTCGTGAAGTCACGTGCTTCAAGGTTGGGAGGATGTCCGCTCCGCCCCGCCCTCCTGCTAAATTTCACAAGCTTGTTCTTGACAGTCTTGCGACCCCCTGCATATATATATATCTACATATATAAAGTTCATTGTTTTCTTTCTCTTCTGGATATCGAGAAACTCAAATTAGATCTATACATTAGTGGAAAATATCTCCAGGATAGAATTTTATCTTCTTAAATGGATTTGCATGGTGGTGCAGATACTCCAGAATGGGATCCGAAAAAGTATCCCCAGAGGGTGTTCGGTACTCAGCTGGCTATTGCCACTGCACTAGGGACCTCTGCCCTAGTAACTTTTTCAATAGTGAGGTATCGATGGCCAAAGCTCTATGCAGCGAGGCTAGAAAGGAAAAGTGAGTCAAACGCGGTATATTGTAGGAGAGTCGAACCTAACCTGGTATAGAGAATCTACCTCCACTGTCTGACTCGATATTTGGATGGCTCATATCTCTGCATAAGATAACAGAAGATGAAGTATTAGAGCATGCCGGATTAGATGCATTTGTTGTAAGTTTGATGCTTCTCGCTCGGTTTAGAAATTAGCATGCTAATGAAGAAAAGTTTCTAGGATTTTTCAAAACCGCTATTCAGCTACTATCCATATGTACAATATGTGCAGTTACGATCATTAGTCCTATACGGCTACATTTCACAGGAAAGTATGACCAAGATGATGGTGATGAGGACTACTTTTTCATCCAATTATTCAAGCGATACGTGGATGATGAAAAGTCGTCACCCGACGACTACCAAAGCTATCTATGGGTATATGTGGTGTTTACTTATGTATTCACATGTCTCACAGCATTCTTCATGCTTCGGCAGACAATGAAAGTTATCCGAGTTCGTCAGGCGTATCTCGGTAGCCAGAACTCAATCACTGACCGTACAATCCGGTTTTCGGGTATTTCTAGTCACTTGCGTACCGAGCACGACCTCAAGGAGCATATCGAATCGTTTGGCATTGGTAGTGTGAGATCAGTAAGCTTGTGTAAGGATTGGAATGAGCTGGATAGACTATTCGATGAACGACAGAAGATTATCCGTAAGCTGGAATGCGCCTGGAGCCAATACTTGGGCCCCACATGGACAAAGGATGATAGTCTACCAGTTGCAAAGCCAAGAAGAGTAGGAGCGCTGTCGCCGTCTCCATCAATGAGTAGTATAGACTCCGCTGAAGAGAGTGTGGCGTTGCTGGCATCGCGCAGTGGAGCGCTGCAATTAGGGGCTGCATCCCATGGATATAGAAGACCAGTTGAGCGGGACGGTTTGTGGGGGCTATTTGGCAACAAGGTTGATATTTTAGAGGTCTACACTGAAAAGCTAGAAGAGCTGGATGATAAGATTTCGTATGCTCGACAGAGTGACTTCAAGGCTACCAGCACTGCGTTTGTTACAATGGATTCAGTGGCAAGTGCGCAAATGACTGCCCAGGCCGTCCTTGATCCAAGGCCTCATAAGCTGATTGCCGCTACTGCGCCAGCGCCTCATGATGTGATTTGGCGCAATTTATATATGACGACAAAGGAGCAGCTGATTCGAACATACACCATAACTGTGGTTATCGGGTTAATCACAGTTGCAATGGCAATCCCAGTTCTGTATTTGGCATCATTCTTGAAGATTGACACCATAAAGAAGATTTGGCCTTGGCTCGCTGATTACTTGGAAAACTCACCGTGGGGACTAACATTTGTGACTGGTATTCTTCCTCCTTTGCTGCTGACGCTGCTCAATTTTGCGCTTCCGTATCTTTATGCATACCTGTCGTCATTGCAAGGGTTCATTTCATATGGAGAAGTCGAACTCTCCGTTATCAGCAAGAATTTCCTTTACATCTTTCTAAACATGTTTTTAGTGTTTACAGTTGCATCTGGTTACTGGTCGCTTTTGAAAGACACTACTCAGATTGCGTACAGGCTGGCCACAGTATTGCAAGAGTTCACTCTTTTCTATATTGATTTGGTTATCTTGCAAGGTATTGGAATGTTCCCGTTTAGGCTGCTGCAAATGGGCAACATTCTAAGGTTTCCGTGGTTTGCAGCCCATTGTACTTCTCCGCGAGACTACCGAGACTTATACAAACCGCCAATCTTCAACTATGGCATTGTGCTTCCACAGCCTATCCTGATATTGATGATTATCATGCTGTACAGCGTCATTTCCAGCAAGATTCTAATTTTTGGAACTATTTATTTTATTTTGGGCTACTATACCTATAAATACCAGCTCATCTATTCAATGGTGCATCCTCAGCATTCGACCGGCCGCGCATGGCCACTCATCTTCCGAAGGGTCTGTCTCGGCATCGGAATGTTCCATCTCGCGATGGCAGGCATTCTGGCTCTTCAAAAAGCGTATTTCCTAGCCACTATGCTGACTCCTTTGCCGTTGATCACAATGGGCTACTGGTATAATTTCGAAAAGTCTATTGTGCCTTTATTGCACTTTATTGCCCTGAGAGCTATTGAGACCACCGGCAGCGATGCCCAAACCCCGGCCGCCATTATCGACCCGGGCGCATCCCAAGTTGAAGACGACGAAGAAACAGATAGAAGACTCCGAAGGGTCCGCTCGCAGAGCCGGACCCTCGATGAGCAGCGGGAGAGGTTCCTAACCTATGCGAACCCGAACCTGATCCGGCCCTTGGACGGGCCGTGGATCGGTATCGAGGGCGATGAGATCATATTCGCCAATAGCGAAGGAACCATGAGGCGAAAGGTTCGTTTTGAAGAGTGGGAGTAGAGTAGCATTGGTTTCTTCCCTCTTATTGTAGTTTGATTTTGTTAATTAATAATATGGTCTTTTTTCCTTATTTTTCCTATTTTTCACCCCGTGTACCACAATAGCATCTTTGATAGACCGTAATCGCATACAATAGTCTTGATCACAATCACAACCAAGGTAATTGTGATCGCCTTGAAGTAGCCACAGCCCATTATTGCATTCAGGACCTCCACAATATTGAAATTAACCGCCCAGCTGACGACTGAAGCCGCCAAAGGGATATCGTACGGCCAGATCAGCATCAATATTGGGAATAGCTTAGAAGATGACGAGATCAATACCGCGGTTGAGATCGCGTTGGGCTGGTTCCAGCCCACCCAGCGTCTCGCAAGGTACCGGATCGTCAAATGCACAATCAGCGTGTCTGTGACGCAGTAGAGTAGATATATAAGATATTGCGCTATAACTGGCAAGCTGAGAATATATGCATTGACAGGCGATAACGGCGAGCTCTTCTCAGCGCGCGCCCACGTCAGATATACATCAAACAGAGTAATCAGCAGCCACATGCGCTTCGTCTGGGGATGCAGGCCGTCGAACTGATCTTGCGGAGAAAGTACGTTAAACACCATATGTCTGAATGCCTGTGGCTTCAGCAGGAGAAGATCAATGGCTATAACGACCCCGTCATGTTCAATGTATTTATCTGCAAACTTATTACAATTCGGACATGCAGTACTCTGTATGTTTGTAGGCGAGTACAACACATACAGCGTGCTCACCGGATGCGTACATTCTATACAAATCATAGCTGAAACGAAGAGGTTTCGAGTTACGATCCCGTCATGGTAAATTTCATGATGGGAGGTTTACTAGATCTATAAGCATTTCTCCAACATCAAGAAGTGCCTCGTGAGGCTCGCGAGAAATCCATCACCAAAATCTACATGAAATCTCCATCGTCGTCGAACTCGTCGTAGTTAGTGAGATCCTTATCGTCGCTGATCTTCGCCGACGCCTCTTTGAGGAGCGGCTTCTTCTTAGTGCCTCTGCTGGCACGTTCCTCGCGCTGTTTCTCGTTGGTGAGGGCATTCAACGTACTGGTGACCTTCCTAGCCTGGTCGCTCGAGAGCGGTTTGCAGACGTCTCGCACGAAATCGGTGATGAAAGATGCATACTGAACGGTTCCGTTCTCAGACAGCTTCGTAAGCAGAGGCACCATTGTCTTTCTCAGGTTCTCGTAGTCCTTCTTCGTTTGAGGCTTGAATATGGCTAGATCAGAGAGCTTGGTCGGTTCGGCAGCAACTGGCTTGGGCGCCTCAACAGCCTTGGCTCTAGGATGCAGGTCAACTTCTCCAAATAGCGTAGCGGCATTGTTCAAGTCGCTATCAATTTCTGCGCGCTTAAGCCTCTCTTTCTTAGCGACCGCATCCTCCTCGGCAGCTGCTAACGCAGCTGCCTCGCGCTGCTCCTGCTCTTTCTTCTCCCGCTCTTCTATACGGGCGTGTCGCGGCACGCGCTTCCTGGTGGGTCCACTTGGAGTGCTTTCTTCTTCTTCGGATTCTCCTGCAGCCTCCCATGAGTCGACTACGTCATCGTCTTCGTCATCGAACGTAGCCTTTACTGCGGCCACTGGCACTTCATAATCCTCGTCGTCTAGTCATTAGCATTTGATCTTTACCCTCTTGAAAGCATCTGTCAGAGTAACGTACCCCAGTTGGACATTTTTTCCTAATAAATACTGTATTGGGTAAAGATCTAAAAAAAATTAATGAGTAGGAAGAATAGTTAAAATGCTATAACTAGTTATCAGAATTACGCGCCGGCGTCTAACGTTATAACAACTTCCCACTACTACCTGACTACCTGTTCAAATGTACCATTTTATCGCAAGACATGGAATAGAGCTCAGTGGCAAGATTGAGCAAACTGAACACGGCCGGGGTCTTGTTTACGGTGATAGTGATGTTGTTGTGAAAGCACGACTCAGTTCGGTGCTAACTGCGCGAAAGATCATTGAGTTGAGTGAGACGAGGCCGTTTCTGTTCAAGCTGATCCATATTGACGACCGCGGGAGCCCTGTGGACCCTGCGAATCTGCGAGACAGAAAACTCTTCGTACGTTTCTTCATCTACCAGATTTTGAGCGACCGAAGAGGAACTCCGGACGAGGAATACATCGGATGGGTCAAGTCGCTGCCATCCGGAGCCGAGATCAATCTTCCGTTTACATGGGACGACGAAGATCTCGAGACCCTATCAGGGACTAGCATATACACCGCCGTAGAGGGGAAACGGTACTCTCTTGAGGCAAACTATCAGGGGTTTTTCTCCAGTCCCCAGCTGCGAGATGAGATCAGCTCTTACGTCCAATCCGGAACAAATCACATTGTCAATCCGGTGTGGCTCGAAGTGCCGTTTCCCGAGTGGCTTCTAATCGACCAGTGGATTTCATCGCGGGCTCTAGAACTGCCGCTAGACCCAGACGGTCGAGTCCAATTGGCAATGGTTCCGGTTGTAGATTTTGCTAACCATGACTCGAATGCAAACTCCAGCTATGTAGTTGACGACGCGCATGTCGTTCTGTCGGCAGACTCTGAACATCAATCTGGGGAAGTAACAATAAACTACGGACCCGACAAGGGATCAGGCGAGTTGCTGTTCAACTACGGATTTATACCTAGCGACCATCTGAATGCTAGGCGGTTCCGTCGCGAATACAGCCCCGCAGACGAAACGGTTTTGAAGGCACTGATCCCCGGGTATCAGCCAGACACCGCGGAAGAGAATAAATCAGGATTCGAAGACCATTACAATGTCATGGCTCGGTTCCATGACCGGCCGTCTAATCCGATTGAATTTCTCTACGAGAACGGCATTGCAACGTGGCATGATGACTTCATATACCTTCTAGCATGTGACGAGGAATTCACCCTAGAACAAAGCAGAGACGGAGAGTACCTGGAGCTCCATTATAAGGGCCGGGAGGTGAATCTTGAAGCCGTGGAAACCCATCTCAAGTCTATCGACGAGAAGCACTTCACCAGTAAGATTAGGCCCCGGGCCAATCTTCTTCTCGAAAGGCTCTTAACGTCAATGATCGATGTATGGTACATGCCAGATTCATCTGTCTCTCATCATCGATTATTCGACCTAGAAAGGAACCTTCTTGAAGAGGTATTATCCGAAGTACGCACCTAATCATACTATGTTTTTGGCGATGGCAGCTGTGCGGCTGCCCTGCGGCTGCCCTGCGTCGGGACTATATACGTGAAAAGTAAAAATGCGAAAAATGTATCTTTTCAACACAAACAAACCTAGACAAAAAATGAATCAAGAGAAATATGTCTCTACCGGTCGGGGTGGGGCAGGAAATATTGCACGGCGAACTCCTGAACTAGAAAAAGACCAGGCAGCGAAGAAGCCTGGAGAAAGGATTCCTCGTATAAAGCAATCGGTATATACCACCGGGCGAGGAGGGAAGGGTAACATGCGGTTGAACAAGGATGACGAAGAAGCCAGACAGGCTCAGGACGTTGAAGACGACCAGGTGTTCTTTCACGATCCGTCTCCAACGTTTAGTAACTCATCTATTGGTCGTGGTGGGTATGGTAATATCGGTCGGCAGTCGACTCCGTCTGATAAAACTGGAGACGATGAGGAAGATCTGGGGAGGACTTTTCTGAAGAAGGCTAAGCGGTTCTTCAAGTCTTCTTAGGATTACTGACTGTGTAATTTTATTTTTATTATTTATTTTGGTCTGAAGTTGTTTATGTTTTATAAGCCAGCCGTCTGGGTTTCAGCATGACGGTTTCTTCATCCGACTCGTCACTATCAGTTGTGGCCTTATATATCGAAATACATTCTTCGCTAACCTGTGAGTTTGGCGCAGGTGCGTATTCAAAGGACCTTTCATCCTCGTTGAAACTTAGCCATGTGAGGTCCATCCTCGATATTTCAAGCCCTGTAAACAAAATGCACTGAACTTGGTAACGAAATGTCTCATTCTCTGTAAAGAACTTCGGAGGCAGCCCACTAGGAGTGTCGTTCAGCGCGTTGTTCAGCAGCGAAATACCCAGGCATTCAGATTCCTCGTCAAGGGGACGAATGCCCCTGCCTGAAGAGCTATCAACTGCAGTCCCCACATCGAAATGAAACCCAGACCTTCGACGTGCAGCCTCTAAAACCTGAGTAATGCTTCTAAATAACTGTCCATAGTCCTCCGCAAATATTTTCCAGTTGGTATCTCTGCTAAGGTATACGTTGATCCAGTTCAGAAAGATTCTCAAAGAAGGAAGAATTGGAGACAGCGATGATAGCCCGCCTTCTCCATTCTCCACAGTCTCGAGTACATTCAACGCTATCGCGCACAGGCACTCAAAAAAGGAGAATGCAAACCTGATAAATGCATTGTGGGATATATCACCTTTGAACTCGTATCCTTTCTGTTTATCATGGTATCCGATTAGCAGAATAGAAATCAAGCTAAACCGAGTAATGATTCGCTCAGGTAATCCGCCTCGAGTGACATGGAAGGTCTTTATCTGCAGGCAGAAATCATCCATCCGCCGTTCAAGCTCCTTGACATCCAACGATGTAGAGACATCAACACCATGGCCATATGCAGATCTGTAATGCCCAGCGTGAAATTGTAAGAACGGAATACATAGTGCACTGACAGAGGATGCATCAAAAGATCCAATTAAGGCTGGCTGTAAATCTAAAGCATACGAAGCTGTGAGCGCCCGCTCGATCTTTGATGAGAAAAGCAACAGGTTCTCACCATTACAAGGAACATCCGTGCTCATCGACTTCAGCATCCAATACATCGCCGAGAAATAGTCGTTGCACATATAAAAGATGTTACCAATGTAGTTCAACGGCTCCCCAATCTCATAGCCGCACACCTGCGACGCGGTAGTGTAGTATACAATGGCATGCTTATAACTATTAGTGTCTTTTTTGAGGTAGTTCAGTTGAGTCCGGTATCGCGAGACATCGCCTATACGAATCAACGCAAAAGACAAGAACCTATTGTATTTGGCCAACAAAGTATAAGGAACTTCTTTCAACCCAGACGGATTCTTTATTTTCAGGTTCAACAGCGCTATGAGCCTCTCAACCATATCGGTTCGGCCATATTCCCCAGCCATGTATTCCAGATATGAACGGTAAAACTCAGTGACATGCTTGCAAAGTGTACAAAACCGATCATACTGCTTTCTGAACCCAACCGGATTCTCCTTTGCAGTTTTGCGATACTTATCGACTCGCTTCCTGTAATGTCGTAGGGCAGTATATAAATAGTCTATCCAAAGCTCTTCATGCTCAGCAACGCCTTCTTCGTTACTGTAGATTCCAACATTCAGTCGATCCTGATAGAAATCTTCAATCTCCTTCAACACGTGTATAATGTCGTGATCTATATCCCCGGTAAGGAAAACCTGACCCTCCTTCGCAACATCCAGATAACTCTTCGGTTTTACATCCTTTTCGTCTGGTTCTAGATCCAGTAGCTTCAACAGACTAGCGAATGACGTTCGAAGTCCATCTAGAGACTCGTCATTTGCCATATGACTTGTGCGAATTCAATCTCCCCAGGTCTTCTTTTCTTCTGTCTTTTGTCTTTACCGATTTTTCGCGAGGTTGATGAATATATGCCTCCGAGTCCTATCTATACATTCTTTTTTCACGCTTTATCAATTCGTCAAACTATGTTTGGGGAAGTTACAAAACCAACATCAACACATCTTAACATTTTCCCACGATGCCACCAGCTCCATGCAAATTCTACGCCAAGGGTAACTTAACTGAATTTTTTCGTCAGCTTATTTAGTACTAATAGATAGGAAATTGTCTGAAGGGAGATGCTTGTCCGTTTCTGCACGAGAAGAAGGGTTCTGGTGGACGTAACGTCCCCGTATTCGAGGAGCTTGCTGAAGCAATAAAGAAAGATCTAACAGAGGAGAGGCCTTCTTGGAAGTTATCGAGTTACTCGTTATTTCATGAGAAGAATCTTATAAGCGGTCGGGACCTTTCACAGGAGGAATTACGGTTTCAGGCATATCAAGCTAATGAAAGTGGAACATTTCCTGCGTTTGTATGTTTGTCGTCTCGAGATGTGGGTGGATAGGTCTAACAGCGTATAGGAGGCTGAAGTCAAGAAAAAAGAAGATGATTCAGATGCCGCCGTTAAGTTTGTGCTATCTGACACGAGAAAAGCTGGCCGATACCTTGAACTATCAAGGACTTCTAATCCATTACCATTTGTACCAAAAGATGTACCATCTGCATTTCAAAATTACGGTTCCTCGGGTAGTGGTACTAGTACCTGGGGTAAGCAGACTGGCTCTGGCTCTGGGTTTGGCTCCGGGTTTGGCTCTGGGTCAAGCTTCGGGTCAGGCTCTGGGTCAGGCTTCGGGTCAGGCTCTGGGTCAGGTTTCGGGTCAGGCTCTGGGTTTAGCGCTGCACCTGCTTCAGGGTCGTCAGGAACGGGATTTGGTGAGCATTCATTTGGATCGTCTGCTTTTCGTTCTTTAGGTCAGACTACAAGTGTTGGAGGCACTGGATTCGGCCAGCATGGATTTGGAGGGTCCAATGGTTTCAGTGCATTAGCCAAATCGACATCTAATCCGTTTTCGGTGCTATCAGATGAAGCCAAGCCTCCGGAGAGTTCTACCGCATTCAATACAGGCTCGGGAAGCAGCTCTAGTCCTTTCGGCCAGGTTGCTCAGGGCAGTCAGAGCATATTTGGTCAATCCACGGCGACTAATGCTACAGGCTTCGGCCAATCGACACAGCCTACTGCAAGCGCCTTTGGTCAGGTGGCGCAACCTGCAAGTCCATTCGGTCAATCGACAGCTCAGTCGGCAGCAAGTCCATTCGGCCAGTCGACAACTCAGTCGGCAGCAAGTCCATTTGGTCAATCGACAACACAGCCTGGTGCAAGTCCATTTGGTCAATCGTCACAGCCTGCCGCAAGTCCATTTGGTCTTTCAGCAGAATCTGCTGTGAGTGCCTTTGGTCAACAGTCCACCCCAACTGCCTTCGGTCAAGCCTCACAATCTAGCCCAGGTGCATTTGATCGGTCTCCACAATCGGCGCCATCTACGAGCGCTTTTGGTCAACAATCCACTACAAGTACGTTTGGTCAATCGTCTCAGAATACTCAACCTACAAGCACATTTGGCCAATCTCAGCAAATTACCCCTGCGAAACCATTTGCTCAATCTTCAAATGCATTTGCAGCCTCGAGTCCTTTTGGTCAACTAGCCCAAACTGGAAGTGCATTTGGACAGACTTCTTCTCCTGCAATTAAAGTTGATCAAACTGCCTTTGGACAATCTGGGTCTGCGGCGAATGCTTTCGGGGCACATGCTGGGCAGGGTATATTAAATGGAGGCGTCACTGAGGATTACATTCAAGGAAGGGACCAGAAGCCACCGCCTCAGATATCAGATCTAACTGAAGAAGTGAGACGTGAGTTTGAAGCACAAAAATTCACACTTGGACGGATACCAGAGCTGGTACCTCCGCTGGTGTATCGGTAGCATGGGCTTGCACTTAGCTATATACAAAATAAATAATACGTCTACTGAGATAGATACTTGCGGAGGGTTGTTATAAGCACTTGCTTGTTTTGATTGGCCAGACCAAAAACCTCCCGGTACAGTGTCAGTGTCTGGTCGATAAATGCCTGCTTCGCTATCGTACCTTCACAAATCCTTTTCATGCCCACCTCCATATCACGACGCATGAACGGCTTTGTGAGAGACTTCTCAAAGCCAATTTCATCATAACCTTCGACTAATGCTATACCAAGATTCGAAGGGATTAAAATCTTCGATCCCCCTTGACTGACCTTCATTACATATTGCCGCTCGATAATCTTTTCTATATGCTCCGCCATGGTCGCATCCGTGCCAATCCCGTTAACATCCATAAGTGAGATAAGCTCTGGTTCGGTTAAATAAGTAGGGGCGGTGGTCTTGCCTTGCTTTAATTCTGAAGACTTGATTCTTACCCGCTCTCCCTGTGTGAAGGGTGGAAGTTCATTGGTCTTCCACTTGTGGTATGGATAGACATTCAAATAGTTCAACTCGTGAACTACTACACCAGATGTATGGAATCTTTCACCAAACCAATCAGCAGTTATCGATGTCGATTCACCCTTGGCGTCATCGCTACAACATGCCAGAAAATGTCGCGTTATAAATGTGTAAACCTTATGTTGAGCATCAGAATCCATTGCGGACCTTGCCGCACCGGACACGGGATGGATAGGTGGATGCGCCTTGTCATCATGTTTGCCCTTTCGAGGAGCAACGAATTTATCTTCCTCCAGGAGGCTGGTGGCATATTGACCCCATTCTCGATCATTTTTCTGTCTAGCAATAAGGCTTTTCAAATCGATTGCGTTATCAAACTGGTCAGTTTCAGTTCTAGGGTATGAAATGAACCCTTTATTGTACAGCTTCTCAGCTATGTCCATAATCTGTTTCGAACTCATCTTTAAATAGCTTGCACCTTGCTTCTGCAGCTCCACAGTAGTTAATGGCAGTGGTCGATACTTCCTAGTTGGTTTCTTGACAACACTTGCAACTGTGACCTCTGTTGATCCCTCAACGCATCGCTCGTAAAAAACTGTAGCAGCTGCCCTATCAAAGAGGCTTCCTCTTTCCCATAATAAGCTAACTGGTTTATCTGATTTCAGGATTGTCAGGTTCAGTGTCCAGAATGGTTCAGGAATGAAACTTTTAACCCGTTTAAATCTATCTACAACGAACCCCAGCGTAGGAAACTGGCATGATCCATATGAAATCATCTCACTGAATCCTGGTACAACATTTCTAAAGCTCTTGGTCTGGAAGCGTGTCAATGCCGCGCCGGCCCTAAGATCAATCTCCATGCGTGCCTGCACCGCATTAGCCTGATCATAATCAAGCTCAACTGGGTTTAGCGCCGCTTGGCGAAGATGCCCATGGTCGGTATTATTGAATTGAGCACGTTTGATATCTTGATCTCGAAGGTTTGGATTCGCAGCCTTCGCAACCTGAATAACTTCCCACCCAATATGCTCGCCTTCTCTATCACAATCGGTCCAAATAAATAGTTTTTGCGAGCTTCGAATCTCATTCGTTATATTTTTCGCCACTTCATTCATTTTCGAGTTGACTCGATTGATTATGGGTGCGTCAAATAACTGGGCGGGTGAGACCATATCCCATCCATACTCGGCAGGGAAGTCGTTTTCAGTCAAATGCCCACTAACAGACGTCACCGTGACATTGCAGCTGCCCCATGCCGGGAAGTTGAAGTCAAGATCATAGTTTTGGATGTATTTACTTGGACTCGATCTCTACGAATTAACAGGACTCAATTGAGAAAGAAAACACGCATTAGTACTTACCCGTGACGCTCGACCTCCGCCTAGTGCCTGCGATATACTCTTAGCAATGGATTGCTTTTCCGCTATACAGAGTATTTTCATGGCCCAGCGTATAGCCGTTGGTCGCATCTAATGTGGTAATTGGTATGTTCCCACGCGTAAAAGTCGTGGTTTTCCAACATGAAACTCTCATTTATTACTGTTTACACCAAAACAAATCTCTATACGCTCTAAATTCTGGTCTTAAGTAAACTCTCCAATCTATCTAAGAGATATGCAGTGTTCAGCACCAATTCCTTTATCTGAACACGGTACTTGTGCGTTCTTTCCTTGAACTCGTTTATAATCGGCTCTGTTGTGGCTCGAGACACCCTGATCCTGCAGGTTAGCTCCTGGTCATGGACAATGTATTCGTCTTCATTAGTCCAGTCTTTATCTATTCTCTGATTCCTCTCTATCAGCGCTATTGGAACACTGCCGTATCGATTGAGTACAACCGATACTCGCAAGATCAGCTGCGCAAAGTATGAATCTTCACATATATCTACCATTGTGTCATCATCCTCAAACAGATCGGCTTGGTCCATGGTGAACTTCGACTGCGGCAGGAGGTCTTTTTGCAAATATGTTCTAATGCTCCCTTCTTCTTCGTCTGATGTATTTTCCTCTTCGCTGGCGTAACAAGAGCCAGGAGTTGAACTTCGCGGACTGTCAAACTGGTAGTTGAAGTCTGAAAACCGGTTCGTTTCGATATAACTGACCTTGAAGTCATTCGTCTTCTCGGCGTCATACGAAGGTGCCAAACTGATAAGAATACTGTTGTTATCAGTTCGCATAGTCTCATCATCGCTAATTAGGCTTCTCAGCCGCAAGGCTGTTAGGTCTTTGATAGTAGAGTTCATTTTCCTCGATACTGCAAGCAGTCTGGCGAGGGCCTTTGGCTTCAGATTATCCAAAATGAGAAATTGGATCTCGGCTGGTAACTCCTCGAGACTACGACCCATTTCTCAGTTAATTTGGTGGAGATGAGAAAACAGGGAAATCGAGGCTTATTTATACGACGACATGATTATCAGTTCTAGACTCTATGCCGCCGGCCTTATCGTGTTGGAAAAATCCGGATTAATTAGGACTTGGGATGTCCTAGTTTTTCCGAAAGTCACGAGATTTTTTCAGAACCATATTAAGTGCTATACTAAGAGCCATATTCTAGGTTAAGCTCGGTACTTAGGCTATAACAAGTCCAAGAGTCCAAGGTTTAGACTGAGTCTCGGTGGGATTCTCTATTGAGATTTACGGGTCCTGCTTGTGTCTCGCTTCTTCGATGTGGACTGAGTCTCAGTTCCTAGGCAATAATCCCACCATCGAAACGAGGATGCATAGTTTCCGGTGAAATACTTGTGATGGTCATCGTGGTGTTCAGCGCCGGACCAGAACGGCAGGAAATGTCTGAGGGACCACGGGAAGTCGTATCCAGAATGGGAATCGACCGCCTGCAGGAGCCTCAGGACTATCCAGATGATGACGGTTATCAGATGCAAATCCTTGGTAAGGTAGACCCACAGGATTGGGCTACCGACTGTGCCCGTGCCTGTAAATGCAACCTCTACCGGGTGTGCATATTCTGCAGTAAGCCCAAAGGGAGCCTGATATTTGTGATGCTGCTTGTGGACCCGCTTGTAGAGCATCTTGCTGTGCAGCAGTCTGTGACCCCAGTAATGCCAGGTATCCTCCAGGACAAAGAACACGGCAACCTGAAGGGCTATAGTGCTCCACCTGGGGAAAGGAACGGTATATTCAATTCCAAGAGTTTGGCAGAGGGGATGAAATGCGAAAATCGGAATGGCCTCAACGAAGATATGAGAGATCAATACTGATTTCAGGCATTGCCAGTATTCGGTTCCTGTGGGTATCTTTTGCTGTTGAATCTTGTATTTCCTGAAGAATGGAATCCAGTCAATGAAGAGCCATGGCAAGGATCTTCCGAAATAGACCAGTTCGTGAATCAGCAGCATCATGATACCCGTAGCCAGTACATCGTTATCGATGTATCGGTAAAACTGCAGCCACCATTTCTCTGCGAGATTCAGGCGGTCTGGTGCGATCATTGAGTCTTTGAAAATGGTAGGGTATCCCCCGCCATATGTAAAGTTCTCCATCGCATGAACGACTCTAGCTGCTGTTTCCATTTTCTGCCTACTAGCTTTGGTTAGGCACTAGAGGTATATTTATATATAGAGCACAGGTAAGTGGAGGGGATATAGCGAGTCTAAACGATAGCTCGCTTAACGAATGATGCGGATATTATGATCTGATATAATACGCTTTATACGATGGGCAGTAGCACTCATGTCTTAGACTTTGGCTTGAAGGATAATGGTCTGATTTGGTTCATTTTGGCAAAATTAAATTCGAGGGACACGAGCCGCTCTGCCTGCATCGTAACTATCGCAATTTTAACTTCTTCATTGTAACTCTAAACGAAACATGATCGGACTCACAAGTCAATTACGGTGACTTTGAAGAGTTCGCTATCTAATAGTATACACCAGTTTTAAGGGGTATTTTAGTTATTTATATAATAGGGCTTTGTTTTCCTATCAATCTGTGCCAATCTTATTGTCTTAGTTGTATATGATCCAAATCCAGATGATCACAAAGCTAATCCGTAGACCACTTTTGGAAGCAGTTTTGAGTAGATCGCCTATAATCATATCTCAGTGATGATATCATAAATGAAAGAAATCCATTGAAGGAGTTGGCGGAATAACTTATCCCAGGCGGAGAATTTGTCGTTTTCGGCGAACTTTCCGAGGACGGTTGCAGTGCAGCTTTGTATATATATATATATCGAGATCTGAATACCTGTTAGAGTATTAGAAGACAATGTATTCGAGAATGCTGAAAAGAGTTGATGCAAGGCTTTTATCTCGGTTCAATAAGGCTAGAGGTTATTCTACAGCCCAGAGCAAGGCAAGGCAGCGATCCTTCGGTGTGGCAGCGTTTGCTACTGGGATCGTAGTTGGAGGATATGCCATTGATAGATACTCGTCAAAAGACAATAATTACGCATCTACAACTCCTTTGAAAGGGCTGGTGGCTCCGGTTTATGGCTCCGGTAAGGAACAGCAGAGAGCATTCGACGAGATCACTGAATTACTGGGAAAAGATAACGTATCACGTCTGAAAGACGACTTAGATCAGCATTCTGATACCTACTGGCAAACGCAGCATGTCAAGGACAGTGAGCGGCCTGGGTTGGTTGTTTTCCCGTCATCGACTGAAGAAGTTTCTAAAATTATGAAAATCGCACACAGATATAGAGTTCCAGTAATTCCGTTTGGAGGAGGGACCTCTCTTGAGGGCCATTTTTCTCCTATTCATGGTGGCCTCTGCCTGGATCTAAGGCGTATGGACCAAGTGTTAAAGCTGCATGAGAATGATCTTGATGTGGTGGTACAGCCGGCAGTAGGATGGGAATCTCTAAATGAATATCTGTCAGAGTACAATCTATTCTTTGGCCCGGATCCAGGCCCTGGTGCTGAGATTGGGGGGATGGTCGCCACTTCGTGTTCGGGTACTAACGCTTCACGATATGGAACAATGAGGGAGAATGTGGTAAACCTGACTGTTGTGCTTGCGGACGGATCAATCCTAAAAACTCGCCGAAGGCCCAGAAAGTCATCTGCAGGCTACAACCTTACCAGCTTATTCATTGGAAGCGAGGGAACTTTGGGAATAGTTACTGAAGCTACATTAAAGGTAATTCCAAAGCCTCAGAATCAGAGTGTAAGTGTTGTTTCATTCAATTCAATTAGTGATGCTACAGATATGGTTCAGGATGTGATCCGGGCTGGGATTACAATTGCCGCGGTTGAACTGCTTGATAATAATCAAATGCGAACGATAAACAACGCAGGTTTTACAAATCGGTCATGGAACGAAGCTCCAACTTTATTTTTCAAATTTAGCGGCACTAAACAAGATGTTGCTGAACAGGTAGCACAAGTTGAACGCATTTCGAAGATCCACAAATCAAAATCTTTTGAGTTTGCCAAAGATGAAGATGAGATTGAAGAGCTCTGGTCTGCTAGAAAGCATGCGTTATGGTCGACGATCGACTCTGCCCCAAAGGGCTCCAGATTATGGACAACAGATGTAGCTGTGCCAATCTCGCAACTGTCCAAAATCATTGCCGAAACAAAGGAAGATATTCTCAGAAGTAATCTGTTTGCAACCATAGTCGGCCACGTTGGAGACGGTAACTTCCATGCCTTCATAGTTTACGATCCTGAAACCCAACACCAAATTGCACAAGATGTCGTTCACAGGATGGTGGAGAGAGCGATAGCTCTTGACGGTACCTGTACTGGAGAGCATGGCGTAGGCACTGGTAAAAAAGAATTCCTTGATCATGAACTTGGTGTGAACTCTGTCGACACCATGAGAAGCATAAAGCAATCTCTAGATCCGCTCTGTTTGTTGAATCCGGGCAAGGTAATCGATCTATTTTAGATATATACCTGCTTTGCTTTATACATGCTATTCAGCGTAAATATAAAACTTTCGTATCACAAAATCCGGCTCATCAAATCATCTGAATTCGTATCTTTCCCAACATCCTGAGTCTGGAACATGTGAAAGTTCCAGCTGCTGAAACTTGTCAGACTTCTGGTGGTAGTAAAACCCAGATATAGAGCCATTTATCTGGTCAAAGCACGTGTAATAGAATCCTGCATACGACGCACCTTGGATGTCTCGAATACGGTGGTCAGGGACTAAAAAGCACTCCTTCCATCTCATATATATGTGGTCTCTCTCCTGGTATCCCTCATGTACATATTTAGGGTCTTTTGCCTGCATAGCAATCGACCTCCAGGGCGCAAATCTAGACCAGTGCGCCAAGTCAGTCTTTTCGCTAGCCCCCCATTCTTCCCTGCGGGTATAAAACGAGTACTTGGAACTAACCATTTCCCCTTCAAAATATGTCGTCAAAGTCGGGTGATCTTCAGTAAGACCCTCTATACGTAAATATCCACATATAAATGCATTCTCCATATCAACATGTTTGATCTCGACGTTCACTTCGTACGTTGATCTCCCAGATTGCTGAGAGCCAATAAACGTGCTTCCAGGTCTCAAAAATGACGATGTACAAGGTGCTAGCAAGCGCTTATCGAAATAATCCCCTCCATACCTCGCATCTATATCATCTCTGTACATCAGCCTCCGTTTCCGGCGTATACTTCCGTCACTCTCACCGTTATTGGTTTCCTTTTCCTTCACGAAACTCAATGGAAATTGTGTCGATTTCTTCGATTTCGATATAATAGTGTGATCCATGCCTCCCCCAATACCTCGACCTTTCATGCTACTCACAGGGCTCACACTGCCATCTTGTTGCACGCTAGACTCCTGCGGAGTCGGCATCGTACTGTTGTTTGGAAACCCAAATCTCGATATATCTAGGCGTATCGAAAGCTTATTGATCCTTCGCTCTAAACAAGACCCCTATAGACAAAACTCTAATAGATCAAAATTACCTCGATACAAACTGTTCTTATATTCTCCCAAATAAATTGCCTTAATATGTTCTAATGTATATTGGTTTGCAGTCTTCCAATAAAAGGCTCTTATCGGATAATACTCCTGCTATAATGATGTTATACAAAAGAGCTTTTAGCGATGTTTTTCCATGACGCAAGTGGAGCATAACCGTCAAAACCCACATGCATTTATTTCAAATTTCGCCATCTCGGAAATTAGTCTAGACTTTGAAGTCTTTGAAGACTTTGAGTGATTGAATCGTTGAATCATTGAATCAATGACATTGATATCCGTTGTCCTGGAAACGGATTCTTAAGACTTATTAACGACTTATCTGAACTCCCTGACTTATCAAAACTGACGGATCCACCCGGGGCAGTTCCGGGCTGCTACGCGAACGCCGCACCGTCAGCCGCACCAGGCTCTCTGAAAAATTTGGTACATTTTAAAACGGGTGACTTTTCTACTACCTCTCTATTCACTGCGACTCCTTTAAATGGCTGATATTGATTCTCATCTTGTAGAATCCGATCCTAATAGTGGTTATGATCGTGTGATCAAGGACGTTGTCGCCGGAACATGTGGTGGTATTGGTATGGATAGATGAGGCCGATATCGGAGGTATCGTAGACTAACTCAGATCCAGCCCAGGTATTGAGCGGACAGCCGTTTGATACTACTAAAGTGAGGCTACAGAGTGCGCCTGAGGGCACATATACAGGGACCCTGGATGTGGTCAAGAAGCTGGTGACCAATGAGGGTTTCAAAGGATTCTATAAGGGGACCTTAACCCCACTGGTAGGAGGTATGACGGGGAATCCCTGTGCGAAATTGGCGTGTACTAACCTGTAGTCGGAGCATGTGGTATGTAGGGTAGTGTGGATTACTATATTTATTGACTTTGGCTAATAAAAGTATCAATTCAGTTCGGGGTGAATGAATTCATGAAAAGAACTTTGATCTCTCGAAACGAAAGAAAGGGATTGGCGGATACTAGACTTACCAATGGGCAATTCTACCTTTCCGGTGCTGCTGCCGGTCTCGCAAACGGAGTCCTTGCATGCCCTATCGAGCATATCAGGATCCGACTTCAAACCCAGACGTCAGGCCCAGCGCTGTATAGAGGGCCTATCGATTGCGTTAGGAAGATCCAGGCTGGTTTGGGGATCCAAGGACTTTTTAGAGGGCTCTATCCTACACTTGCTCGAGAAGCCCATGGAATGGGGTACGTGTATCTCCTTCTGCTGAAGAATTGGTGGAGTTGAGCTAATCGCGATAGTGCATATTTCTTGGCGTTCGAATACCTGGTTAAACATGATCAGCATTCTAATAAAATTAGCCGTTCTGAGATTCCTGGCTGGAGGCTGTGCCTATATGGTGCAGGTGCAGGATATGCGGTGAGTTATATTCCATAAATACCGGAATTTCTGAACAAAGTCTAATGGTTAGATGTGGTTAAGTATCTACCCCATAGACATTATCAAGTCCAAGCTCCAAACCGATAGCCTGGACCCGTCAAAACAGCAGTATAAAGGCGCCATCGACTGTATGACGAAGACCTATAGGGCAAATGGACTCAAGGGCTTCTTCAGAGGATTCACGCCTACCCTGCTCAGGGCGGCCCCCGTGAACGCCTGTACATTTTACACTTTTGAATTAGCATTACGATACCTAGGATAAAAACTAGTCCTCCTCGAGACGACGCAGCAAGTAGTCAACCTCGACTTTCTTGGTCAATGGGATAACGCAGTTCTTGTAAATCTCTACTATGGCCTCCGGGTTCACCTGTCCCTGTGCTTTCTGGCTCCACCGTAGTGTAGGGTCTGTTCCGTATGTCTCGGCCTTGACTTTAAGCCGTTCTAAGACTTGCTGCTCTACTGCCTCATTTGTAATTGCCTTGTCGATGCCTTCCACGTCCTGGGCCTTGACCAGTCTTGTATAAAGCTCCCGATCAGACTGAAACTTCGCTTCAGCAACGAATTTGCCGAAATGAATTCTTCGAGACAATGCTTGAAGACATTCTATATCGCATAGGGCACAGCTTCCGTAGTTATCAGGCTGGTCCTTGTCTCCGGCACAAACTAGCGGAACAATGTGATCTATATAGTACGATTTGATCAAGTCGTTGACGTTGATCTCCTTATGGTACGAAGCCAAAATTTTGGCATACTTAATAGGAGGCAGAATTGCCTGAGGCACCAGCTCAGGGAAAAACGCAACTTCATCGGGTGCTTCATATCTTCGAACTTTTCCTACATTTGGTTAGAGCCTGTATCCATGCCGATGTGTTTAAGCCTACCTTGAGTATTTTCGCATTCTATAATCAACCAATCGAGAAATGACCCGTCAAACCCCGGGATTTTGAGAACATTCGAATCATACGCAGGGCGGCTTCGATAAAACTGTGCCCTTTCAACCAGGTTGAACACAATAGTCTCCTCCATTCGAATCAGGGCCTTTCGTATATTATTCAGGTCCAGCACAGAGCCAGCATTTGTAAAATCCATGGCTCTCAACTTTTCTTTCGTCCGTCAAATCGTACAATAAACTGTCAATAATCCTTGGTTTTTGTACCGAGATATATGAAGATGATTGGATTGAGTCAGGAAGTTTGCATGAACTCAAGTTAAGCCCCACACTATTTAGTCCCTTTATCACTCCGATAACGGCATTTCCAACATTCCAACATTGCACATCGCTCAAATACCTGAACACCGCTGTCCTAGTATAGATATGTGAAAACTTGTCAATCTCAATCTCATTACTACCTATTTCGTTATTACATTTTCGTAAGATTTAATGCTTGGGCAGATCGCGAACTGGCTCTTGGAGGCTCACCGACGGTACGTGATCAATCAAGGGCGCGTAGTTATCAAAGGCTCCGGAATTCTGCCTTGCGGCCAAAAACCGTCCGATTCGGTCATCATGGCCATCTCCATAGCCGTAGTTGTGTTTCGCACGTAGTTCGTTGAGGTGAGCGTTCCATGACATTTCTTGCTCTCTTTCGGCCGAATTAGACGCCAGCTTGAACACGGCCTTGATCTGCACCAATCCAAGGACTATCGACGTGGCAAATAACAGAATTACCATTGTAGTTCGATTCTGCTTGAGGTCGGACTTGAACCCCGCATCTGCAGTGAATGAATAGTCCTCAGGATGTTGATCTCGGCTCGAATAGCGGCTCGAGTTATAGGCTTGCTGGGTGGCAGCCGACGGAGGCCTGGGTGAGCTGAAGGACTCACCCTGTACATTATATAAGTGCCTTTTCCTATCGTCTTTGAGAATTTCGTACGCAGCGACCAGCATCTTAAACCGCTCGTTCTTGATTTGAGGAGATAGATTGCATTCTATACCAGAATCAGGGTGATAGATCTTTGCCAAACGGTAGAATGTCGCCTGCACTCTCGTCCTATCAAAGGTACTAGGAGTCACACTCAATATCTCATAAGGAGTTGGATTTCTCGACGTTGGCCATATCGAACCTTCATGACTATACAGCGGCAGCCCGTAATGCAAAAATGCCCGATGTTCTATCGAGACAACCTGTCTTTGGATAAGCCCCCGGAACTCGTTCAACAGCATTATTCATATCTGAACGTTATGCTCACTCGTATTTCTCTCGGATTTGGTCACCTTGGTTGCGGATGTGGACGGAAGTCAGCTTTTATAAGTGGGTTTCGGGAAAACCTAAATCTGTGAATCTTATACTCCTGGCGTCTAATCTTAATTAATTGAAAGCCATGTTTGATCACAACAGAAGACTTTTCGAAAAGATCGATTTCGCGGTTGATCCAAAGTACGAGTTCTCCAAAGTACTAGGCACTGGCTCGTATGGCATGGTTTGCTGTTTCGTCGAAGAGGGGAATCCGGGGAAACGTCCAATTGCTATCAAGAAGGTCAAAAAGGTGCACGATAAGCTGTTGATGAGGAGGGCACTGAGGGAATTACGTCTTATGAGGCACTTCAGAGGACATAAAAATGTTTGATAGAGAAGTTGGTTGAAAGGCCGTTGTGTCAGTTGTTCTGACTGTTAGATTGTTTCGTTGCTTGATATGGATATAGTGACTGCGAAGCCTTACGATGGATTGTACTGCTATCAGGGTAGTTTAGGGAGAATTTATTTTTGTTGATTCTTCTAATTGTGTAGAATTGATGGACTCGGATTTGTCAAGGGTTATCAAAGGGTCAATTGATATCACGAACCTCCACGTTCTGAGCTTCTCCTATCAGTTGCTTTGCGGAGTCAAGTATATTCATTCGGCAAATGTTGTGCACCGGGACTTGAAACCAGGGAATCTTCTTATAAACTCTCGCGGCCAGCTGAAGATTTGTGATTTCGGCCTGGCCAGGGCTGTTGTTGCCCCAGAAGATTTCGACAGATTGCGAATGACAAGCTATGTTGCTACCAGGTGGTACAGAGCTCCAGAGCTGATTGTCGGCGCGGATTCTTATGACCAAGCCAGTAAGGTTAATGATCTACGCTTTGCCATTTCTCTCTAACTGAAAGTTGATATGTGGTCTGTTGGATGCATCATTAGCGAGCTAGTTACCAGAAAAGCTCTCTTCGTGGGCAAAGACATAGTGGATCAGCTAGCAAGGATTGTTCAATACTTAGGCATGCCATCGAAAGATACCATTCACAAATACTCCTATAGCCATTCTCAGGTTTGTTTATACCAGGTAATCATCTGTTTCGGAATTCTGACCTTATAGAGAGGGAAAATTTGGGAATACTTCAGAGTGTGCGATATTTATCCTAAGCGTCACCTTTCGTCTTTGCACTCTCACGCTAGTGATGACATCGTCAAATTGATTCTGAATCTTTTAGTATATGATGCTAAGCGAAGATATACCGCGAAAGAAGCATTATCCGTTCGATACTTTAAGTCGTTTTCTCGTGGAGAAGATGAGACCGAAACTGATACCCTATTTGATTCTTACGATGAAGGGCTCGAGGATAATGATTACCTCGATAAAGGTTCATATATACATTGAATTTATCATTGATCTCAACTAACTTTTTAGCGCTTAGAAATGAAGTACAGAATTTTAGGAATGAAATAAGAGGTTATGAACCCGACCAGGTAACACCGTTGCGGAATCATCCTAATTTTTCTCAGGTTATCAATTACTATGAAGAAACAAGAAAGAAAAAAATACCCGAACGCTCTCGCTACTCCGGCCGGAACTGAAATTCCCTTGCATCACTAGACTAGTCGAATATTGCTATAGTCCTCACTCACATTTACTGCATTTAGCTCACAGAGGAATATCAATCTAAAAAAATTACAGTTTATAATATCCTCAGAACTACTGGCAGTTCAACGTATAATAAAACACGTCGAAGTTTCTCAACGGGCCCGCATGCACGACTTCACGACAAGACTTGGAAATTAGCACTGGAACGTCTTGTTCCGAAAATCCCCCGTGTGATCTTAGTCGGGCTCCATGTAATAGGGAAAGATTATGGCTTGCGCTACTGGAGCCGATTACGGCGTTCGCAGCCGATATAACCACTACGTCACCCTCCCGATCCGCAGGCATTTGAAGTCTCTCGGCAGCCTCTTGACCACTGAGAGCTAACTCTACATGAGGAAGCTTGGAGCAGAATTCGACAATTTCCAAAGTCCTCGGCACCAGGCTCTCATGCAAGTGTACTCTAACGAATCCACCCAATGCACCATGATGGCCAACGAATGGATCCGTTATGGGGCAAATAACTCTGCTAGTACCTTTCCCATACTTCTCATCTAGCACATCTTGAAGGAATACTACATTAGGCTTAGAATCTTCATCAGATTTGTCACTCATACCGTGATCCCCAGTAATACCCACTACAGCACCACAATCGAGAATCTCACCTATTTTCGAATCTAGACTCATGTAGAACTCGTTAGCTTCTTTCGATCCAGGCGCATGCTTATGTTGAATGTAATCCGAAAGAGAAAGATACAAGAAATCGGCACGACGCTCTTCAATAAGCTTGATGCCCGCATCCAAAACATACAGAGAAAGTTCCCCGGAGTACATGTTAGGGGCTTTACGTCCCATCCATTCTGATACAGTTTGCGTAGACGAGTTATCCAATGACTTTATCATGCATTCATCAGCTTTCTCGCTAGAGAAGCAGATATGGCTATCAATACCATGAGCAAGAATCTTTCTCAGCTTGTCTTTCGCAGTGATGGCCGCTACACGAACTTGCTTGTTGGCGAGTTCACTCAGAATTGTTTCACCGCGAAGAAGAGTCGAATCCAAAACCAAACGAGTTTCACCAGTTTCTTTCTCAAGATAGAAATTTCCCGCAATGCCATGGATCGAAGGTGGTGCCCCCGTGATTATAGAAACATTATTAGGATTGGTGAACGCAGGCATAGCAGATTTTCCAATGGAGGAGAACCCTGTCTTCGATATTCTTTCGATATTCGGCAAAATGCCGTCTGCAATGCCTTGAGTCAAGTACTCGGGATCAAATCCGTCCACACATATTACAACCGTCACCTCTTTGGGGAGGTTGTATTGACGTGAATGCAATTCAACATGAGAAACTTTGCCTTGATCTACGAACTAATTAGCACTGACTCAATTTTCAGAAAAACAGAACTTCATGTACGCACTCTCAAGCAGATTATTCACAGCCATATCCAGATAGTTTGAAATCGGCGGAGCCTTCAATGTCGCATCCTTGGCCTGATCATCCCATCTGCGGACATTAAGTTTATCAGATAACCAAGGATCCTTTTCTGCGGCCAACTGCTCTTCTTTCGACATTGGTCCACCCTAGCTTATTAGCGCTAAATACAGGCACTTATATTGAACCTCCTTACCTGGAACTTGAGAGTGGTCTTACTTGATTTGCTCAAGGAATCGTAGTACTCAGGCTCGGCACCAGTAAGATAGCGCTTGGCTATAACATGTCCACCAACCAATTGACACACCTTCTCGCTAAATCCAAATCCCCTAAGATATACTTCGCCAATCTTATCATGGGACATACGGCCATGAGATCCTTCGTGGGTAATCATAATCGGAGCATTCTTCTTGGTAGGAACATAACGTCCGATATCATGAAGGAGAGCGCCCAGAATAGTTTCATCATCTGCTCCGGATTGGGCAGCTAAGTAAGCCGATTGCAAAGCATGTTCTAGCTGTGAAATCGACTCCCCCAGGTAATCACCGTGGTCTTCCTTTTCGATATAGCTGAAAAGGCTCTTAACTTTAGACGATACTTCTGGAGTCGACATGATGTATAATTCCAAGAATGAAAGAAGAATGCTAAGCAAGCCGGACTATTATCTAGCATTAAATATGAATGCTGAATGAGCGATGATTCATTATCATTGTGCGGAAAGAAGTCCGCCGATTTACGACATGTGCACGCTTGTTTGGGTCCGGCTGTAAATACTTACTAAGTGCGAAGGGGTTCACCTGCATGACATGTGTGTCGGAGAGAACTCCGCTCACAGGTCCCTATCATGATATACAGGTAGAAATTATATATAAACGCAAAAATGCAACTAGGCGCACCAGTAAGAAACCTAATCAGATATGTCTAAGTCTTATAAAATACCACAGGAACAAGTAGAGTTTTTCAAAGAGAATGGTTATTTGGTAGTTAGCCAGGCTGACCACCAACTCTTTGACCCAAAAGACATGCAAGAGTGGTGCTCTGAAATAGAAAAATGGAAAGGAGAGAAAGGCAAGTGGATGATCTACGATGAGATCAATTCGAAAGGTGAGCGCCAGCCCATGCGAATTGAGAGGTTTGTTGAGTTTCACGAGAGATTCAATAACCTTACACGTGGTGCTGCATTTGGATCTATGCTCGAACAGTTATCTGGAAAGGTAAGCGAACAGTTGAACTTTGATGAGTTGTCAGCGTACCAACGACATATAGCGCATGTATCTGTTCAAGGATAAAATCAATTTCAAGTATCCTAATGGGAATGGATTCCTAGCCCATACTGATGCCCCGGCTTATACGCATGTTGGAGATATTGACCATTTGACGATCAACATCGCTATAGACGAGGCAACTAAAGAAAACGGCTATCTTGAGGTTGTGAAGGGTTCACATAAAGTCAATATCGACTATCAGGATAAGCGCATCGCGAAGGAATGGGAAGACTCCAATGAGTGGACTCCAGTTCCACTCAAAGTTGGTGATCTCATATTCTTCGGATCTTATCTTGCTCATCGAAGTGCACCAAATGCTTCACCACGATCTCGTCGAGCTCTTTATGCGACATACCACAGTTCGTCTGAGGGTGATAGTTTGCGTACAGCGTACTATGCTCACAGGGCTATCCATTTCCCGCCCGATTCTGGTAAGTATCTCTTAATTCTTTCCTTCTTTCTTTCTATTCTATGGGTTCCTAACTATCAAAGAGCGTGAGGCGAATGTCGATTATAGCAAAGGTTTCGAGACATATGCCTTCGCTGCTCCATTTGTTCGCGAGCAAACAAAAGCTTGAATGCGTAGTATGTAGTAGTTGAGTTTCAAATAAGGTTATATATAATACAACCTAGCGTTAACCTGTCAAATCTCTTACCGCATTAAAGTGATCTGCGTGGAACTAGATCTGATAAGATAAGATCTCCCAACTGCCGGCCGGTATCGGTTGGCTACCCCGTATATATCCGCAAAGCCTCATACACGTGCATAAACTCAGTAATATGAACATATACTCTGAGGCTTTACATGACAACCGGCTAAGGGCTATATACGTTCTATCGTCTAGTTAAGGATGAAGAAACGAAGTCACGAAGACGAAGAGGCGCATATACCGCAGACATCAAGAAGAATTATTTCCTGTCTGACTTGCAGGAGACTGAAGGTGGGTCCTATTATGATCGTTGGATAATAGTAGAGTATTAACTTGTTCTCAAGAGAAAGTGCATAATCGAAGATGATACCCTTCCTTGTCAGTCGTGTAAACGAAGGGGCATCGAATGCAAAATGAGCAAGAACATTCAGACTATCATGAGTGAAGATGTCGAGTAAGCTGCTGGGTTACAGTTCGAGCGTTGAAACGCGTACTAATTCGAAGATGGAAGATGGAAGTAGATAAGAAGCTTGAAAATATGAGGAGCATGGTCGCTAAAGTGTTGGAAAAGATAGACGCTTTGGATCGTCCTTCAGATGAGATTTCCATGATGAGCCCACATGCAAGTGAACAGTCCGTATTGAACGGGATTTCGTCTCCCTCTCATATGGGGAGAGAAAGTCGAACTGCCCGAGATAGCATCACGGACGATTACAATGCATCCTCGGGACAGGTGGATTTTCAAGAATCCGAGATGCTATTCTCTATATATCACAACAAGCTTGAACATTATATCTATGGAATTGCCGATTGTCACAAGAATCTCCAGAGTGCTAGGGCTGGATCCCCTCTGCTGGCGTCTAGTATTCTGACTGCGGGGGCACTTCATTCTGGAAATTCAAGGCTTTTTGCGATCTGCTACGAGGAGTTTGTTAATGTCGTGCGTAACCGAATGTTCTCGCCCAATTGCAATCTTGACGATATTCGGGGCCTTTGTATCGGCGCATTTTGGCTAAGTGATTTTTCATGGATACTTTCATGTTCTGGTATGTCATATTGCACTTAGGCGTTCGCCCAAATACTAACTATGCTCAGCCGTTAGACTCGCAACTGATCTGAAGCTTGGACAGCATTATATCCGTGCCGCTAATGGTGATAGAGAGGCATTTGAGAAGGTGAGGTTATGGTACTTTGTGTATGTATGCGATCACCACTTTTCAATCGCATATGGCCGTTCTCCCTTAACGGGATCTTTCAGGCCACAGGCGGGACTGGACAAGTTGCTTAAATCTGAGCTCTGTACTGAGCCTGTTAAGAGATTAATCAGTCAGGTTGATTTATGGGCAACCCTTCAAAGCATTCAGGAGGATTTTGGTGCTGATGCTACGATTAAAATACCATTATCTGTGCTTAGCAGTGTAGAGCGTTTTGATTCGGTTCTCGAAGGATGGCTAGATAACTGGAAAGGCACATTTGAATTCCATGACGACATTGGAAATTATCCAAATAAAGGCGTCCACCTTCATCATCAATTCGCAAGGCTATATCTCTGTTCGCACGCCTTGCGAGGGGTTGGAATAAACTCAGAGATCGAGCCTGAGTTCATAGATACGGCGAAGAAAGCTGTAACCTCGTCGATATATATCCTTAAGTGGTTTACTAATGACAAGGAGGTGAAGTCTTATTTGAATGGGCTACCCCTATATTTTGATACTATGGCGTGCTTTGCATCTGTCTTCCTTCTCAGATTAGGGAGAGATATCCGGCATCAGCTTGATGTGTCTGCAGTTCAAATATTTGACGCTGTTAGAGATCTGATTAACGCCATGCGTCAAGTAGCTGATGAACTGATCCCTCATCATGTAATATGTCGAATTTGTGATGGACTCGAAAGACTACTCGATGAAAAAGTTAACCAAGGTGGACAAGAACTCGGAGAGGTGTCTACTACTGGGATTCATGACGATTTCGTCGCGGCAGCGAGTATTCTGCCCATTTCTAGCGATAAGGAATCTGGAGGTATTTCTGAGTTAGATGATGTGTGGGCCCTCGGTGCGAGTCAAAACTTTGCGGTAGATTCGTACGACCTATTATCAGTCTTATCTACAGTGTCTGGTCTGGATTACGTATTCCAAAATTAGTATCGCACATTTAGTTATTTAACAAAGTTTCATTTTTGAATAGATAAAAGGCTTAATTTTCGCATGCATGCATAGGTGGGAATTTGGCCTGTGCCCAATAAAACTTCAGGTATAGTTCACGATACTCAGCGTGGACTCCACGTTTTCACTTAGCTATCTTTGTGGGGCGCGGAGATGTCACCGCTCACACCAGAATGGCGGACTTCTCGCCGTTCAACCTTTTACATGTGCTCAACCCTCGAGTTTGATAATGGGCTCCGTTTGGATCATCTTGAGAATGGTATAAGTACTAGGGATTTCTCTCAGGAATAAGGGTGTGGTTTGCCTCGGTAGTAATCATATAATCATAGGAGAAAGATGTCGAACGAACCTTCGCGAGCGCGAAGAATTTTCAATACGGTGGGCTTCATTGCCATGGCCGGTGGTGGTTTTATGGTCGATGGGTAAGCTCCGATATTCGTCAAGCCATCTCCTAGGGATTGAAGTTAATACAGCAGTTATACCAATCTGGTTATCGGACTGGTAACGCCCATGCTGGGATACATCTATTATTCCGACACAAATAATGCTATTACACCTACTAATACGCAAAGTGCGGTTAAGGGTATGGCATCGGTTGGTATCCTGATCGGGCAACTTCTATTTGGAACCATGGGAGATGCGTTGGGTCGTAGAGTGGTATATGGGAAGGAGTTAATGATTACACTGTTTGGAACCCTGCTTATTGTGGTGGTTCCTCCAAATATGTCTCCTCCCTCTGTGATGGCCTGGATCTCCGTTTTCCGGCTTGTTACTGGAGTAGGCATTGGTGGAGGTAAGTTATTTTTTGTGTTCTTTTCTCGTCTACGAGTTGTTCGCTAATTGAGTTAGACTATCCAATGTCATCTACTCTCTCTGCCGAAAATCGCTTGAGTTTAAGCCGTGGCAAATTGATTGCTTCCGTATTCACGATGTTTGGAGTTGGAAGTCTCCTCTGTGCGATCGTGTTTCTTATTCTTATTAGAGCGTTTAAGGATGCCATAAATGACGATGTGAAGCATCTTCAATATGTTTGGCGACTGCTGATGGGATTGATTATTATTCCAGGACTATGCACCTTATATTCCCGACTCAAAATGAAGGAAACAAAGCCGTTTATACAATGTAAGTACTATATGCTCTTTGAGCTTGGTATTGAGGGCTAATACAGTAGATGTCGTCAACCGACGTGCTGCTGACGGCGAGGCTGAAGAGGCCCATATCAACGTACCCACGCCTTCCAGATCAAAGACTTATTTTATCGAAACGAAACAATTTTTTTCTCAATGGAAGAACTTGAAAGTTCTTATTGGAACCTCAGGTTGCTGGTTTTTATTGTAGGTCTCTTTTTTGTCTTGATTTGAAAGGGTTTGCGAAACTAACATAAAAGTGATATCGCATTTTACGGGATAAGTTTGAACCAAAGTACTATCCTGGCTTCTATTGGGTTTGGAACTGGACCCACTCCTTATATACAGCAGAAAAATGTTGCAGTTGGTAATATTATCGTCACATTAATGGGATTCCTTCCTGGGTATATTGTGCCTATTTTCCTTATCGACAAGATTGGCCGCACGGCTATATTAAGGATTGGGCTTTTAATGACTGCGTTGATGTATATCATTTGGGCAGCAGCATATGAAAAACTGCCGACCGGTGGTCGGGTGGCCCTTTTCGCATTGTCACAATTTTTTCTCAATTTCGCTTCACAAGGAACTTTTATCATACCGGTTGAAGTTTTTCCAACCCGAGTTCGGGCCACTGGTCATGGTATTTCCGCAGCTTCTGGTAAGTGCGGAGCAGTTCTTACTTCCTTTGCCTTTGGTATCGTGGATGAACATATTGGTCTCAGAGGAACATTGGGGTTTTTCGCTGGCTGTTTAGTAGCTTCTGCAGTTTGTACTCTCCTAATACCCGAGTCTATGGGGTTGTCACTGGAGGAGATAGAAGAAAAAGCAAGTAGTTCTGACACAGATTGCGAACAGCACGTAGAGCAGGTAGTTGTGAGTGTTTTAGATGGAAAGGCTTAGCTAATGTGTTTCATGTTCATAAATAGAGATTCAATTGAAATTTTAGTTCCCAAATAATAGGAGAATAATGGTAACAGAGCTAAGATTTGAAGGACTAGATTTTTATATGATGCAGGGGCGCCGCAACACTTCTGTGATGGTATCCATATGCACTCGTAAGGGGTAAACTATCTTTTATTAAGCCCAACAGAAGTACGCATCGACAATCTAATCATGTCACACTTTCCCACGACCGAAAGCCGTAGTGAAAATTGTCGTCTAGGGCTATATACGAACTAAAAAGGAGAATGGATATCCTTCATTACGCCGAAGTGTGCTGTATCAAGCTATCCTCGGTTCCAGTTGGGGCGGTTAACGGGCCGTAACTGACGAGCACTCATATACGGTGAAACTACATACGATCATTCGTTGTAAGGCTAATTTCAAGTTATTTTCTTTCAAGGTGTCTAGTCAAATATGTATGTTTCTGAAAAAGACCCATTACTTTTCCATGGGCCATGGGTCAAATCTTCGTCGAAGAGCTCTGCATTTCAACTAATATATTCTGAGCTGCTCGGCTTATCTGTACTATCAGAATATAACTTCTACAACATTAAAGTCAATTACCTTCTATAATGTGTACAAAATGTAGGGCAGGTGGGCAAATTATTGAATTTGGAATTTTAGATAGAGGAAGTGGATATTAGAAAGGTAAAATGATAGATTGGGGCAACTTTTAAGATGAAGAACGCGGGTGATTTCTGGGATTACATTGAGATTATATTAATTTATTTCTAAATGAGTTCGATGCTGGTCTATCAGAATTTCATATCCTCAGGCCAATGATCATACAGGGTGAAAAGTGGCAAGGTTCAGCCTTCAATCAGAAGCCATATTGATAGCAAGGGGATACCAACAATGAAATTCATTCCCGATAAGGAAGTGATATTCCCCTGAGTTTGTAAAGATCTTTGTATCTGCTGAGGTAAAAGATGTGTTTGGGGTAGTTCTCTATTACTATACTATGTTACTTCTCTTTCTATTAATTCTAAACAATATTACTCCTATATCTATAATTGTTGTTATTAAAAATTTATGTTTTATCCGACTACTTTACGTTTGCTTGGTATTTGTGTTCTGGGTACTGTCATCATACCCGTAGGCCTACGAGTATATTGCACCCGTAACTTTGGTACCATGCCATATTGCCACTATCAACCCCCGATAGGATGTGATCATCATCAACTGTGAATCAATGTAGATTTTTACCAATGAGAGGGAGGGGTTAAGACACTTGTTGGAGAGGGGCCTACCCCACGTTTTCAAATTTTGACTACGTAAGGCTGATCTTCGGAGATCGTTAGCACCAGTGACCGAAACTAGAAATAATTTGTAAGTAGCGGTTTCTATACGGTCACCTAGCATATATCTTCTTTTTTGGGTACTTGAGCATGCTGGGGTTTCAAGCTCTCTAGGGCAGGCGAAAGCCTCCGTTTGATGTACAGCTTGCTCAAGGTTTATCATTCGACATATAAATTGGGCCCCAGATCCTTACGATTACCTCTACAGATAATCACGATGGCCAGTTCTCAATTTGATGTTGAAGCCGTTCGCGTTTTCGGAGGAGATAATCCGGAGAAACAGGTAACGTGGGACCAAATTGTCGAAGATACTAGAGATGCGACTGAGGAAGAGGTCACGCTTGGGTTCCGTAAGGCTGTGAAGATTTATTATAAGGCGGCTTTCTGGTCGTTTGCAGTGTCTCTGGCGACTCTCATGGAGGCTTACGACACTTCTCTTATGGGGAACTTTTTTGGTTTGGAATCTTTCCAAAAGAGGTTCGGGGTGCCATATGGAGATAAGGGCGAGTATGTCGTTCCCACTCCATGGCAGAGCGCATTGAACTTGATTTCGCCTGCGGGAATGGTAATTGGAATGCTCTTTAATGGAATCTTGGTCGATCGGTTTGGATACCGTAAAGTACTATTATCAGGCTACGTGCTCGTCTCAGGTTTTGTTTTCCTGACATTCTTCGCCAAAAACAAGGCAATGCTGTTAATCGGAGAACTCCTCTGTTGTATCTGCTTTGGTGCGTTTAATGGAATTGCGCAGGGTTATGCGTCCGAAGTCTGTCCGGTAGCTCTGCGAGGTTACCTGCTCATGTTTATCAATGCAACTGGGACCATCGGACATTGGATCCAGGCCGGGATCTTTCTTGGGCTGGTCAATGTCACTTCCGATTGGGGGTACAGGATCCCTTTTGCTATTCAGTGGGTGTGGCCAGTTCCTCTCTTTTGTATAGTTGTCTTCGCGCCCGAATCGCCTTGGTGGCTTGCTCGCAAAGAGAAGTACGACCAGGCAATCAGGTCTCTAAAGCGACTTTCGAGCTCCTTGGATGATGATATTAACAAGAGACTGGCCATGATTATTCATACAAACAATTACGAGCGAGAGCTCCAGGAGGGAACCACTTACTGGAACTGCTTTCAGGGTACTGACCTGAGACGCACTGAAATCGCGTGCTGTGCTTGGGTATGCCAACAGTTGCCGTCTTTCGGTGGCCTTGGAAGCACGTTTTTCTTCGAGCAAGTAGGCTTCGCTGATGCCACTTCCTACAAGCTGGGCTTCGGGGGAGAGGCCATTGCACTGTTTGGAGATATCTGTGCCTGGATTCTAGTGGGGTACATTGGCCGCAGGACTTCTTACCTGTGTGGCCTTTCTGGTATCATAGTTATACTGTTTATTGTAGGCTGTCTTTCATTGGCCCCACAGCACTTGTTCGGCCCAGTTTGGGCTCAGGCGGCGCTGATGATGGTCGAGGGCTATGTATATGACGTTACCATTGGCCCTACAGCTTATACAATCGTAGGGGAGACTCCTTCGACAAGGCTGCGAATTAAGACAATTGCAATTGCGGGCAGCTTGTACAGAATTTTTGGAATCATTCTTTCCATCATTAACCCTTACGAGATCAACCCCACTGCTGGCAACTGGAAGGGCAGAGGCGGGTTTTTGGCAGCCGGGACTACGCTCATTGGATTGGTCTGGGCCTATTTCCGTCTACCCGATATGAAGGGCCGAACATACGAGGAACTGGATGTGCTGTTTACGAAACGCGTTCCGGCTCGAAAGTTTAAGACTACGGAGGTCAATCTGTTTGAAAACAATGGCGATGTAATGCAGGAACAAGGCGATGAATGAGCTTCTCTGACTCGGAAGTCGCGAGCCTTCAAGGAGAGTGCAGAGTTGTAGTTGAGAATTAGTATATAGCTGAAAAGCTATAATATTAATGCCATTGATTATTGTGAATTGATCCGGAGTAACTTAGCATATTCTTATTAAACTCATGTTATAATTCGACAACTGCATACTAGCACTGCAATAGTAACTAACTCGATTCAAGAAAAAGTTTAAAAACATCTTATATTTGATCTATATATATACCTTGCAAATTTCGGTCAATGGCATTTTTTAATTCCACATAATCCGATAACCCTAAGGAGACTAATTTAAATGTTCGAGATGCTGAGGACTACTTGGCCCGGTACCAAAGTTACAGGGGCAATATACTCGAAGGTACGTGAGTACCTAGAACGCGAATATCAAGTCAAAGTAAAGTATATCGGATAAAGTATAATTATAACACTGATCAAACGTATAACTGCTAGTAATAATATAAAGCAAAGAATCATAAGTGAGGGTAATTCAGAATTACCCTAAACACAACTTTTACCTCACATTTACTGAGAAACAGTCTGAGATAGTCCCAATCTGCAACCATCCTGAAGTTCCTAACCGCTTCCTTAATATGGGTGGCCAGCTTTCGTCCATTGCACCCTCTGCGTCAACGATAGCGATTGATGCCTATGTCTCGGAGTTGGTAAATATACAATATGAGAAGAACATTGGAAATGCGAGGTTCCTCAAGACGTTGAAAGGATTGCATCCAGAGGGCCTTGTAGTGGTGAAGGTGTTTATTAAACCTATATCAGGGACAAGTTTAGCCGAAACGGCCAAGGAGCTCTTGCGTATGTATTCCATTTTTGATGGATGGATTAGGGCTAATAGTGATAGGTCAGAAAAGTCTATTGCAGGGCGTCAGTAATGCAGTACCGTACAGTCGGATAGTAGAAACAGATCGTGCTGGTTATCTGGTGCGGCAATACTTCAAATCCAATCTCTATGATCGGATAAGGTAAGCTTGTTTCGATGTTAGAATATGATGTCCCTGTCTGACGCATTAGTACGAGGCCTTTTTTGGAAACTATTGAGAAGATATGGATCTCTTTCCAGCTGCTGCAAGGGCTACATAACTGTCATCAGCGTAAAGTGTACCATGGAGATATCAAGTCAGAGAATATACTGGTTACCTCCTGGAACTGGGTTTACTTGTCAGACTTTGCTTGCTTCAAGCCTGTCTATCTGCCAGAGGACGACCCTTCGCAATTTTCCTTTTTCTTCGATACTTCCCTTAGAAGATCGTGCTATGTTGCGCCGGAACGATTCCTGGCTCCCGGAGAAGATAAGGACGGCCAATTGACTGAGGCTATGGATATATTCTCACTAGGATGTGTGATTGCCGAGCTTTTCCTTGAGGGGTCCCCGATATTCAGCTTGGCTCAGCTGTTCAAGTATAAAAAACTGGAATATACTCCGTCGTTAAATGATATCGAAGACCCAGCCGTTCGAGAATTGGTCGCGAGTATGATAGATCTGGACCCTTCGAAAAGGCTTTCTGCCGAAAAATACCTGGAGCAGTGGCGCGATAAGCTGTTCCCAAAATATTTCTACCAGTTCCTGTACCCCTATATTGCATCGTTGAATAAGCATCTGTTGACTAGTTCTTCGACCAGCCTAGAAAAAAATCGTCAATTAGAATGCGACCAACGAATAGACCGCATATGGAATGACTATTCTAAAATTTCATCTGCATTGAATATTAGGAATAATAGCAGCCTGTCGGAAATGTCGGATGAAGATGACTTTCCGCTTCCTGTTGGCAGCGGTACAGTTCCGGTAATTCTGGACCTTCCACATATGCATAAGTGGATCCCCAAGCTTCGCAGGGCACTACCTGGCGATGATGATGGGGCATTGATGATTCTTGCAGTTATTTGTTCGTCGATTAGAAATACTTCGAGATCTTCCTCCAAGATTAAAGCTTGCGACTTGCTGCTTGCCCTTGGTGAACGGATTCATGACGAGGCCAAGCTTGATAGATGTTTGCCATACTTGTTTTCTCTGCTTGACGATAATTCAGACAACGTGCAGGTTGCGGCATTAAGGACATTAACTCATCTCCTTAGTTTGGTTAGTGCCATCACACCGCTGAACGGTAATATATTCTCGGAGTATATTCTTCCTCGTTTAACTTTATTGCTCAAAAGGTCTTCAATTATTGTTCGTGCTGCGTATGCATCTTGCTTACCATCACTCTCCCAAACTGCCTCAAAGTTTCTGGATATGGGCCAGGTGCTGAAAACCACTGGCATTCTGGCGGAAGAAGACCCTGAAACGGAAGACGGTCTATCGAGCGATACTGCAGCCGCATTTGATATCTTGAAGCAGGATCTGTCCTTAGTTATAGAGGAGCATGCACGTACTCTACTAACGGACCAGGTATCTGATGTAAGAAGGGCTCTCCTGAGAAATATTGCGCCTTTATGTATTTTTTTTGGTAAACAAAAGACGAACGATGTTATACTGAGCCATTCGATAACTTACTTTAATGATAAAGATCCTTTTTTGAGAGTTGAACTCTTTGACAGCATAGTCGGTCTGGCTCCATTTGTGGGTGCTATAAGCCTTGAACAGTTTGTGATACCCCTCATGGTGCAGACATTAGTTGATCCTGAAGAGGTTGTTGTTGAACGAGTCCTGCGAACTTTTACTGCTCTATGTGATTTAGGGTTAATACGAGAATCATATTTATGGGATCTCTTAGCTATTACTGCTAAGTTAAGTCTTCACCCAAATTCGTGGATCAGAAACTCAGTTTTCGGGTTTTTTGCATCTGCTACTAAGTGGATGACACCTGCTCAGATATACTGCATGTTTTTGCCTATACTCCGACCATACCTTGAATGTGACGTTAATGACGTCTCTGAGACAAGCCTTCTCAATAATGCAAAACCCCCGCTGTCTAGGGCTGTTTATAATCTTGCTTTGACATGGGCTTTTAAAGCACAAAAATCGTTGTTCTGGAAACTGGAATCAAAGTCAAATGGTAGACAGATTAGTGGCGCGAACAGTAAAAAATCTATTGACTTGTCTGAAAAACGTTCTGGCAATCGGTACCAACAACAAAAGGGTAGAGGTCCGCGGCGCTATTCCTCTGAGGATGAGCAGTGGATCGCCCGATTAGGGGAGCTTGGGTTAAAGGAGGATCAAATGTGGATGCTGGTAGAATATAAAGAGTATATCTATCGAATTGCGACCCTCAGATCTAGAATGGAGGATAAAGGTGATGGTGATCTAACAGCATTCGTAAATGTTCAGGATCTAAATATCTTTCCTAGGAACGTGTTTTTTGACAATGGCGGCACGTCTGAGATTCATCACCAAGATAGTCGCGATTCTGCATCAGTTGATAGTTCAAAAGTCCGCGAAACTAAGGCGCATACTAGATCTACTTCAACTTCGTTACTAGGGAGCAATAACGGAGACTTACTCGCGGGAGTTTCCGTGTCTTCTGTATCCGCGCCACCTTTAACTGCAACTGTATATGCAGATGTTTACGGGGAAGTTGAGTGGCACAATACTCATACTCCAGGACATGGTCACCCGACCGGTGTCTCATCCCAAGGCGGTGTACATGAATTTTCAAGCTATGCTGGAGATGATCCTTATATTTGGAAGCTTCTAGAATCAGTATACCCTGAAACTGTCTCCAACGAAGAAAATCCGCCACATTTTGGACCCTCCTGCACGCCCTACCCTTCGCTGCAAACAAGGCTCGAGAAGTCCCCTCCAAAACGCCGCAGAGGAAAGCCGTTAGGGATATTAGTTTCGAGCTTTGAGGAGCACGAAGGTTCTGTGAATGCTATTGCAGTTTCTCCGGACCATTTGTTTTTTATTACTGGATCTGACGATGGTACAATTAAAGTGTGGGATTGTTTTCGACTTGAGAAGAACGTTACCAATAGATCTATTCAAACTATTCGTGGGGTTCTCCCGGTCAAGTGTTTGTGCTTTGTTGAGAATACATATACGTTTGCCTGGTGTACTACTGATGGAGCAGTTCATCTTGCTCGAATTGATGTTGAGCTCCCCTCTTCCCCCGCGGTCGGTCCGAGATATAAAAAGGTGATCCATGTTCAAGATTTCGCTTTAAGCGGTGAGCGGGAGCATGGTGTTGCTATTCAGCACATCAAAAATGAGACAAGCTCTTTGCTTTACATTGTAACTTCTAAATCTCGAATACTTACTTACGAAGTTAATTCTTTAAAGCTTGTCGATGAGATGCAAAACCCTCATAGTCATGGTATCCCCACCTGCTTCGTCGTTGATCGGCGAAGAAGTTGCTTACTTCTGGGGACTTCAAGCGGGATTCTGGATCTCTGGGATATTCGGTTTAATATTCGAGTACGCTCCTGGGGGCTTCCTGGAAAGCAGCCGATTAACAGCCTGTCATTCCATCCAAAATCTAAAGGTAAATGGGCGTGCGTTGCCGGTGGTACAAAGCTAAACGAGGTTACTGTTTGGGACATAGAGACTATGGAGTGCAGAGAAATCTATCGCGCGTCCCCGGTTCCTGAAACAAATGGAAATTCCTGGTGTACTGCATTAGATGTTGACAAGCTACTTTCAGAAGATTCTGGAGAGAGCCTTATTTCTAAACTTAGTATTGGCGATGAACCAGCTCAAACAGAATGCCCCAGCATATCTTGTTTGTTTACTGGCTATGATTTCGAAACTGTAGGTGGTGAAGGAGGCGGTAGTAATGTCGGCTCTGGTAGACATGGGTATATGATTACTGGAGGATCAGACAGAGTTGTACGGTTCTGGGATTTGCATTCAGTTGAATCCTCGTCTATCATCAGTGGACTAAAGGCGGATTCTGGAAGACCATCCTATACTGCATTTCATCCTCACGTTAATGTGAGATTGGTTACAGAGAAGCTGATTAGCACGAAAGCTTCGAAATCACTCAAGTCGGAACGGCCCCCACGATCCACGGTAATATCCTCCGAGCAACTAGACTTAGGGAAAGACCACCAGTCGACGATACTTGTAGGAGCCTTGTTATTACGACCTTATGAAATGATTATCTCCGCTGATAGAAGTGGGACAGTCAAAGTATTTATTTAATTCATATACCTAGTTATTAGAGCCTAATATGCTAAGGTTATTCAAACCTAACCCTATATCTTCTGGTGTTAATTCATGAAACCTCCCGAATTTTGGATACATGACATGTACGAGCAGAGCTGTTACGTTCTATTACGATTGATGTATCAAGGTGACTGTGACGCTTAAGGGGCAGATAAATATGAGCGGATTTTCACTGGCTGTGCCAGGCAATGGTCAAAAGCAAAATATCACTCGGCGACTGTCTACAAATGTTAGACCAAAAGATATAATAGACGGAACTCAATCAGACTTGGACGGTAGGCAATACATGAATTTGACTTTACGGATATCAAGATGGCTAATCAAGCAGACCTGATAAAGGATGTGGGTAGGCAGTGGAAGGAGTTGCTGGAAGAAGATGCCAATACTCTCGAGGCTGCTCTATCATTGATGGACACCAGTTCGATTGGAAAAGCCAAGTATCATGCTAATTTCGATACATTAAAGAAAAGTCTAAAGTCGGCACTACGAGAACACGTAGATGCCAATTACCAGGGATTTAATACTGCGATTGGTTCTTACAGAACGGTGGTACAGAATGTATCCAACTCTCAGAGTAATATCAATGGCACTAAGGAACTGCTTAATAAGGCTAGGTCTGACCTGGCAACGCGTCGGCCTATCCTAAAGGATCTGCGAATGCATTCGCTAAAGTATGCACAGATGATTAAAATATTGGATCAGATCGAGGAACTGAAAGCGGTCCCCGATAAACTTGAATCAGAGATTAGTCAAAAGAGCTTTCTGTCAGCTCATCAGACGCTTTCTGCTGCATTACGGACCGCAGAAAACGAAGAATTGGCAAATATATCTGCATTGCATCCAATCCAATCGTACCTTTCAAGTCAAGAATCGTCGTTCTTTACTATATTGATTGACGAACTGACAAATCATATTTATTTAAAGTCTCCTTACACTGATAGCCGATGGAGTGCATATTCTCAGCGTCGAGACGATTTTTCCAGCCTGGAGCAAGTTATTCATGATAAGGTCAAATTTGATTTATCAGAGGAAACGTCTTCATTGTCCGGGTCAACTCATTTAGATGAGTTCCTGCAAAAGTTTTCAGTTGAAGAGCCGCTAATAGAGGATGGCAAGGGAAATATCGAAGCTGATTCCTTTTTATATATTCAACTGATTGTCGAAACATTATCAAAGATGAACAGACTCCCAAGTGCATTTGATACCCTTATTCAACGGCTACCGCTTGAACTAAACAGGCTAGTTGAAAAAACAATCAATGAAGTTTTGCAACGGTCTCCTAAGAATGTACGCGAGGCAGGAATGAGCGAAACAGGAAATGCATTTCTCGGTTATGAGTTGAACTCAAGCGATGTTAAGATTGCAATACTCAAGGATCTGGCGTGGACATTATACTCTAAATTTACCGCTGTTCTTCAGGGCCATCGTGTAGTATATGAAGTTGTTCAAGGGATATCTTCCAGGCGGGGTGTGTCTAAGGAACGACGGGACAGTAATGAATACGATATTTTCAAAATATTTAGATTTTTCGAATCAGAAATTCGAAAATTTATGCAAAGCTATATATGCGAGCAGGAAGTCTCTACTAGTAGTGCTACCAAGAAACTGCTCACAACATTGGGTCCTTCTCCTCAGGTACGCGACAAGTCGAAGTCTATATTTAAATTCGACCAGGCCGATTATGAGGGAGATGAATTCCGGTACGAGTACCAGACGCTTCAACAAAACATATCTTCGTCAGTTCCCGGTTTGGTTACAAATGGCATTGAAAAGTCGCTTTCAGGAAGTGCGAATGAGAAATTCACGCCTTATGCACCAGCTGATCTGTCGTCTGCCCATCGACTTGTTATCAAGCCTAATGTTTTCAATATCCGTGGAATATTGGATCCAACCGTTGTCTTCCTACAGAGAGCAAAGGCAGTTCTACCTCATTCCGATAATCCAGCTTCAAAAAGTTCAGATGCCTTTTTGGAGGATTTCCTAAGCAAGGTTTTCTTGCCTCAGCTGGAAACATCGTTACGTGCTTCTTTCCAAGAGATTCTGGCATCACCTGACAGCTTCAGTGTACACCCTCAATGGAGCAAGCTGTCCAAAAAGCCGGTACTTCAGGGCGCTACCGCATTTCTTAAGCTCATAAACCAAGCTTGTCGGCTGTTAAACACTGGATTCATTTTCAGAGAGAGATACGCTACATTATTGACTTCCTCAATCCAGTGGTTCTGCTCCCACTACGAAGAGCAGTTTCATAGTCTTACTGAAATTCATGATGATGAAACACCAGGCAATAAGAAGAAAAAAATCGGGGCCTTGCTTTCCGCTAATGAAAGGATCCGGGCACTTTCTAGTATTTTGCTGCATTCCCCAGGTTATGATGGGGAGGCCAGTGAGGCTCTAGACGAGGAAACCGAAATCTACCTGAGTAAAAGAACGAGCCAGCAAAAAAAGAATAAAGGTGTATCCATAGCTCAATCTGACCTATTGGACATTGAGCTATATCGCAACCTTTCAGTGTTGTGCACTACTTTACGATGGCTGACGGTGAAGCTGCAGAAGATCCGTAAAGTCGGAGAAGATTTTGAAGGTACATTTCAAACGGACTCTGAAAAAGGCAGTAACACCGCAAATTTGAGATCAAAAGTTCGTAAAAGATGGACTTTACTTGAAGTTAGCAGTAACGTCGGTAAGAGCCAGGCCCAGACCGTTGATGACAGTGAATGCTTGATTCTAGTAGGGAAGTCACTAGAAGAATACGATGCGGCGGTAAAAGGCCTTGAAAAGCTCGCCGATAGTTGTATATTCACTTTGCGTGCAGACATGCGGTGTCGATCTGTTTACTACATAGACCGAAGTATGGTGGAGGGTGACTATTACATGGATAACGATACTGAGGAGCGAGAAGCTTTTATCGGTGCGTTAGATACTGACATTGTTAAATGTGAAAATGAAATGACTGAGTATCTCCTGCGTAATGAACGCTCATTTGTTCTTTGGGGCATTTCAAAGCTAATGAACGAGTTGCTTATCTTTGGTGCAGATTCTATCAAGCTAATCAACAGTAATGGTGTTCGAAAAATGTATTGCAATATTCTTGTATTACAGCAGATGCTGAAGTCGTTGGTTTCAGAGGCCCAACAGGTAGATTTTAGCCGGTCAAAGGCTTTCTATGACTATATGAAGCTGACTCCTAGTGCTTTGTTCGATGTTGTTAAAAGCAAGAAGACGCCTATTACCCACGAAGAGGCAAAGATCTTATCTAGACTGATGTATAATGATCTCATTCAGAAGGCTGAACAATCCGGTCGGAAAGAGGCTGCAATTGCCGCCAAAAATGCATTAAACGAGCAGATCATTCAATTGCATGATATTTTTTGGGGGTCTGAAAAGATTTCCGCTAAGTAATATTTTCGTATATATCGTTAAGTTAACTATAGCTTGTTGAATTTTAACGTCTACCGTTTGAAACTAGTTTCGCGTTTTCATTGTTTTGTTTTCGCGTCTTGGGAAATCACGACTTTTCATCTAACGTCGCGCGTTTTACCAGGGTCTAATGATCAGATCGTGGAGGCTTTCCTTATGAATCACAATAATACAGTTGTTATTCTGGACAGCGATGATTCAGATACTAAATTACAAGCGTACGTATTTGATGTCGATGTGTGAAACAGAGGTTTAATGATTTAGTGACGACGACTCTGTCATCGTTATTGACGATTCTCCTCATAAACCCATACCATCCTCCCCAGGAATAGGACTCAGGGCGTATTCTTCTGGGACAGTGTCCAGAATCACAAGCAGCCCTATAAGGTCGAATATTATAGATTTGAGTTCCGAGTGTGCAGTCATTTCGGTTTCTCAGCCTTCGCAGCAACTTCGCACGGGCTCACAGCAAGAGAAAGCAACACGATTCAATGACTTTCTACATAGTGACAGTGATAATATGTTTGTGGCCTCAGACCCTAAATTGTTTTCTAGCCAAGAGCGGGCATTGGCGAAACGAAGTGGCGGTATCTTCTCCAGTTCGCCTCTTCCTAAAAGGAAACCGGAAAATGATGAGAACTTTTTATTTACGAGGTCGACAGCAGAATACAGTTTGAATAGCATTGCGTCCAGTTCGCAGGAAAGTGGGATACATGTACTTCAGCCGTCGCAGAATCCACCAAGCTCACAAAATAGCGGAATACAGATCCTCGATGCAGCGCCGAAGTCGGGACCTCCAAAGGCAGTAAAAAGTCTTTCTGCGCCTACGAATAATTCTAGAACGGTGGTAAAGGCATTATCAAAAAATGCTGAAAAGGCGATACAAAAGGAAGAAAAGCAGCAGAAAAAAAGGGAAGCGCTAGAGCAAAAGGAACTCCAGAAGAAGCTTGAGGCTACTAACCGGTTCAAGTCTAACAGAGCCGAAACAGCTGGCGAGATGATTATTGATATGGATGAAGTTTTACACGATTCAGAAGCAGGCGAAGTCTTCCTGGCATATCTAGCTGAAAACAATATCGAAAAGACAAAAGTCAATCGAGATTCGAGTGATTTTTCATTTGTAAAGTTTCGACGAAAGGTGACCTCTGAATACGACGAGGAGAATGATATTTACCTTCCCACTCCACTGAGAGTAGTATCTGAACAGCAAGGGCTGGTATTCTTGGATGCGCAATCGGTTGTGGACATTGTTTTGAAGCAGGGGCTGGATAAACATGTGCAATCTATAAGGAGACGCTTCCCCACGGAATCTATCATCTATATGGTTGAGGGCTGGCATAAATACTTAAAGAAGAGGGCTCTGGATAAAAATAAAGAAATATCTAACCGAGTTCGCGAGCTTATTAATAATGCAACTGCGTCACAAGTAGCGCAGGAGAGCGCAACAATCGCAAACGACAACAAGCTGGCGTGGAAGATACTGACTGACCTTCAGATTCAGTACCGGTTTCGGATCGTACATACTGGAGACAAGTCAGATACTGCTGAATGGCTTTTTGACTTTGTTCAAGACATCAGTGTCGTGCCATATCTAAAGGCAGGCAAGAATTCAGAGGCGGTGTTCAACATGGGCTTTGTGAAATCCGGCACCTCAACTCGCGACACTGTCGCCAAATGTCTCGGCCATATAAAGTATGTAACGCCACAAGTAGCCACCCCTATCGCCGCGGTGTACCCAAGCATGCATAGTCTTATGGTATCAGTGAACAAGCGCGGTCCCGATGCTTTCAATGGAATCCAATACAAGAATAAAAAAGTGGTTGGGCCTGCCTTGGCCGGCACCATGGCCAAACTACTGTCAAGCAAGAATGCTGACGATATAATAGGATCTTAAGGATTGAATATAGCTATACAGTTGGATTCTGGCAAGGTCTAGGCCCACAATCCATGAATAGAAGGATGATGTTGCATATGTATAATGCTTCCAGGGCATATGATTATATGGCTCTTCGTATTTAGGTCCACTCAAAGCCGTTATGCACTCAATTTAAAATTAAATGTGGGGTGGTGGGTCCGTTGACATGAATTGGGAGATGGCGGGGCGATCACACTCCAAAATTGTTGGCAGATGCGATGCATTGAATCAATTTACTCCCAGGGAAAAGCACCGTTTTGAATAGAACGACCAAGAAAATTAGGTGGTTGGTATTTGAATATCTGTAAACGATAGATTCTATATTTCATACACCAGAACAAGGAAAGATCTTGTAGATTCTGAGGGTTTCGAGGATAAATGAAGACGAATAAGTCTGAGAAACGAGGTGGATTTAGGATCGATATTTTCATGATCAAATTATTGAAATATAGCATATTGACACACTATTGAACAAGCAGAGATGAATTGCATATTGGCGCGTTGATTGACGCGCTGTTCCGATGTGGCCATCGCGGGACGGATCGGAAAATACGCGAGAGAGAACTAATCAGGTAAAAATTTCGAATGCATATCCATTATTATACATTTAATATTACCCTTTGAGGAACATCCTCACATGTTTGAGTCCGAGCTTTGACCAGCCATTAATTTGACAGGACTGATTCCTGCGGAAGGTCTCAATTACGCCAACAAATTCCTTTGTTCCTCTGCATGTATAGCATCGGCACCATATGCAACACGAACGGCTACATCGACGGGCTATTTCGTATATGTCATAGCGTATCTCAACCCCGGTATATAAGTCTGGCGATTTGCCACTGACTCGCCTGTTCAGTCTTATCCAGAGTCGCTTATTTATATTATTTTCAGAGAAGGGCTATTGCTCTTTATTCAGTCGCTCGTTATATCGCTTTAAATAACCCTCAGTAACTCTCGAATGATGACGCTCCTATTTTCAGTTGCGTCGCTATTGCTAGCTTCTGTCAGTTATGCCTTCGACAATGCTGCCAACACTAATGTCGCGGTATACTGGGGTCAGAACTCTGCTGGTGGGGCGGATACTCAACAACGTCTATCGTACTACTGCGAAGACGACTCGACCGATATTATTCTTTTGTCGTTTTTAAATGTTTTCTTTTCAACTGGTGGAGAACCAAGCTTTAACTTTGCCTCAGCTTGTAACGACGGAACCGAAATTTCCGGTACTCAGCTCTATGTCTGTCCTCAAATAAGTGAGGATATTCAATACTGTCAGAGTCAAGGCAAGAAAGTTTTACTTTCTCTTGGTGGCTCTGCAGGTTCCTATGGGTTCACCAGCGATAGTGAGGCAGAAGATTTTGCCGATCAGCTCTGGGGCTTGTTTGGGGGCGGAACTTCCTCAATTACGCGGCCATTTGGTACTTCAGTCATTGATGGTTTTGACTTAGATATTGAGGGTGGTTCAAGCACTGGTTATCCGGCCTTTGCTAACCAGATGAGAGCCAATTACAACACTGACACCTCAAAACAGTATTACCTGAGTGCGGCGCCCCAATGTCCTATACCGGACGCATACATCAACACTGCTTTGGAAACTGCAGATTTCGATTTTATCTTTGTTCAGTTTTACAACAACTATTGTGGTATGCAAGAATGGACCGCAAATGATGGTAATCCAAATTTTAACTTCGGGTCCTGGGACACTTTTGTTAAAACTCAAGCGTCAAACAAAGATGCTAGAGTTTACTTGGGTGTTCCCGCATCTGCGACTGCTGCCGGTTCAGGTTATGAACCTATCACAACTGTGCTGCAAGCCGCAAACTACTTGCAGGATACATATTCAACATTCTCTGGTATCATGATGTGGGATGCTTCTCAAGCTTGGGCTAACGTTCAGTCTAACGGAGTTAACTTTGCACAGGCCGCAAAGAATGGTCTACTTTCTGGCAGTAGTACTTCTCCAGCAAGTGTTTCTTCGGCAAAGTCCTTGGCATCAAGCGCTGCTTCATCTGTTGTTCCGGTTGCTTCGACACCAGGCGTAGTGTCATCCTCAAGCCCTGCTCCTGTTGCAGCTACTTCTACCGTAACGTCGAGTTCATCCAGCAGTTACAACAATGGTATGTGGACCCCACCTACCAGCTCTCTGCCTGCCGCCACTTCTTCAAGTGTTGTTGTATCACCTGTTGTTGCGACGTCTGCTGTCAGTTCATCGATCAGCAGTTCTCCAATTTCATCGGCCGTTATTCCCTCTTCGTCAGCTGTTGTCGGAATTTCTTCTTCTATTTCTGTTCAAAGTTCTTCTGCAACATCTTCCACCATGCCGTCTAGCTCGGCGTCCATATTCTCTTCTGTCTCCTCCACTTCTTCGGTTTCATCGGTCTCTAGTATATCTGCCGGAAGATCAGAAACATTGACGTTGACACCAACTAGTGGCCTGGTGCTGAATTCTAATCCACCCGGAAAGAACAATTTCAATCCTAGTACGACTGTAAGTTCCTTTGCCACTTCTTCTTCTTCTTCTTCTTCTTCTTCTTCTTCTTCTTCTTCTTCCTCTACTACTGTCTCTGCTGGGCAGAGCAGTTCCCTCGAATCCAGTGTTGCGCCTGTCACTTTGTCTCAAACTTCTACAGCTCGTGGCAGTTCGCTATCAACAGATCCTTTAGGACAGGGCTCATCTGCAAGTGTTGCTCAAAGCTCTAAAGCTGTAACAACTAGCTCTGGACCGTCAACCTCGTCCAGCTACAATAATGGTATGTGGACTCCACCTACCAGCTCTCTACCAGCTGCGACCTCACAAGTGGCTTCTCAGTCCGTACCTGCTGCGTCTTCACCTGCCGTATCTTCACCTGCCGCATCTTCACCTGCCGCATCTTCACCTGCCGCGTCTTCACCTGTCGAGTCTTCACCTGCTGAGTCTGCGCCCGCGCAGTCTACTCCCGCTCAATCTGCACCTGCTCAGTCTTCAACCACAGAGCCTTCACCTGTCCAGCTTTCATCTGCTCAGTCGGTACCGATCGAACCTGCATCTTCTGTGTCACCTGGAAATTCTTCTCCTGGATCTGGACAACCGTCTCCATCCCAAAGTTCTCCTGCTCTCCCCACGACGCTCTCTACTGTTACAGGTACGAGAACGTCCCTCACTCCTTCGTCCACTTCTTCATCTCCCGAGCCGTCTGACTGCCCTGCTCAGGGCCTCTCGTGTTCTGTCGAAGGAGAACTGCGATGCATGGGAATGGGTTACAGCCAGTGTAGCTTTGGGAAATGGGTTGTTAGACCCTGTGCTGTTGGTACTATATGCAAGTCTCTCTTGCCTCTGGTATACTGTGACTTCCCTGGATTGGATCCTATTACCAGTTGTACTGGCGATAGCAGTAGCAGTGTCACCAAACGATCAATTGAAAGTGATCTTTCTAAGAGAGGCAATACCCCCGAGCTTGAATTTAATTCTCTGGCTATCCAGCAAGTCAACTCTACTAATTTCGTCGGTACCGTCAAGGCATCAGTTAATGGAACCGAGCCATGCGATAGCAATTGGATAATTAATTTCAACACCACTGCAGATCTGACAGTCAAAGGTGTGAATAGAGGTACTCTGACAAGCTCTGGCGACAATGAATATACCATTACTAGTATACCAGAATCGGAGCCCAGGATTAATATGGCGGTCTTTGTCGCAATCTGGGGAACTTACAATAGCTAATGATGACAATGAAACTGGCTACTAAACTTTGTAACATGTATTTATAATATAGAGATAAGAAGATAATTCTACTTAATGACTTCTAGTAATCCGAATTCAATTGGGGCTTCTCTATTGAATCTTGACTTCTTGGTCCTTTTCAACCCCATCGATATGCGGATGAGATGACAAAGTACCAACATGGTCTTCAGGAACTTCGGCACTATTTGCAATTAGCATGCGATTTTCTATTAGCTAGCTAGCGAAAGCATACCTGAATCCCTTGAATAACGAGTATTCGTGTAAAATCTTGCCTTAACGAGTTAGCAGTCCGGAAATAGGATGATTCAAGAAGAAAACCCTACCTCCTGAAGATTTTACGTCATCAATTGCTCTGAATCTGTTAGAACTATGCGAGTAATCGTCAAAGAACACATACTTCTTGAAATCAGCATCCGAAACGCTGTCCTTAAATCTGACCTGGACTCAATTAGTAGCCGGACCCCACAGTAAGCACCCGCAGTACAACTTACGATATAACTCTGCAAAGTTGACATTGTAATTTACGAATAGTTCTTAGGTAAGGTTTAAGTCAAACTGTATAAAATGGTGAAGGCAGTGAGTTTTGGGAGGCAAAAGGTATTGGAGGCGAAAGCAAGCAAATCTGACGCCTGCAGATTGCAGCTGATTAGGTCAGAGCGGCATACGATAGTGTGGGGCTTTTCGACCCCACCACTTAATTTAAAGATTCTTTGGCAGTGTTTACATCCTGATCACTTTGAACTGCGAATTTAATAGGGCTTGAAAGCGATACACTCTGTTATATCTTTTTCCAGTTATTCTAGGAGAGAGAGTTAAAGAAAGAGTGGCGATCAGAGCGCGGAGATTTTACACTCCTTTCTCTCTCGAGCAGAGTTATTGGACGAAGAACCACGAGAGATTCATAAGCATCTACTTTTTCCATATATATCTATTTCATGAATGTGGGAAGACAGCTCGGGGTTCCCAGGCTCCTTTGATGTCTTGGATTCCATTCAAGGGCTGCATAGTGGTCCAAGCACCGAAGACTCGTGCTCCTTGGACCCTTTTTCACCGAGAACTCCTAAAACACCTCAAACACCGACGGAAGGCTTAATATCGGGAAAGATAACAGGCTTCCCACAAGGTGTGAGGTTGGTTGAGAAAGGCTACCGAGATGAGGCTAGTGGAGAGTCGGACGTGATAACTTTCGACGGGGCGCTAAACTCAAAGTCGGAAGTCATAGGCCAGGGATCGTTCTGCAAGATAATAAAGGCCACAGATACTGAAAGCGGGGCTGTTCTAGCGGTTAAGGTTCCTTTGAGACCTTCTTTCGTCGAGGTCATCGTTAAGGAAGCTAAATTCCTGTCAGATATATATCGTGCGGCACCGACCAAAAGTGCCATCAAAGGAATTATTAACTTTCACGGATTCAGTAAAGCAGAACAAGGATTAGTCTACGACCTATACAAACAGGATGTCTGGCACTACATCAATTCTATTACCTCCGATGAAAGGCCAGACATACCGTATGTCGGATATCGAACGTGGATTCGTTGGTCCTCGATACTTTGCGGAGCCCTAGCCTTTATCCACTCCTCGGGAATCATTCATTGTGACATCAAAACTGATAATGTACTGCTCGACGATTCTTTGAATCCTGTTATAGGGGATTTCTCTTCGGCGCGTGCTGCTGAGCTGGACGGAACCGAGGCAGATCAACAACCTTGGTCTGGTGCTTCATCAGTTCAGTTCTCTGCACCAGAGCTTTTAGATGCTGCAGCCGCGAGTGACAATCTTCCATCTTATTCTAGTGATGTGTTCTCACTTGGACTTGTATTGTTGCACTGTGGTACCGGAAATGAGCCCTATCACATGGCGCAAAAAGGTCAGACCCAGAAATTGATATGGGCTAAAAGAGGTGATGTACTGGACTATCTGACGGTGGAAGACCGAGACCGGATATCGAAAGTTCAGTATATTTTTAAGCTGTTTCTCACGGATCGTTCTGCACTAACGGAAATAATCGAATCCCTCGCTAAGCTTTGAAAACCTCTATCCACGACTATTATTTATATCCTCCTGCTATTGTACTATATCTTTTGATCACTCGTTTATAGTTTATTTATTGTCTGTTCTATTTAGCGTCTATCTTGACTTTTTCATGCTGTAAGAGCATAAACGGCTAAACCGCGAGTGCTTAAAGGGTCCCACGATAAATTCCCAAAAACAAAAGAAACACTAAATAGAGCAGGAATCACAATTATTCGAACATCCCGTGGTGAACCAGAGAACAAACTTAACCTTGTCACGTAAAGACGACGGCCAAAAATACAAGAGGAAAGGTGAATAATCGGGGTGTATTAAATATTCTATCTTGCCATACGATATTTAATCATTTGCCTTGTTTTTCCCTGTAGGTTTCTATATTTTTACCGCGACGTTTTCATTTACGGACTATCATTTGAATAAATCGGTTTGAATAAATCGGAGCCAAAGATCTTTGATTTTGTGTTTTTGTTAAAGCTGAGAGTGGTGTATACTTAAGCACGCTACAGGTTTCGTGGCAGACCTTTACCATACTTCAAATTCCGTTAGATCTTATCATACACGACATTTGCCGCACATAGTATTTATACGACCTTAGGTGCTGACCGGGCCAGAAATCATGAGCACCGCTTCACCAGGCTCATCATCTTCATTTGTCCCGCATGATAATGGGCCAGGTCCGCAGAGGTCCTCGTTCACATCTAATCTCAATGGAAGAGACCAGCAGCCGATATCTGAGGGTGATTCGAGATCGGTACTACTGACGCCAGCTACTTCACGCGTTGTGAGCAACGATGCCGCTGCTACAGAGATAAGAAAACCGGTTCTAGCCAAGACGTCTTCAGACCTGGGCGGTGTGGAGAATGGTTCATCCATGCATCCTCCTCCTACACCGATTTCCAAATCGCCTTACCCCTTAACATTTGCTAATTCTATCTCTGCCAACTTGCATTCTCCGACTACAAATCATGCAGATGAATCATCTGGTACTATCAATGCTGAGGATCAGGACCACGAGGAATCGGATGAATCATCCCGAGTTTCTGCATATGCTCGTTTGGACTTTGAATCATTTACATTTTATGTCCAAACTCTTCAGGTCATACTGGGTAGAAGAGCCGAGAATGGAACAGGAATGGTTGATGTTCATCTCGGTCCCGCGAAGGCGATATCCAGACGGCATGCTAAAATATTTTATAACTTCGGTACCCAACGGTTTGAATTGTCAGTTCTGGGGCGGAATGGTGCATTTGTAAGCGATGTGTTTGTTGAAACTGGTTCAACAGTGCCGTTAAGTGATGGAATAAAGATTCAAATTGGCCAGATCCCCTTCACATTTGTTTTACCTTCAGTTCCTATCGGCGACTATAATGATGTATTGTCACCGCCTTCGGCGTTTAATCCTTCTGATGCCTTATCACTGCGAGAGAACTCAATTCAAATTTCGTCGAGGCAAGGATCTCCAATGCCTAAAAAGCAGTCTGGTTCTCCAGAAGTTGAGATAGATCGTGCTCTTACTGCGCTTGATGAAGCTGCTGCAGCTCCTCAGGGTGGTGGCAAAACCAAAAAGAAAGTCAAAAGAGAGTACCTTCCAGAGGAGATACCCGAAGAGTATAGAGAAAAGCCGCCTCATTCTTTCTCTCATTTGATTGCTACAGCTCTGAGGGCTAAAGCGACCTCAAGTGGAATTACGCTCTCTGAGATCTACAAGGCCATACAAGAGATTTTTCCTTATTATCAGTATTGTCCTCATGGATGGCAGAACTCTGTGCGGCACAATTTATCGTCGAATAAGGCTTTCAAGAAGATTGCAAAGGAAGGGAAAGGCTGGCTATGGGGCATAGACGAGGAATACTTTTTGGAAAAAGAGCGACTGAAGAAAAAAGCTGCTGCAAAGAGTAAAGCAGCTGCGGCAAGTACTGCGAAGGCGCAATTACAGCAGCAACAGCTTCAGCAACAACAACAATTACAACAGCAGCAACATCAGGCGATGTTACAGCCGTTACCTTCGGGCATAAAGGAGGAAGTGATGACTGTAAAGAAGGAAAAGGAGAAAACGATCGCTGAGCTTGCAAGAGAGATTGAAATACAACGGAATAACGGCTCAACATACCATTCCAACTATGCTTCCATGACGCGCGAGTCTATAGGCAGTTCGTGGAACTCTAGCTCTGGGAATTCACCCACTATCAAGCCAGATCCTGATGGGAACCCTTCTCAGTCTAATGATATATCACGGAGACAATTTTCAAGCGCATCAATTGCGCCACCTTCATCCAATAGTATACAGGCTCAATTGGCGGCAAACCTTCATAATAGACAGTCGACAACAGCCAGACCAACGACTTCGAAGTCTGCATCACCACCTCTAGAACCTCATTTGCCTATTAGGTTTTCAAGTCAGAACACTGCAACACCACCGTCTGCGTCCCCACCGCTTGCAGCGGCTCAGATGCAACCATCTTCTGCACCACCTCAATCATTAGAAGCCGGCCAGTCAACATTTAGAATGCAGCCCATTAAGAGTCGTCCACCGAACGTAGAACATTCCGGCTCTTCTAATTTACAACAACAGACATTCGTTCCTCAGATGCGTGTACAGCCCCAGAATGTTCAACCTAGTGCTGAAATGGTTCGGGGCTCAAATGCCAAAAAGGATGGCAAGTCTAATGTCGCACAGGCCGCACAAGCGGCTGGACTGAATCTGTCTAAGGACACCATGAAAGCGCTGTCTCTTTTGCAACAGAAGATTCAGAACCAAATCCAGAGTTCGGGAGGTAATGTTTCTGGAAATGCCGCTGTGCTGACGAATGCTCTGGCTTTGGCAATTGCCCAGGCGGCAAAAAACAATCCGGGGGGAAACGGTGCAAATTCCATTGCTTCCTTGTTGAACGGCAAGAACCCGGCACAGCTGGCACAGCTGTTGCAGACTGCTTTAGCGACAGTGAACAAAAGCAAAAGTCAGAACGCGTCTCCAAACGCTACTGTATCGCCGTCAACTACCACACCGTCGACCGCAGCGCCCTCAAAGTGTCCCTCGCCAGCTGTCAGTGCTCATCCTTCTCAACCACCAGAACCTCAACCGCCGCAGCAGGCGCGGCCTGTCTCACAAACATCTCCAGTACACGCATCAAATTCATCTTCTCCAATTTCACAGTCCAGCCAGGCCGCGCAGGCATCTGTCAAGGCCCTTGCGCATGGAATGGCATCTAGTTCGGGCAAGACGGCACCTACAGCCGCCCAAATTGCGCAGGTTCTTACCCAGGCGAGTAAGCTGACGAACCCTTCTCCAAGTATAAAGGCTGCTTTGGAGCAGTTGAAAGCGCACGCCAGTAAGCTTGCTGCGAAGAACTCTCCCGCGCCAACGCCAACTCCTAAGCGGTCTGCGGATGAGCCATTGGAGAGCCTTGACTCCTCCTCTCTAAAAACAGTTAAGAAGGACAATGAACCGGCATCTTGATTTATTTCTTCGAGTTTTTTTATTATTTTTGCTAACGACTTCAACGCCATTACATATATAGAATGAAGCTCTTGGGCTATGTATATTGTTTTCTATATAATGTTTTCATGTATTAATACTATCATGTCACATAAACAAACTTATGATAACGCTGTAATGGTACTATTGAACGATTGTTCCCGCTCTTTGGCTTCCCAGAAGGTGGCCCCGACGTCGTAGTTACCGTGGTAAGTCCATCCTTCTTCGGTGATATGGTACAAGTTTATGGATCCACCAGAATATGCATCTCTGTGAGCAGCGGCAAGAATACTCCTCTTGCCTAACGCAAGCGCCTCTTCAACAGTTAGTTCCCATTTATAGTTCGAGTCCAATACACCGTATGCAAATGTTTGACCTGACCCCACGCAAAACAGGTCACCTGGAAGCCTTGTACCATCACTGTCGACGTAGAAAATAGCAGGACCCTCTCGTTTCGTATAACCGCAAATCATTGTACCCATTGACAGCCCACCTCCTTTATAGTGGAAAGTTAAGTTTGACAGAATCTTGGACGCAGCAGCGACACTAATCCGTTCCTTATTTCTTAGTTCGTGCAGTCTACACTGCGACCCAAGCCAAGTCTCCCAGAATTGGCAGTCTGCAGCACCTCCAGCCATTGTGCCGAGCAGAAAGGGGTTGATTTCAATTACCTTCTTCACTGTTTGAGACGCGACCCAGCTTCCCGCCGAAGCTCTTGAGTCTACTGCAACAACAATTCCTCCTTGAAATCTGAAAGCAAGAGTAGTGGTACCGTGCGCGATCTTTATCTTGACATCGGGATTAGTGTTATCGTCGGTATGAGCTCTCAGAAACGCTGCAGGCTAAAGATCGTTAGATACCGTCATTTGAAATACTAGTGGCGACGGCGTCTACATACCTGTGAAATTGGCGGAACGCTAATCGTAGGAGCCAACGAGTTTTTCATCGGCCCAGACTCCCGAAGAGCATCGCGGATATCTGACTGCAGATAGTTCCCGGCACTGTATTTTTGCGAGATTGCATCCATTTTCGCTAGATTATAATATACCAAGTGCAAACGGAATGAGGTGTGAATATGGGATTTGGGTGAAGGTTGGTGGGATTAGGTTATAGGCACATTAAATTATAATAGTTACAGTGGCACACTTGTGATTGTTGTTGTTGTTCTTAGGAAGAAATTTACACTATCTAGGAACTCATTCACAACACATTTTGCAACCAATCACTAACTTGGCAATGTCTGAACAAATAGAGAAGGTCGCTGATAAGGTCGAGGAGGCTGTTGGAGCCAAGGCTGAAGAGCCCAAGGCTGAGGGGTCCAAGGCTGAAGAATCGAAGCCTGAAGAAGAAAAGAAGGATATTCCGGTATTTGGATCAAGCTTCAAGCCTTCGTCTACCAGTAACTCAAATGTGTTCTCGATGTTTGGTGGAGCCAAGCCCAAGACTGAGGAGTCTGCGACTGCTTCAGGGGATGCTGATAACGAGGAAGAGTCCAAGAAGGATGACGACGAAGCGCCCGAGTCCCCTGACGTGCACTTCGAGCCCCTGGTCAAGCTCGAGAAGGTTGACGTTAAGACCAACGAAGAAGACGAAGAGGCTATCTACAAGATGTAAGTTTGTGCCTGTTTAGGACTGAACGGAGAGAAATAAGGATGCTGTACTAATGCTATCTAGCCGTGCTAAGCTCTTCAGGTTCCACACAGATTCTAAAGAGTGGAAGGAAAGGGGCACAGGCGACGTCCGCTTTCTGAAGCACAAGGAGTCTGGCAAGATCAGGTTGCTCATGCGACGTGACAAGACACTCAAGATCTGTGCTAACCATTACATTCTTCCTGAATACGTGCTGAGTCCTAATGTCGGAAGCGATCGAAGCTGGGTCTACAGCGTCGCTTCTGACATCAGCGAAGGCGATGCAGAGGCTCAGACACTTGCCATCCGATTCGCCAACGCAGATAACGCCAATGCCTTCAAGGAGGAGTTCGCCAAAGCTCAGGAAGCGAACAAGACTGCATTCCATAAATAGGCCCTCTTCTCAACTTGTAAACAAAATAAAATTGGAATGGCAGATGGTACTTGTTAAAAGACTATATTTCACGTCTGCTTTCTCTATATTATATATATGTATCTTTCTTCATGTAATAAAGTTCAAGGTAAAGAGTTAGTAGCTGCCATGTATTTTTCATTTTTCATTTTTCACCACTATCGACAGTAATTATAGTATCAAGACTAGCTAGTAATAGTAATTAATCAGATTCAGAGGCCTGGTTAGGGCTTGGCCCTAATGCGAGGGTTTGGGTAAAACGTGACGGCTTCCCGTCGTGGGACAAGTTCTGGCTCAGGCTTACTTCGCACACAAAGCAGACTGAGATGTTCAGCAGAGATTCGATACCTCCAATTCCCAACCCACTCACAAGTTTTCTTGAACTATTCATCTGCCGGCATCAACGAAGTATATAGCAATATACCACTGTATTTAAAATGGTGCGTTTAGAAGAATGAGAAGTGCCACGACAGCGAAGGGACTACGATGTGTATGGTTAAGGGATGCGACTGGAGCGTTTTTCTCCAGTCTAGATCAGGTTTATATGCAACCGAGTTGAGCTTGAGCGGAACTTAGCTAAATCTACAATCGCTCGCTTCGCTTCGCTGTCTGGTTTAAGGCAACAACGAGAAATGCTAACTAATAGACCGACAAATCTGCCAACCCCATGCGAGACCTCAAGATTGAGAAGCTTGTTCTCAACATCTGTGTAGGTGAATCTGGTGACAGACTGACCCGTGCTGCCAAGGTGCTCGAACAACTTTCTGGTCAAACCCCAGTCTACTCCAAGGCTAGATATACCGTTAGGACTTTCGGTATCCGAAGAAATGAGAAGATCTCTGTCCATGTTACCGTCCGAGGACCCAAGGCCGAGGAGATCTTAGAAAGAGGACTCAAGGTCAAGGAATACGAACTGAAGAACCGAAACTTCTCTGAGACCGGTAACTTTGGTTTCGGAATCGCTGAACACATTGACTTGGGAATCAAGTACGACCCATCAATCGGAATCTACGGTATGGACTTCTACGTTGTGTGCGGACGTCCTGGGTTCCGTGTTGCCCGCCGAAAGAGAGCTAAGGCTAAGGTCGGTGGAAACCACAAGCTCACCAAGGAAGATACCATTAAGTGGTTCAAGCAAAAGTATGATGCCGTCGTTATGGACAAGAACTAGAGAGTTATGTAATAGTCAAAAAAATTATTCTAAGCATCTTTATCTTTTTGTTTTCTTAATGTACGTGTTTCTGATAAATATGGTTATGAAAGAGGATCATCTATAATTGTAATGTAAGCCGTTTCTATTGTGAGGATATCTATTAGGAAAGGCTAGCTTGTATAAGTCCAATTAACGCTAGCTCACCTAGTCTTTTTTGGCTCCTCCTCCTCCTCGTCTTCTTCGAATGACGACGGCTCGCTATCAAAAATGTCATCTGAACCAGCATGGCTTAAGCTCCATTTGAGCAGAATGAAAAATAAATGCGTGAACTTGAAATCTGGCCAAAGCACATTCACAAACTCAATCTTAGCACCATTATGGCACTGCCAGGTCATGAAATCGCTTAACCTCTCGACTCCACTAGTTCGAATCAGTATATCCAGGGGCGGACAACCAGCTGTAAATAAATTATCCTCTAGGAGGGTTTCTGTAATGCTCTCGGGCGCATATTCATTGTTCTCAACTGCTGCGACTACACCCTGAATAGCCTTGGTGATCTCGTTGCTAGAAGTGTACGGGAAGCAGATGTTCAAAATCACCTCATTGTTACCTGCAGTCAGTTCGGTGACTCTCTCTATCACTTCCAGTACATCTGGCGGGACGTATGACAGGTCTCCTAATATTCTGATTTTTATGCCGTATTGTTCTGCAAGGTCGCCATGTTCGCACAATTGCAGCAATCGATGCTTTGCCAGTTCCATTAAATTATCAACCTCATAGGGGCTTCGGTTGAAGTTGGCGATAGAAAACGCAAATACCGTAACCACCTTGACTCCTGCAGTATAGCATAATTCTAGTATCGATCCAAGGTTTTCAAAACCTGCATGGTATCCTTCTCCAGTCTCCTGGTGATGGCGTTTCGCATACCGCCGATTGCCATCCATGATCAGGGCAATGTGCTTTGGCAGCGGCCCTGTCCGCAAAATGCTAACGAGAAAGTTCCTTGTCCGGCTCAGGGCATATCTTAGAGCCGGAAAACTCGTCACGCTTCCCTCCATGTTCCACGGTGAAAGCCTTATTGATTCTTGAATTCAAGGACCACTGACCAATGGCCACATAAACCAATATGGAAAGCTGTTCCTCGTTCTTATAACCCAAACTAGCTATATAGTTTTCACCTCTACCTTGCCGATATAACCACCCCGAGATTGCAATATCGACCTAGTATCCAATTTAGCGCTGGATCTCAATTTAGCGCCGGATCTATGCAATAAGTTTTACTGCTAACTGGTGCTGGCAGCTTTCGTTTCAGCAGGCCCGCACGTGACATTTTGTTGGGACAAAACGAACTGGGTTTTTCCATCACCAAAAAATTTCTGTTCTAAGCAACCCACAACAAGGTATAGCTGAAGTATAAACTTCATACGTGAGGCATCTCATAGGTTGGAAAGATTCGGTCAGGAAGCCAACATCAGTTGTAGATCTCAACAGAGTAGGAAAAGAGATTCTATTATAGGGCTCTACGGTCGCGAAGGTTGTGGTCAGGCAAATATTAGTGCCAGATAGAACGCTCAGACAGACAGATCACTAGTACGAGCGTTTGATCTGTTCGTACCAGTGATGTTCTGTATACGAAGGCGTACATGGGCCACCCTAGGACGACGATGGTATACGAACGGGAAGGTTCGCATGAACAAGGAGACGCTGCTGGCCCGTGCCATGTCTGCTTCTGAAGGCTTTCAGCAGGATAAGAAGTACACTGCTGCTTTGCAGTCTGCGGTAGAATTGGTACAGCCAGATACTCCATTGAACGATCCATTTTCGATTGTGTCAAAAGAAATGTCTACATTGGCGAAGAACATAGGAAGCCTTTTAGGTTCGGGCCATCCTACTTTGAACAAGGTTGCGCTGTACTACTTCAATAGCGAGGGAAAGCATATTAGACCACTTATTGTGCTCCTTTTGAGTAAGGCCTTATCGGAACTGCCGGCTTCAGAGCGAGATAGAGGCTCTAGAGATGAAAGCGATGTTGCGGCTTATAAGCCTATGCGCGGTGAGGGAATTGACGATCCACTGAGTCCACTTTCCATTCTCCATGGCATCAACGCTAATATTATACTAAACCCCTTGAGCAGGGCTCAGGATCCACTGCCTACCGAATCCAACGGCATACTGCCAAAGCAGCGACGATTGGCAGAAATCGTGGAGATGATACATACAGCTTCGCTATTGCATGACGATGTTATTGATAACTCTGCTAACCGCCGAAGCAGGCCGAGCGGAAATATTGCATTCGGGAACAAAATGGCTATCCTAGCAGGGGATTTTCTGCTGGGAAGGGCGTCTGTAGCGATTGCCAGGCTGAGAAATGCAGAGGTCATTGAGCTTCTTTCAACTACCATTGCAAACCTGGTGGAAGGCGAATTTATGCAACTTAAAAATACTGCGGTAAACACGACCACAGAGGCTAACAGGGCTAGTTTCGAGTATTACATCCACAAAACATACCTCAAAACTGCAAGCTTAATGTCCAAGTCCTGCAGGGCGGCGGCAGTTTTGTCTGGAGCCCGGAATAATGTGGTAGAAGGCGCATATGCCTACGGCCGAAATCTTGGATTATGCTTCCAAATTGTCGACGATATGCTTGATTTCACCACCAGCGAATCAGAGCTTGGCAAACCGGCGGGAGCGGACCTCAAGCTTGGTCTGGCTACCGCACCTGTATTATACGCCTGGGAGAAATACCCTGAATTGGGCGATATGATTAGAAGAAAGTTCGATAGAGAAGGAGACGTGGAAAAGGCTAGGGATTATGTAAACAGGGCTGGAGGAGTAGCCAGAACCAAGGAACTAGCTGTTACCTATGCCAATAATGCTCTGCGTGAATTGGAGATATTGCCAGATTCAGAAGCCTCAGAGGCTCTAAAAACTTTGACGAGGGCAGTTCTAAATAGAAGCAAGTAAGCATCTAGATCTAAAATGGTGCTTACCCCGAAAATATATAGATTTGCATTTGTGATTTAGAGGCGCATAGCCGAGAATTCAGTGAAAAGTGTAAATATTTATAATGATCTCTTGTTGATAACGTTGATGTTAACATCCTTCCCAACTCTTATTATCCAAGCGCTAACCAAAGGTTTAGAAATATATAAAACAAATGGATCCTGCTACTACTACCCCCTCTTCTACTGTTGCGTCTTCCAATAGACTAGATAAGCCGCTGTTTAAGGATTTTTATAAGACTCGTCTTATTTCGGCAAGTGGCCCTGCCTATCATGATCGGCGATGCTATATCAAACCGAATATCTCATTAATACCCGTCAAGTTATCCAGCGGAGTCTATAAAGTCCTCTCAAATACCCCGCAATTGCAAGACCCTGAGATCAGATGCTCCTATACTCTAGTGTCTCACGGTAGGTTATCACATGTCTACTCTCTGCTGCCTGAAGTTCCTGACGGACCGAGGTCGATGACAATCCGACCATTGGCAATTTATACTACTAGCACGAGACATCTTTCGCATGCTACGCTTACGGACCTTTCAATGCTACGTGAATCATCAGGTCGAGATGAAGATTGGCAGCTAAAGATACCTTCAAATCTTCGTTTGTCATTTTTCAACGACTCAGTTAGTAGCGCTGCTCATGTTGAGTTTAGAACATCCTCAGAAACCTCCTACCGCTGGAAAATGGAAGAATGTCCTAAACTCTCTGGGTCATATACCTATGTCATGCGTCGACAGGATGACAAGTCGGGCTGGAACGTTTCAGTTGCCCGGGTTTCAGATGCTCTGTTTACCAGCCCCGTAGATAACTCGAAGCTGTGGTCACTGGAGATTGACTCCACGAAGGTGAACCCTGTTCTTGCGTTTTTGAGTTGCTTTGCAGGTAAGACAATTCATAAAGGGAATTGCGTCGCTGCTTCGGTATTATGCAAGCCTCCTAGGCTGCCGAAACCGTTGTATAACACGGCCTTTGAAGACGATAGCAGGAATCTGGTATCTGCAAGAATATCATACGATAAATCTACCGATGACGATGACGATGACGACGGCATGCTGGGATCAGACGAAGAGGCGTCAATCAGAGTGCATCCTCCAAAAGTAATCAAAGTATTCAACGCGCTTAATATGGGTAACTACCAGATTCCCCGAGATATCTTACAAGCGCTCAACGTGGAATCACTTAATATGATAAACGTTATGAAGGCTAGATTTGGTTTCGACTAGTACAGTACTTTTTCTCCAATAGATTTTATTTCGTTGTCGCGTTGTATGCGCGTACACTCTTCCCAAATTTAAATTACGCGTCGCGGAAAAGTCGCGTTCGCAGTTCCTTTCCTTCCACACCTTTCAGGAACAATGTATGAAGGATCTATAAGAGAACCACTGGCAGATATATCCAATAACTATGATAACACCAGGCCTCAGTGCTTAACTCCGGAGAGCTCTCCCTTACGGAAACGCGTCAAGCTTTCGCTCCCCGAGGACTCAGTTGATTACCAAGCTGCAGACTTAAGTTTTCATCATCGAAGATTTCTCCGTAAACTGGGTGGCAAGGATTTAGACCTTGCAAATGCTGTTAGATCACGTAAGTTTTTCATGCAATGAGGGATATCTGAGTTGCTAACGATTTCAGTTGATTATCATTACGAGGCGAGGCTATATTGCTCCTTAGTGAAAGAGACAGTGTTTATTAATGACATCTGCTCAGAGTCACTGCCATTTTGCATCAAACCATTCAAGAGTAAGTGTACTACGTTAAACTACAGAGAAATAGGCTAATAAATACAGCAAGGAACGTTGTCGCAGTAGGCCTCTCAGGCGGATCGTTACTGCTCTGTCGAACAAGTAATGAAGAAAGTTCAATTGGAAAGCCACGAGGATCAGTTCTTGGGATTTCACGAAATCATCATATCTCACATATCTCAGACATCGACACAAGTTTAAGGGACGAGTATATCGCCTCAAGCGAGGATAAATCCATAAAGATATATGACTGTTCAGCAAACTGCGTCACAGATGAGGTTGGCATCGACCATATGGGGGCATGCCGCAATGTCAAATTCAACCCACAAAATAATCGAATTCTGATCTCTTCGAGTAGAGATGGTGTAATCAGTTTGATTGACTTAAGGATACCCGGGAACACTCCGGAATGGTACACCGGTTCAAGCCGCTCGTATTCAGTAGCCGGCACACATGACGTGAAAACTTCCAGATTCAAAAGAACAGATGTCAGCGTTACGGCGATAGACTGGGTACAAGACCATATGGTCGTAAGTGGAGGTGAGCATAATCGAGAATTAAAGTTTTGGGATCTTCGTCAGTTGGTCAGTAACAAGAGGCGAAAGGCAGTAGATGCAACACCCGAGATAAAGAATAATAGAGTGAGCCCAAGCGGAGTCACTTCTATTGTTGTTGATCATGATGACCACAAGGTGTGGAGTCTGACGAGAGGTAATGAAGTTTATTCGTATTCGCTTGCAAGGCCATCAGAAGGAGTAATCGACAGGTTAGCTAGCCCCGATCTAAGGATATCCTCATTCCACAATAAGCTAACGCTGATTCCTCCAACGGCCAGAAATAAAGGTTCGTATATCGCATGTGGTGGAGACAATGGGCTGATACTCTTTTCCAAACCGTCCAGTAGCATGATAAAATCTCCAGATTCAACAATACTGAGATATGGCCATACTTTAGGAGTAACTGCACTGGCATTCCAGGAACGGACTGGCTGTATAATTACCTCAGCAGATGATTCAACCGTTTCGTTCTGGGAACAGAGACCCGAACTTTATAAAAAGCTCTCTGTTGAAGCAGAGCTAGCGTCACATGGCCAAGTTATTGATCGTGCAGGATGGGCTGCCCCACCTCCGCTTTTGTGAAAATAAAATAAATCTATTTGGCGAGCTTGTAGTTGCCTCCAGTGAGGATGATATTCTCTTCCTCAATCATAACTGCGAGGAACTGCTCAAGTTCATCTTGCGATTTGGTGTATGGATTATCCTTCGGTACAAGCATTTTCAGAAAAGAGTGGATCCTTTCAATCGGTGTTGGACCCAAATTGGTTAACATGCCTACAATATACGACCAATAAACTCTCATTTCTTCGTTTGCTCTTTCTTCTGCACTTTGAACAGACGAAATTACAGCCTCATCTTTGGCGTAGTTATCTTGTTGATCCTCGACTTTCTCAATAACGGAGTATTTATTAGAATCTTTTGGGTCCACTTTTAGGATGCCCTTGCTAACCCAGAATGAGATTGTTTGGATGATCTTGTGTTCTGGCAAGCCGATTGAAATGGATAACTCTCTTAAAGATTTAGATGCACCTAGTAAAGTTAGATTGTTCTCTCATACAAGCCAAAAAATAGTGCCATACCTCTTCCATCGAATTGAGAAATAATAGAGGCCTGCTCAGGAGTAACATTCATCTCAAGCTTCCGTGAATCCTCAAATTCAATCTCAATGCCGACAAGACCGAGATTCCTTAACCATTTCAACTTTCTCCGAGGCTTTTGCCTGCTATACTCGACTCCATATTTTTCAAATTCTCTGGTATGTTAGATGCCTATAAACCACTAAACCACCACGACAAAAGACAGAAAGAAAACATACTCTTCAATAATACTAGGAAGACGAAACTCCTCTTCTCGGAATGCGGGCCAGAATAATCTAGAAAGAATTCTGCTATGCAATCCACCAAACAGACTGCTGTGTTTATCACGATGGACGCTATTATCGATTCGCTTACTGTCAGTGATATCTTTGACCATTACATCCAGATTCTGCAGTTCTCGTTCGCCAAACCGCAATTTGAGAAGTTCTAGTTTCGTAAGAACCTCTTCCTCACAGTCAGGTTCATTCAGCATTTTATTGGCAAAAACAACGACAAACTCTTTGACAAAAATCTCCTTGTTGTCGTACAGTGAAATCAATGTCTCGATTATGTCACAGTAGTTTGATTTAATAAAATCTGGCGGAGCATCCAATGGATCAGGAGTCCAATTTGCGTCAAGGAGATTATCGATATCTTCCTCAGAGGTACTAGACCTGGATTGCGCCAAAACATTACCAAGAAAGCTAATTTCCGAAGAAGGGTCCCCGAGTAGCCCAGAAACTAAAACCGCTATGGTATCCTCCCTATCCTTTAAATACCTTCTTATGGGCCTCGAAACTTTTTCCAGCAAAACCTCACGAGGGTCTAGAATTGAAAATGCCTGTATCGTAGAAATGTATCCAGATACTATGTCTACGGTATTGGCGCCTCCTTGTAACAGTCTCCTCATACTTGATTGTTGAAAAGCACTCACAATCTGTGCCCTCTGTGATGGCTTCTTTAAGCAGACCTGTAAGGATTGTTAGCTCAGTAATCAAAAAATGAAACTTGACTCTGTCGTACTTTCAAATCATTCAGCGCAGCGATGGAATTTGGATAGTCCACAATTATGTCAAATAACTCCTGTGTCCTCAGCTCAACTAATACATCACCGCAAAGTTCAATCAACTTAGCACCGATGGCCTCATCCCTTCGTAGTAAGGAATTTACAGCAGGTACTAATGAGGCAATGACCCAGGATCTATAACTCTCGAGTACACTCGTATCCCAAGTTCCGGCATAAGCCTCCTTGAAATATGTTTTGATCTCTTCTAACAGCGACTCGGTAAAGACCTGCTCAACTTCATCTCGAAACCCCGCATCAAACAGACTTTCGAAAATACTGATGCTCTCCTGTGTGGGTTTAAAAATCTTATGGACTTTCAGATAGTTTCTCAACTTGTTCCGAAAATCCTCTGGAGGAATTGATGTCTTGGCAAGGGCATGATATGATCTCAGGAAAGAGTCAACAGAATCCTGAGTTAATAGAAGATAATTAAGAGGGAAAAAATAGTGCCGTCTTGCGTCGTTTAGAATCCTTGCAACTTGTTCAATCTCAATAGCATCACGTTCAATGTTAGGAACTCCCGTCGTGGTCAATTGCAACATCGGTGCTGCATGCTTTATAAAGTGAGCTCGTACAGAATTCTCGTAGTTCATTAACAGCAAAGTCTCGAACTCCCCGGCATATTCTACAGCACTCCTAGTTGCTGCATCCGGTTCTATATATGATTAGCTTAGCTTGTTTGGATAGAAACTGGATGTCTAGCCGTACCATGCAATGTGCTCTTCGGTTTCATCCATTGGACTAATATATCCCAGGCATCCTGATACACTAGAGATGCATCATTAGGGAGTGCTACAGGAGGCACAAATATGGAATCGACTAGTGCCGCTGATAGTACCATTGTAAAGCTATTTCATTTAATGATTTGAGACTCTAAGTTGATGTTTATTTCCCGGCGCTATTTTCTAAACCTGGTTGTGTTGATTTATCGTGACCAACAGTTTGCACACCACCAAGTTTCCAATACGAATTGTCACGAATTACAGAACATTAGCGAAAGCAAATTTATTGGTGGCTAGGCACTCAGAGACCATTACAGTTATATATATATATAAAAGGTTTAAAACAGGAAATGGATAAAAAAATCATTGAGGGAAGAATTCACCCTAATGAAACCAATTAAAAGCAAATACAGCAGTGAATAGACAGCAGACGATAGTAGCCGAGCAAACACCTAAAGAGCTCGGGCCACCAGATACTTGATCATTTGAGACAGCAGAGTAGTTGTTAGATTTGACAGAGTTATTGGTCTTCACAAACTTTTGCTGCACAGTGATAGCTTTAACCGTAGTGCCATTTGGCAATAATCCACGGTTGCTATCGCCAGGTCTATTAGCATCAGGACAATCGTCACCTTCACAGTCCACATCATCATCATTTCTGAAACGGTCGCCAAAGTTAGGAGGGAATAAATTTAGATCAGTGCAATCATCTCCATCACATTTAAGAAACGGAGCATTATCAAAGAGCCCAGAGCCACCAACAACATCCGACTCTTCTTCCTCTGAGTCTGAATCCAAGGTTTGGTTGAATTTTCTGATTAATGGCGGAGGGACGCGATTAGGGGTATTCATAGGCTTGCTACCAACAAGCCGATTACATGCCTCACACACCCCGCTATGATCGCAGTCACATTCATGCAACTTATCGGCAACTTCACCAGGCACAGTTCGAGTAGGAGTATCATATTGAGCGTATTCATCGTCCTTTTCCTCTTCTTCCGAGAAACCTTCTTCATCACCCTCATCATAGTACTCATCTCTAATAGCATTATCTATAACGGGCTCTGGAGCGCTACTAGGAGAGCTCAAAGGCTCCTTAGCATGTTTCGAACCCGAAGCAGGATGAGAAAACTTCAGCCAGCTAGGGAGAAGTTTAAGTCTCGGAAATGAATGAGCTGATGTGGTACTAAATCCGTCATTTTCATCTTCATCCTCCTCTTTATGATAATCGTCATCGTCATAAGCGAGGCCCTGTCTGAATTCTGGATGATGCTCATCATCGTCATACTCATCCTGATCGGAACTAGAGTCATCTCCGAGTTCAGAGGTATCCTCATCATCGGTGGAGTCGAACTCGTAATTATTTCTATGGTTGAAATCATCATCGTCCTCATGTTCAAATTGAGGGGCACGCTTGGATTTAACCGATTGCAATTTGAATTCCATCTGATTTTTCCCAGTCTTCTGTTTGGCAGAGTAATCACTTATGTGCTCGTCATCTTCATCTCTCGCTTCATTGTCGTAGTGATCGTAACTTTCCTCATAATCATCGTAATCATCTTCGTCAGCCATATTAGTGACAAGATCATCCTCAACGCCTCTATGGGCAATATCAATATTACCAGAGGAAAGCGAGTTGAGACCGCTACCGTAGATACCATCTTCACGATAGTCAGCAGTCCCTTCAGGACAATCTTCCTCATCATCATTGTAACCTTCACGAGATCTTCCTCCTCGGTCTTCAGGTCTGTCATACGGCCTGTCATACGGTCTCGATCGTTCGTCATAGTCATCACCATACATTTCTTCTCTATCCTGAAAGCCGTCATATGGCCTGGAACGATCATAATCATCCAACCTATCGTACGGTCTCGGGCGACGATCATTAAATCGATCATAACTGCGACCGGAAGCAGGATCATCGACGTGCCATTGCGACCCGTCATCGCTATCGTCTCCATTATCGCACTCATCGTCGTCATCATCGTCATCTTCATAATTGCTCTGATAAGGAAGAAAATGACGAAGGCCGAAGTGGGTAGATTTAACTTCAGAGACACTACCGCATGTTGCAGCAATCTGTGACTCCAATTCAGAATCCCAGCTGACCTAAATAATTAGCACAGGGTATTTTGACCACAAAGAAATTTTAGTCAGGGTATTATTAACGCACGGTATTAGAGCACTTCTGGGAGCATATGTCACGAATCCCAACAATTTGAGCGCATTGGCAGGTGGAATCGTCGACAGCGCAGTTCTTGAACTCCTGCTCCGCCACAGAGTGACAAGCAAGATAAGACGCATCTTCCTAAATAATCAGCCAACCAGCAACAAATGATGCGATCCTTATGGGTATTGACGTACACATTGGTGACTAATTTGACTGAACAAAGCAGTTGCAGGAACGGTTTCAGCAAACGCGACCTGAGTTAAACAAGGTAAAATAGACGCCAGCACCGCCAGGTAAGAAAGAACCCAATTCATAGTAAAACTGTTACGATGAAAAAAGATAATAACACGTATAAGAAAGCAAGGGGTATAATAAAACAGTAATATGAGATCTAATAGCCCTCAGGGTAGCACAATGGTAGTTATGTTGGAAAGCAGAGATAATAACGTTATTTTGTTTACAACGAAAGTTGAAAGGAAGAAGAAGCTTTTGTTTTCGAATATCCCAACTTATATAAACATTGGAGAACCATAATCTTCCTCCCATAACCATAAAGCCTCTTCCTGATTTGCGAGATTTATGATGGTCGTCAGTACCTCTTGAAGGTCACATTCAGTAATACTCAATACGTTCCAGAATCCAGGTTTCTTGCGATTTTAGTCTCAACTGAACGACCGGCCTAGTTGTCTCTCCCTTGGCGGAGCTTCTAATCATGTTTAAATTCAAAATCTGACTCAGATCTTCGGATGAGCCCTTCTATATAATATGTAATCTGTATAATTCTGTACGAGCTCTGAAATGGGATATCCAATGGTACAGATGTTACCATAATGGTCTCAAATTTCTATGGGTTTGTCATGTCATACAGTTGAACCGTAACGCTAATGTTTTGCTATATGATTATTGAATAAGAGGTAAACCCTAACTAATCCCGAAAATTCGAAGATACACCGGCTAGTTAGTGAGTTAAAGACATTTATCAGGTGCCTTAAATTCAGAATGTAGTTAAACGAAACATAAAGTATACATGACGCGTTTACTCGGGATTCATATCCATCTTCAATGCCGGTTATTAGACGGTCTATGTGAGAACAAGTATATATTTATACTTTAGTCATGTTACGAACTTAAAATATGCAGCTTATATCTAGCTGATAGAAGGTTGAAGTTACAATGAAGTATACTGTCGCTATATAAAATTTAATTTCCCTGAAAGGAGATGTGGGGGCACGTGTGGGGGCAGAGTCTGGGGTATACGAGGATTACTATCGACGTATCAATTTCCCCACAAGACTCCGCCCTCGGATCTTTAGCATATTATCAACATGGAGGAAGACGGGCCAAATAACGCGGCGACGAAACGGCTCAGAACAGGACATGCCGTGAGTAGCTCTAGAATAAAATATAGCAAGTTGGCTTTTAACAATTAGTGCGAAGTGTGCCGTTTGCGTAAGCGCCGGTAGGTAGCCTTGAGACAGAATTGAACAGAGCTAGCTGACTTCAGATGTGATGGGGCTCAGCCATGCGGAACATGCAAGCGGTCTGGAGATGTGTGCTGCTATAAGGAGATGCCTGTATTGTAGGGAGATGTGCCTTATAGTCCTGCTGGTTTCTGTTTGATCTAATTTCATAGGAAATCAAAAGCGGATCATATTCTGGAGATCGTACAGAATATAGAATCTAAAATAGACGCTTTTACGTCAAAGGTAGATTTCAATACGATTCACAAGACGTTTGATGAGGTGTACTTATCATATAGGGCTACGAAGGACGTTCTCAACCGCTGAAAGATAATAAAGCTGATGATGGGGAGATAACTGCTGCAGTTGTTCCTAGCCACACCTCTGCGACTGAAAACTTGCTGGCTTCTAGGGTGTTTGATAAGGTGTCACAGCTGCGAAATATGCGTTCTATCTTCTATATAGAACATGAACGGCCCAGGATCGCAATAAGGCAAAGTCCAACGCCGATTATAAGTCTTAAAGCTCGCGACGCTTTAGCAGCTTCGTTTCAACGAAACATCAACTTTTGGTATCCCGTGCTACCTGTTTCGGTTCTAAATAACGTGATTAAAACTACTGTCTATGAAGATCGATATCCTCCTTCTGCTGAATCATGCCTTTCTTTGATTGTGATGGCTCTTGGCGCAGTATGCTTATCAGTCGAGCAGAATAGTGACTACCAGTATAATATGCCAGGCGCAGACTCCCGGGAAGACGTGGAACTTGGCTCCTCTTTGTTTTGCAGGGCCTATGGCCTGTTACCGTACGCCTACGAGGAGGATTCGTCAACTTCGATCCTTTGTCTATTTTATTTCGCGTAAGTGTGGGACATGGTCCTAGAATCCGATATTCGCTAACACTTTAGCATCTACATGTCTTACCTAAAGCGGCCTCTTCAGCTGTCAACCTATTTGAATGCGAGCTCTCACAAATGCCAGCTTCTTTTTGCTTATAAATCTTCTCAAACCAGCGAGGAAGGCTACGAATCCATTAGAAGGGTATTTTGGTCCTGTTATATATTGGAAAGGTTAGTATTTGCGTATTCGTTAAGATATGTGTGATGCGTTTTGACCAGTTAGCGATATAGCAGTGGAGTTAAACTCAATCCCACAAAGTGGGAATGCTCTAATACAGTCAACAATTCAACTTCCAGGAAAATTTGCCAGCCATGACGACAGAGAGGTCGAACGATCATCCTCATTGTACTTCCTTGCATGCATTTCGTTTCGCCGTCTAATGAACAGAGTTCACAGTCTTATTTTTTCGAAAGAAATCGCTGAAGGAATAAAACTACCCGATGACAGCCTTGTGATGGAACTGGACTATCAGCTTGAAGAATGGCGCAACACATTGCCTACCGAACTCAAATTTAAGTCTGATTTGTCAGAATGTGAAAATTGTTACCAAGGATTTCTAAGGCAGAGGTATTTTGCCTGCAAGTCCGTTATATTTCGACCCGTATTTAACTATATTGTTCATCATGATCTTGATAGTGACAATGCAATCGATGATGCGATTTTAATTGAAAAAGCTCAAAAATGCGTTGATCATTGTTTTTTACACATGGCGAACTTAAGGGGTTTTGTGCACACTATTGTTATTGATTCGTGGATTTGCTCTTTGTCAATGACAAGCATTATGCTTGTGTTTTGGATGGCACTTAATTCTCAATCTTTGTCTCCGCATCTTTATGATGAAATAACTATGGATGCTATTACAAATGCCTCTATCGAAGTAGAAGTGAAACTGGGAATATGGCTAGACGAATGTCCTGAGGAATCTCCAACAATGAAAGAGTGTATTTACATCATGTCCGTTATTAGAGGATTATATTCTTAAATGGAAAGCTAATGAGAATCTCTCAAGCTTTAGTGTAATGAAGAGTGAAGTCAAAGGAGTATTCTTTGCACTCAGCTCTGTATTCTGGCCGAGAGCCGGGGCCGCATGACCGGGTTCCTAACCCTTGTTGAATCCGATCCAGTCTCATATATTTATCTCCATGTACAACCTGATATGGGTGGTGAGCCACTTCAATATCCTTTTCGGTTGATATTTTGAAGCCGAAATGAGTATCTCCTTCAGGCGTCGACATTGTGGTGAGTACTCCAGTATTGCCCTTACCTGTCCACATCCAACGACTACCCATTCTATTACCGTTTTCCTGAGGTACCTCATAGTTGTAATCTAACTGTGAAATTGGTGAACGGTATATCCCGACTTTTGCGCAGTCCTTTTTGTCTGCATATGATTCTCCAGGGCCTAAACCAAACCATCTTGTCTCAGCAAACTCATCAGGAATATTAAATTCCCACCCTAGTCTGGGGATTGTTAAAGGTATTGATCCAAGATCAGTAAAGGTAACGGGAGTCACTGTGGAACTGATCAGAAGCTTCTCTGAGAATAGCTTGTATCTAACAAATGATTTAAAGCCCCACGCCAAAATTGGAGGACAAATGTGACTTTCTGTCTCGATTTCTAAGATATGATCCTTTTCTTGGCTTGTTTTCTTGATTAAGACTGATCTTATTGAGTGCTTCAAGGTGTTCAATCCAAAGCGCTTCCAATAAGGTGTGTCCTCCGGAATGTCGTTGCTTGTTGGGGCTCTCCAGAAGGTTAAGCGATTCTCACCTGCAACAATAATGTCTGTATCATTCACTGACCAAAGAACTATTTTCCCCTCAATTTTGTCAAAAACGAATCGAAAAGAAGAAGCTGAACATTCAATTAAGGCCGAAGTCTCCTTAAAAGTTGGAGATATCTCAGTGTCGATGACCTCATTCTGAGGTTTAGTGGAAACAGTAGATGAATTCGGGAACTGGTACTGTGCCCAAGCTACCGTATAACCAGCCGGCGCCCAGTTACAGTCATTCCTGAGATTGAAATTGACTGTTAACCAAGTTTCAGAATCAGTGACTTTGTTGGTGTCATTTGCCCGAGGAATCTGAAGGTTCTTTGACCCACCAGCTGGGATACCGGATATGTCCAAGTTACCACTCGCTAAAATCTTCTCATCAGAAAGCTTTCTGAAATTTGTTAGTCGAAGCTTCTGAGACAAAAAATATGTTACTTACCTTCCCGAGAAGGATGATATTGTCCATAGAGCATCAAAGTGATCAAGAGAGATAAAGTCATGGAGGTTTCGGACTTCGATTTTGTTGCACGCTGATTCAAAAAGAACCTTTATCGGTTCAATGACTTTCTTGAGATTAGTAATTCCGGGCATGGGGTTATGACCTGAATCGATAATCCCGTCTATGCAAAAGCGACCATCATGAATTTCTTCTCCAAAATCACCGCCGTACCCATAGTACTCGATTTCGCCGGTAACAGTTCTTGTGAGGAGGCCATGATTGGCCCATTCCCACACAAACCCTCCTTGCATGATACGGTGCTGGTAAAAGAGGTCTTGATATTCTTTGGCAGATCCTGGGCCATTGCCCATAGCATGGGCATATTCACATAATATCAAAGGTTTTGTAAAGTTGTTGCCATGGCCTTTTACAAATCTTTCCAGAGTCTCAATAGAGGGATACATCATACTGAACATGTCTGCGGATTTAGCTTCGGCATCTCCTTCATAGTGAACCGGTCTAGAGCTATCCATTTCCTTTATGAGGTTATACATCTCCTGATGGTTTTTTCCATAGAAAGCTTCATTCCCTAGTGACCACATGATGATAGAAGGATGATTCCGATCACGGGAAACCATTTGCCTGGCACGATCTAGATATGCGTCCTTCCATGTTGGATTGTCGCTTGTATATTTCGCAGCGGCAGGAAATACAAGTTTCTTTCGCTCTTCATAGTCCATTTCTTCAGGGATCTCTTGCGGACGTGCTATCGCATCGTAAAATCCATGACACTCAAGATCGGCTTCATCCATAACCCAAAGACCAATCTCGTTGCAGAGCTGATAGAACCTGGGGTCATTGGGATAGTGGCTGCATCTTACGGAATTGAAATTATGCTGCTTCATGAGCAGGAGATCTCGTTTAGCAAACTCCAGTGGCACAGCACGGCCGAATTCGGGATGATGCTCGTGTCTATTGACACCTCGGAAAATAATAGCCTTACCATTGACAGTGAGGTTCCCATTTTTCATCTCCACTTGTCGAAATCCGACCGAATGGCTGATACTTTGGATAAGCTTGCTACCGACAAAGAGATTCAACTGTAATGTGAAAAGGTAAGGATCCTCTGCACTCCATTTTCGTGGAGTTTTGACAGGATAACTCTTTTCTAGAGTTGAAGGCCGCGTTCCCTTGCGGGCAGACAATTGAATATTATCTTTTACGATCTCATCACGCTTGGAGTCTTCCAGAGTCACTTCTAGCAACCCTTTGGAGTCATTGAAAATATCCAAAGATATATCCAGTGTTGCATCCTGATACTTCGAATCTAAACGTGTATTGATCCTAAAGTCTTCTATATGCCCTTCTGGGCGAAATGACAGCAACGTCACGTCTCTAAAGATGCCGGATAGCCACCACTGGTCTTGATCCTCCAAATAAGTGCCATCACACCATTGCAGTACTCTGACTGTCAGATTGTTTTCGCCATCAATAAGTGCATTAGTGATATCAAACTCTGCGGGGTTTCGACTACCTTGGCTGTACCCAACTTCCACTCCGTTTACGAAAACGTAGTAGGCGCTATCAACTCCCTCGAACCTTAAACGAACTTGCGAGCCATCAGCCCATTCCCCAGGGACCTGGAATGTCGTAAAGTATGTCCCAGTAGGGTTGTCAGACGGAACAAATGGCGGACACACTGGGATGGGATAGATCACGTTGGTATATTGAGGGTTGCCATATCCTTGTAGCTGCCAATGCCCAGGTACTGAAATACTGTCCCATTTTGCAGCTACGGCAACTGTTGGAGGTGCCGGTGCCTCATGAGGAGATCTATCGTAATGAAACTTCCAGATTCCGTTTAATGATTTGTTCTGCTCAGGAATTGCATAAGCTCGAGCCGGGAGACGATTCCTCTGAAGAACATGGGGATTTTCCCAGTCAAACGCCATCTTTTCAAAAGTCATGACTAGTGGTATTTGATGAATGATGGGGGTGAAAAGGAATATGAAAGAAAGGGCATTTTGTTAAATATGCCTCTGCGACAAGATACTCCAGGCATGCTTCGTGGAGTATATCTTCCGGTATCCCCGCTGCCATCCAAAAAATGAAACGCCGATCACTCACCCTTGCATCGATTAGGAGTGGTAGTCCCCGGTTTGGCATACCAAAATTGGTTTACCATTCCGATCAGGTCATACGATGAATTCAAGAGTGGGGATTCTTGTTCGTCTTGTAATCTGCGAGTGTTCCATTCTAAACTCTTGTTTTCACGGATTCCTCAGGACGTTAAACAGAGTTGTAGCGATGTTAGCGAGCGGTTCCCAATATCCGATATCCCCCCTCAGCCGCAGGTCCCTCTCCCCCGCATTTGGCAGGAAACTCCCCGCAAAATCATTTAACCTTTGGCGATCCAGAAAGTCCTTCATGCATATAAAGTTTCCTGATCCCTTCCATTATGTTTTTTATTTTATTTAATTGTCTATCTGGAAAATGAATATCGAGAGAGAAATGGAAGTTGAAAATGAGGAGGCTGTTGAAGTGGTTTTGCAGGAGAAGCATATTCTGGACATCGTGCCGAAGCTTGACAAGATGTGGTTTCGTTATCCGCATCTCTTGAAACTTAACGTTTTGTTACTGGGGTCGATCTTGGCTCAAGTTGTTTCCGGTTTTGATGGCAGTATGATGAATGGCCTTCAAAGTGTTGTTTCTTGGCAGGACTACTTTGACAATCCTACTGGTAGTCGTTTGGGGACTATGAATAATGGAACGACCATCGGGACCTTAATTGTGGTACCGTTCGTCAGTTTTTTGACTGATTATTTTGGGCGTCGTAAATCAGTGATTGGCGGTTGTGTTGTTATTGTTATTGGGGCTATCATCCAAGGGGCAGCTCAGAACTTTTCCATGTTCATGGCTGGCCGTATTCTCTTAGGTGTAGGAGGGTGTATAGCATCAACTGCTGCATCTCCCTTAATCACTGAATGTGCATACCCTACTCAACGGGCCACGGCTACTGCGATGCTTCTCGCGAGCTGGCCATTTGGAGCATTTGTTGCTGCTTTCGTTACCTGGGGTTGTTACAACTCAAGCTTGGTAGCGAGAACTTGGTGTTGGCGTATTCCTTCCATTCTTCAAGGTTTTTTCCCTCTTTTGCAAATCATTCTAGCATTTCTTGGTCCAGAGTCACCTCGTTGGCTAGTCAATCAGGGCAGGGAGGAAGAAGCTCGAGAATTTTTTGTCAAGTACCATGCTAATGGAGATCGTGGCCATTTGATTGTCAGCTGCCAAATGGCTGAAATCTCTGCAACTCTTGAGGAAGAGAAAATGCAAAAGATGTCGAGATGGATTGAATGGATCAAGACTAGTGCGATGAGAAAAAGGCTATTCCTTGTATTTTTTGTGCCTGCGATGCTCCAGTTAGAAGGCAACGCATTGGTATCTTATTATTTGCACATCATCTTAACTAATATTGGAATCTCTGATGCGATTACTCAGTTGAAAATCAACCTGGGGATCACTGTCTGGTCATTAGTCGCTAGTATTATTATTGCATCCTTTGCTGATTACTTTCGGCGTAGAACAATGTTTCTCACAGGCCTTGCCTCTATGGGTCTTGTTTACGTCCTTTGGACAATTTTATCGGCGCTAGTGCAGGAGCGCAACTTCATGGATAAGGGTCTATCGATTGGCGTTGTGTTTTTCGTGTATATGTATAATGGTCTCAATCCATTTTGTGCTGTTATTGGTACCCCCTATGTGATGGAGATCTCACCCTTCTCAATGAGAGCTAAATCTGCCATGATTTATCAGCTGTCTGGAAACGTTGCTGGACTTTTCAACAATTACGTTAACCCTATCGCTATGGAGGCTATTACATGGAAGTATTATATCGTATGGTGTGTCTGGCTGGCATGTTTGTTCGCTATTGTGTACTTCTTTTTTCCCGAAACTTATGGTATGGGCCTTGAAGAGGTAGACGAGGCGTTTGGATCTGGTCTTGTAGCTGGAAGGCTCGCTGTCAATGCAATTGTAACTCCTCTCGGCAATGAGAAGTCTCAACCAAACGAGCATGTTGAGGAGGTTTAGATAGCGAACTATGTAGCTTTCAAGAAATTCAATTTATGTTAACGCTTTTTGTCTTTTTAACTTTTTTCTTTTACATTAAGGATATGCAACATGTATTGGAAATCAAGTAACTAGTATTTCAAATTATCGTACGATTCATATTCTCAATAGCGGCATATGCCAATATCACTCGTTGTTTCAGCTTTCGGATAGTTTCGGTACGAGTCTAGCCCTTATCTACATATGTCAATTCCTGCGGCTATTTTTCTTACTTGCATGCAATTGCACTCATATGCACGTCCATAGAATAGGCGCCGAAGCTTTAAATATATAATCCCATCACCGCCTATTTGTAATTCTATAATTTCAGTTGTAAATCTGACTATGAAATCGACTGTGACGATTGTCGGCGCTGGTATTTCCGGCTTAAAGGCCGCGGTGGACTTGACTAGGGCTGGCATCGACGTTACGATAGTTGAAGCTAGAAATCGCATTGGAGGGAGGATAAATACTGTCGAACAAGGCCCCGGCAAACATTTAGATCTCGGTAAGTACTAAGTAATGTTAGGCATATGTAAAGAACACAGTCTAATATCAAGGTGCTTCATGGCTGCATGAGATTAGTAATAATGAGTTGGTTCAATTCGCAAAAGACCACGGAGTCGGGCTCTATAGCGAGAAGCCTGTGATCTGCTATGGCAATGACGGCAGTGACCTCACGAGTGAATTCCTGTCGTTATACGAAGAGATTTTCGAGTATCAGGCGAAAGCTGACTTCGAGAATAAGCCCGACATCTCCCTTAAGGATTTAGCCTACGAGTTTATTGAAGACCAGCCTTCTCTTACGGAAAAGCAGAAGCGTCTCGCACCTCAAATTGCTCGTGTCGTGGAACTGTGGCATGCCGTTCCGTGGAATCTTCAGTCCGCCCGTCATTCGGCTCAAGATGAAAGCGGTGGTGGAGATCTTTTTGTTAAAGGAGGCATGGGTCGAATATTAGACAGCGTGTATTCCTATGTCGACCAATCAAAACTGACGTTGAAACTGAACACTGAAGTAACCAATATCGCAAATAAGGAAGGCGAAATCACAGTTACAACGTCATCCGGAGAGAAGATAACTTCGCAGTATGTCATCGTTACAATTCCACTCGGTGTCTTTATAAGTGGTGCGGGACCAACTTTTGAACCGTCACTTCCTGTACCTATACAAAGAATATTCAATGAATCAATCTGCGGATCTCTGGGTAAGGTAGTATTCGAGTTTGAATCTGCTTTTTGGCGTGACGATACAGATCGGTTTTTGTATCTCGGGTCTGATGCACCAGGAATGACCCCTGGTGCATTCCCGATATTCTTCGGAAATGGTGATCAAATATATGGTAGACCTATACTAGTTTCATTGATGGCACCGCCCTTGACGCATTTTATCGAGCAACACCCTGATAAGGCATTTGAATTCTTTGAAAGCGGCTTAAAGGCGATCCGTAAGGATACCTCTAAGGAGCTCCCACGCTTGTTGGAGACCACAGTTACAGGCTGGACTCTAGATAAGTACTCAAAGGCTACATACTCCGGTATCGGAGTTGGAGAAGATTACGATAAAATTGTGAGACCTTTTATTGATATTGAGGGTAATATCCGATTTGCCGGCGAGCATACAGCTATAGACGGCAATGGCTGCGTGCATGGAGCGTATGGGTCTGGGCGACGTGAGGCAGCATATATTATAGCAGAATTAGGAAAGTAATTGTACGTAGGAATCGAAGCTAGAATACTTCATTCGCTTTCTCATGTTGTAGGTGTCGAGTTTTGATGTTCAAGTTGGGAGCTCCGTAGAAGTTTGTGTTTGATCTTTGACAAAATCCCAAGGTTAACAAGTTAGGAATCAAGTTAGGAATCCTGGGATAGTGCTGTCCATGTGAAATGTCACAGCCATTGACTGCTGTTATTTCTCTAGATGGGAAGTTTGGAACGACCCTGGATGGTCCTCCGCTTGAGGTTTCGCTGATGAAGCAGGAATACCTGAAAGTGGATGGTGACACTGTTTACTGGATCAAAAATAGCGCTTACGTTAGGAAGTTCTCATATTCTAACGAGGTCATCGATGCTGTTTTTGCGAATTTCTCAGATTCAAACCATGCGGGGACTGATCACAAGGCTGCTGTAATATTTCTAGAAGATATTGCCTATATTTACCAGCTAGATGGAGGCTCATATACCAATAATATACCATTCATCGTCAAACGAGCATTGCCTTGCCAGAAGGGCCTTATTCTCGAGCGTGATAATAGCAATGATTCACAAAGCAGTGTTAGTCTTTTGCCTACTCTTCCGAAGTTTTTTGCAATGTTTGATCCGATATTGGACCTAGGGTTGGTCGTATCTTCATCAATTTCTGCATTTTCGCCGTCTGAGCAACTTCTCCATTGTGGGACGTCTTCGGTATCTTCCATCTGTGTTACTATTAATCCCACAGATTCACAGATAATATTCTATCACGTTCGTTATCTCTCGCGTGCACATTCAAGCCAGTCGGGATCACGTCGGAAAAGTAGTACGAAACAGCGGAAATCATCATCAATTTTCCTTCCTCGCCTTAGTGATGAAGGAACGAGTGATAGTATCAGTACGTCGTTTGAGAAACGTCTTTCGTTCTCCCGTGTGGATAATCCGATAACAGTGGATAGAATGGGAAACTCGGAGCCTCCCATGGACTCGTACAATGATTTACCGAATGCTAATCTGGATTTCTCGATGCTGAAGAAAGATGCCATATTGACTCCAATTGGCCGCATTGCTACTGATACGGGCCGAGATCATCTTAAAATTGTTGAAATAGTAAGGGATCACAAAGTAGCAGTTACGGTTATAAATAAGGAACGCAACCGTGCCGTCATTTCATTGTTCCGTGAGTCTTCTGGTCCAGTAGGGATACCAGATATGGAGGTGGCACATGAGGAGTTTGAACTTGCTGATGCTGTTTCTCTCTCAGAAGAGACCTCTGAGGAGAATCAAATGTTGCTGTTACTGACCCAGGAAGGAGCTCTGTATTTGTTCGATCCATTTCTGAATTTGAGGTCACCGGCATTGTCAGTCTCTGAAAAATGGGGTAAGATATCTTCATTACGGTCAAATAGTAGAGCCGCGGTTGTAGCTTCAACGGAATCTGGGCTACACCGATTTGAAATTCTGCTACAGCCTGATAATACTTTAACCAGGATCTGTTTTGCAGGATTTAATCAGTTTCTGGAACCTGCAGCTGTTTCCTATATGCAGTTCTTATGGGCTTCAGCATTAAACTTGTCCCCTGCGCATGATCATTGGGATGCGTTTGCGGCAACAATTGTCAGCTGCCTAGTTGAATTTAATGAAGATTATACGCCACCTGCAGTTTCTAAGCATGTGGGATCTAACGACTTATTTCAAAGTACAGCTTGGAAGTGGATTGAAACATCTAATAAAGAGATCAGTCGTCTCGAGAATATAGTCAATACCGCATATCTACTGAAAATAAGTGGCCTTGGCTCTCAATTTGATTTTAGCAATATCAAGCAGTACTTAACTATGTGCCTGCATATAATACGAGAAGAGTTCAAGCTTGACGTTAACATGCGAAAATCGGTTGATAGCTTAGGTGAATTACTGACATGGATTGTTTGCTGGGCGGATTGGTCTCCAAATTGGAAATGCTATTATGAGAATGAAGCACCAGTAGATATTAGTGGTAAGTCTGTTTCCTAATATCTACAAGGAAGCGCATAAAGCTAATTTACTAGGTATTGTGCTTTACTCCTCACAGCCTCTCGAAGCACCTCCGAATATATTCCTGACGCTATCAAGCTTGTTCGCCCCTCCATATATCCCATTCATAACGATTTCGGATTTGACAGACACAGACCGAGAGATGGAATCACTTGTTACACCAAATATACTGATAGTACTCGAGTTATTTGAGAGGATGAACCGCTCAAACGCAACTGCAAATGATCTTTTGGACTTAGTATCGAAAATGGAACTAAGCCTCAAAGACTTAGATCAATACCCCGAAGGAATCCGGATCCCATTATTGGAAGTAGTTGCATTTCTGAAGAGCGAAAGCTCAAATAACTGGGATTTAACTACATATAAGTTATTAGGCAGGGGTGACCTTTCAAGCTTAGCTGCCCATAACTCTCATGGAAATCATGTAACATTTTCGACAAAAGATTATGTTCGTGACATCAAAACAATTATACAGTCAATAGATGAACACGACGGGTTAAATGCCTGGGATGGCCAATCAGAAGCTGACAGAATTTCAATTTCAAGACTCATTTTTTCTGAAGATCGACGTTTCTATGAAGTCTCACGACTTTTGCAGTCTTCAAGGATTCAAACGGCAACATTGATTCAACTCTCAGAATGGAATGAGCATGACTGGATGAAAGAGCAAGAAACTCTTTTCAAGATCGCAGCATTACGAACGTTCTCTATAGCTTTCGGCCGTGCAGCTTTATTTTATTCTGCAAGGAGGCCACTAGTTACAGAGAAATTTCCTATTCCAAGGTTGAATTTTAATGTTAATATTAAACCTTCGAACATTACTGTTTCATTTCAAAAGACTACCATGACTGAAGAGAATACTTCGTGGGGCTATTTCCATAATGGTGTGTCATCCGGATTAAGTGTTTCAAAAGACTCTACCCATCTCAGTGGAAGTTGGATTGTATTTAATAAAGCTTCAGCATTAAATTCTCAACATGCTGGGTTCCTGCTCGGCCTGGGTCTTAATGGGCATTTAAAGAAATTGGAAGAATGGCACATATATAATTATCTCGGACCAAAGCACATGCACACGAGTATTGCACTTCTTATTGGAATGTCAGCAAGCCATTTAGGGACTATGAATGTTAAGCTCACAAAGGTATTGTCCGTACACGTTCTTGCTCTTCTTCCGGTGGGCTCCAGTGACTTGAATGTACCTGTTATTGTTCAGACTGCAGGTCTTATTGGGGTGGGGTTGCTGTATTTAAACACACAGCATCGCAGGATGACTGAAATACTACTAGCTGAAATGGATGTTCGAACAGATCATGAGGACCCGGTTAAGAAAGATGAAGGGTACAGGCTAGCCGCTGGTATGGCCCTTGGGCTGATCAACCTTGGTAAAGGTAACGATATCCGAGGCTTAAATGATGTTCATGTAGTTGACACTCTTTTGGAACTAGCGGTTGTAGCTAGGGATGTCCAGAGGAAGCCGTTACTCGAAAGATCCGTTCCGGCTGCTAATTTTGCTTTGATGCTATTATTTATGAAGACTGAGAACGAAGCTATTGCCCATAAGCTTGATCTCCCTGACACTGAGCAGCGGTTTGTATATATCCGCCCTGATATTTTATTCACGCGCACGCTGGCTAAACACGTCATACTGTGGAGCAGGATCGGCCATAATAGAAGGTGGATTGAGGCCGAAATTCCAGCTCTACTGACCAAGGATTATACGATTGAAACTATTAAGTCGCTGGATACTGACCAAATGTCCTATATAAATGTTCTTTCTGGGCTTTGCATGGCTATGGGGCTCCGCTATTCTTGTTCTGCAAATCGCGAAGTTAAAGAAACGCTTTTGTACTATTTCGACTTGATGATCAAATTGTATGAGCTACCGGCCGCCAACCACGATCAAGTCATGGCAAAGAAGCAGCTAGCTAATTGTCAAAACTGTGTTGGTCTTGCATTGGCAACTGTTATGTGCGGGACTGGTGATTTAGACGTATTACGGAGATATAGAAGGCTCTACGGCAGAACTAAACATGATTGCAGCTTTGGTGGCTTTTTGTCCAACCAAATGGCAATGGGTATTCTGTTTCTAGGAGGTGGTCAATATGCATTCAGGAATGATAATTTCGCAATTGCGTCTCTGGCTATTTCGTTCTACCCTCTGTTTCCCGCTGCGTTGCGCGATAATATGTCACATTTACAGCCCTTGAGACACTTTTGGGTTCTGGCGGCTGAGCCACGGTGCTTGATCGTTAGAGATTTAACGACCCAGATCCCTTGCAGGGTAGATGTTTTGGTAAATCTCACGTCTGGAGAAGAGCTTCGCATGCAAGCACCATGCCTGCTGCCATCTCTGGATAGTGTGACCTCTATCACAACCTCTAGCGATCGATATTTCGAGGTCAAAGTCGATTTAAGCTCAAATGGCTCTATGGCGAAGCTGTTTGAGCACAGCCATACAATTTTTGTTCACGAGCGCATGGAACCGCAGGCAAAGTGTACCACTTTCGAATCAACGTTAGAAGCCATCAATGACGGCGCAGATGATAGAAAGGCCTTTGAGAAGCTCAAGTCTCTCACTCCTGTGGCACTGTTGAATAAAATGGAACAAAAGCTAATCGTGCCCTCGAATTGTATGTATTACTCTCTTCAATTCGCATACATCAATACTAACTATCTTAGACGACTGCCTGGCCGATGATTGTCTAGCAAGCACGGCCATAGACCTAAAGCTTACTCTAGAGAGCATCGCACGGCTTCCGCGATCAGCTGACGACCTATGGAGTCTACGGCTACTCTTTGCATTTGCTGACAAGTGGAAAGGCGATGAGGAACTCAAGTATATCCCCAGATCAGATATTGAAAGATTCAAGGTTTTGCTGTGGGAGTTTCGTGCTAGAATGGATACCTAGCCAAGAAAGGTAATAAATTGCTTGGTAGAAGTTTGGGTTCCTGATCGGGAAGCTCCCGTCGCCAAATTAACGGGATTGGGATGGGACTAGATGGGAGTGAGTCAGATAGCGGTCCGAGTTCTCAATTGTGCACTAGACATCAAATCGGGCCTTCAATACTCGATTTTTCGGAGTTTGTTCTCTATGCACGTAGATATTTATATAACCGTCTAGCTTTCTACTAGTTTCTGGCCTTCTTCAATACTTTCAGTTGGGCTCAAACCAATATTCGTTGACATTCTGCATTCATCTCTCCGGATCACTGGTTTTGGATCATTGAAGGAGTACGGCGCTTATGCATATGCCATCGAAAGCAGGACAGAACGAGGAAAATGAGAAATGCAATGGTTCTGGAAGAATGACTATTGATGTTCCCTTTGAAGTTTCAGATACTGAGGCTAATACGGGCGCAAAAGACGAAAGGGACGATGCATTTGACAATCAAGCGAAGGAATCATGGAATAGTCCGAAGAGGAACATGTATCGGATTGGAGCTGCTTACTATGGGTTTATTGTATTTGGCATGAACGATTCGTCGCTCGGAGTCTTGCTGCCACGGCTCGAGGAGTACTATAATATATCGTATCTGGTGGTATCTGTTGCATTTCTTGCTCCGTTCATGGGATATCTGTTCTCAGCGCTTCTGAGTGATAAGCTGCACAGAGTTCTCGGACGATGGGGCTGCAGCATACTAGGAACATGCTGCCAGTTGGTATGTTATATAATATCCATATGCAAGCCTCCATTCCCGCTGTTTGTCATTGGTTATGGCATTTCGGGGTTTGGCACTGGCGCTATAGAAGCCAGTTGGAATTCTTGGATGGGGAACCTGAACCATGCAAACCAGTTGATGGGAATGCTGCATGGGTGCTATGGGCTGGGAGGCATCTTATGCCCGGCGATATTCACTGCTATATTGGATGGTGGCCGTATGTGGAATATCTGCTATAGCCTATTAATAGGTTCCAGTTGCGTGTCTGTGACTTTTTCAACACTTGCATTCTGGGGTGATGGGCCTTCTCAGTATCGGGCATCAATTGCAAGCGAGGATAACCACGATGCTGGAAATACCATGAAACAGGTTGTACGCAATAAGCTGGTATGGTTACTGTCATTTGTTCTTTTCTTGTATGTCGGCGGGGAAGTGTCCTTTGGAGGCTGGATAACGACTTTTATGATCAAAATACGAAACGGTAATCCGGACAAGATGGGGTACGTCACTACTGGATTCTGGGCTGGCTTGACGTTCGGTAGAGTGGCGCTTGGGTTCTTGGTTGGTTATTTTCGTTTGGAGGAGATTTTTGCTGCTATTTATATGGCCATGGCATTAGTATTTATTATATTGATCTGGGTAGTACCAAACCTGATGCTGTCTGCAGTGTGTTCTGCATTGTTCGGTGTTGCTATCGGACCATTATTCCCTACGGTTGTGGTAGTGGCCGTGAAAAAATTACCTAAAAAATTCCATGTTAGCGGTGTTGGCTTTGCCGCTGCGCTTGGTGGAGCTGGTGCTGCACTTCTTCCCTTTGTGAACGGTATCATCGCTAATAGCTACGGTCCAAGTGTTCTTGGTCCACTTGTGCTGAGTTTATATGGCACAATGCTACTCGCCTGGCTTGCACTATTGAAGTGGTTCTAGGGGATCTGGTCCATTTTTTATTAACATTACAGTTTATTCATCGATAATGATTCATTTACATATAAATTTTAATGACTGCTTATAATATATTACTTACAGGTGTTATGTACAACAGATCTCGATATTGTTGAATTTTGGGGTATACTTGATACAGTTTAGGCTGCTGGTATATCGCCTAGTGCCTGGCCAACCTTTACAGACTCTCCAGCCTTAACATTGAACTGGAATGTTCTAGGAGCTTCAAATACAAGAACAACAGTACTTCCGAGATTGAAGCCTCCCATCTCCTGACCTTTATTCAAAGGGTAACCACCTAGTAGCTTGCTAGCCTTGGCATAAGTAGCCTCGTAGCAGGTGGACTTCTTAACCTTCTTTCTTTTTATATTTTTAGATGATGCAGTTTCAGATGAGGCGCTAGACTCAGATGACGAAGACTCAGCAGAGTCTACACTAGCAGTGGAGTCCAAAGTGCGTTCGTAGACTGTGTTCGTTTGTAGATCTTTATCAAAATGGACCCTTATGCTGCCAACATTGGTGGCACCAACTGGTGTCATGCTAAAAAAGCCATACTTCCAACGGCCCAATAATGCTACTCTCTCGTTTAGACAGAAGAGCCCAGCCAGTCTACTCTGGAAGTATGGCGCAACGCTGTAGAGCTCGCCAACGAAGTGGCGTCGCAATTCGGAGACCCAGTTTGCGGGAGAGTGGAATCGATGGTAATCTCCTGGCGCAAGGTATATCACAGTAAAAAAAAGCTCTTTCTCACTGTCGGGCGTGAAGTCAGGTATCAACAGCTCCTTGGAAACATCTATAAACGAGGACGATGCAGAGCTGGGTTTTTTTATGGTAGCATCGCCCTGATCCTCAACAGACGACTTTGCCTTGTTGTTAGACTTACCAATAAGTTCGTCTAACGTATATGAAATGCCATTCATGACTGCGAAGTCTCTATCCCTATCCATCACGTCTTTAGCGTCATGCAGACCGAAGTCAACCTCATGCGACGGTGCTGCGGAGGTAGGGGATCCACCAAGTAGCGCATCCAGAGAATAGGTAATGCCTTTAACTTGTTCTACTTTCCGGTCACGAATCACGCCAAGGTGTAGGACCTTACCATCTGCGGGTGACACCAGTACGGCATTTGGATCGATTGGACGCACACCCGGTTTCAATTGGCGATAGAAAAATTCACCCAGATTTGCATATTTGGAGAGATCGTCCTCGGCCACCTCGTCGAGGTTTACTCCAAATACATAAGCGTACAGTCTGAATCCGGGATCGCGCATCCACACAGGCAGGGAAATGTCGTTGAAACGACCCCATAGGCGTGACATGGCCTTCAACGGCAGCGTACTGTAGGCCGCAACCTGCCAGGGCTTCGCTTGCTTTATGGCCTGAACGCCATCTTCGCTCTCTTCCTCAGAGATTCTTCGGTAGTTACTACGTCCTCTCAGCACTCCCCACAGGATAACTGTCACGGCCGGCACCGTCCACCATCGCCAGAAAATTCTTTTCTTGTTTCCAGACGAAGTAGACGACATCCTCTTTCCTCGGAAAGAGATGCCAATCGAGCCGTATCTCGATCTAGTCGAATAGCTCGACTCACCGCTGCCACGGTTTCTTCTAAACCTCAGCTTGGAGAAATATCCAAATCGAGCGTTCTCCTTGACAAATTGTCCGGGACGAGACTCGGGGATGCTCTGGAGGCCCCGTTTGATTGTAGCCATGGGGTTGTAGTAATAGAAGATATTACGCTTGGGACGAGGAATCGCGGGGAATGGGTATTTATAGGAAATGAAACGAGACGAGACACTGGACATTTTAGGGGTTATTCCAGTTCGAGAACCCTTCCCTCTACCGATCTGCGGCCCCACATTACGGATACTTGCAGTCAGATACGGAGGTGCCGGCATGATTTCCAGTCTAGCTAACAGTCTGTTCTTCGGCTAATTGGCTCCGCCCTAAAACAAAAGCTTACGCGTTGAGAGGGTGCAAAAGTTACAGGTCTCAAAAGTTGACGAGAGATGTTATGATGGTTTTCTGGGAGGTTTGTGGTTGATAACTTATGATAAGCCCCGAGAAAAATATGAATGTGATAATTGTTAGTATTTCCAATATTAACACGATTTCGCAGTGTTAACAAAAGTGCGTTTGGGACAACATCAAACCTGTGATAATATTAGACGCCGGGCCCTGAACAATCGATTCAGAAAAATGCTATTAGGGATATCTGGAAATATATGTGCAGGAAAGAACGAAGTAGCACGGTATCTGGTTCACAATGGATTCAGGCAGATATGGCTGGCGCGTGATTGCGAGGTAGAGGGCATGGCAAATGCTGGCGGGCTGTTGACTCCTAGCTCATCGTCTGGCACTGGAGGAAACGATGAGACAGAAACGTTCAGTTCGATAGAAGGACTGCTGGAATACGTTACTTCGCGTTGGCGGTCGAACTACGTGATCGATATTCAGGATCTGGAGACTTTAGAGGCTCTGGCGAAGAGACCTTTTTTCTTGCATGTTTCTGTAGACGCTCCGCTGATGGTTCGCTGGAATAGGTACTGTCAGCGCTTGAAAAATGGTGAAGCTGCGCCTTCGCTGGAAGAGTTTGTTGTTATGTCAGATGACTACATGTATAACACTGCTACCGGTGTTGCAGTAGTCACAAGCAAAGCCCAAGTGACTCTAGTGAATCGGACCGAGAGTCTATCGCTGCTTTACGTGTGCTTGGGTAATTTGCGATTGACAGACGAGACTCGTCTGCGGCCGTCGTGGGACGCGTATTTCATGCGGTTGGCAGGGCTGGCGGCTCTCAGGAGCAATTGCATGAAGCGGAGGGTTGGGTGCGTTCTTGTACGCGATAAACGCGTCATTGCCACGGGGTATAATGGGACACCGCGTGGACTAACAAACTGTAACGAAGGTGGCTGTGCCAGATGCAATGACGGCCATGGGTCAGGCTCAGCGCTGGGTACGTGCTTATGTCTACACGCCGAGGAGAATGCCCTACTGGAATCTGGCCGAGATCGGATCGGGAACAGCGCCGTGATGTACTGCAATACATGTCCCTGTCTGACGTGCAGTATAAAGATAACGCAGTCTGGAATCAAGGAAGTTGTGTATTCTCAGTCGTATAGCATGGACAGTGCTTCTGCAGATGTTTTCAATGCGGCTGGAATAATCTTACGGCAATACAGTCCTCCAAGCGAAGGAGTTGTCCTTTAGATATTTCAAATATTTGCATCTATAGAAGAAACCTTACGTCTCCTTGAACAGGTACGGTCCAGGCTTGTCTTCGACGGCGAAATCCAGGTTTCCCTCGACTATCTCTTCGCCATTGTAGCTCAGTTTGCCTTCGATTCGATCTCCAGGCTTAATCTCTCCGACCCCCTTCGGGGTGCCTGTTAGGATAATGTCGCCCGGCTGGATAGTCATTACAGAGCTAATAGATGCCAGGATTTGGGGGATCCTGAAAATCATAAGGTTTGTAGAGTCAGCCTGTCTGGTTTGACCGTTAACCCAAAGCTGTAAAAACACCTCATGAGGATCAGGTATCTTCTCCTTTGGGATAAAATTGGAAATTGGCAGGAATGTATCGAAGCCCTTTGCAATGGACCAGGGCAAGCCCTTCTTCTTAGCCTCATCCTGGACGTTTCGCGCAGTAAGGTCCAGCGCCAATGCATACCCTCCAATAGCCTCCACAGCGTCATTTTCGCCAAACGTCGCTGGATCCAAGTTTTTGAGCTGTTTGTTCATAATCAAAGCTAGTTCAAGCTCATAGTGCAGTTTAGTTCCTTGCGGCCTTAGAATCGGACCTTCGCCAGGAGTCAAAATGGAACTTGGGGGCTTTAAAAAATAAAATGGTTGCGAAGGGGCTCGATTGTTGAGCTCTTTGATGTGGTCTGCATAGTTCCGGCCAATGCACACTACTTTCCTTGCATTATTCACATATCTTGACATTTTTCTGGTGAGTAAATCCTGCAGCGGGCAGAACGTGTAGTTTCGTGTAGATATGTCAGGCAACAGTGTTCCTCTCAACTAAAGACGAATGTAAAACTTAAACTAAGACGAATAATTTGAGGTGACAATTTTCAATAATATCGGCAGTAGAGTGGAGAAACTTGTAATTCTCACGAATGCGTAAAACGCTTGTTGATAGTAACTTCGTGCGGCGTTGACGAAAATGAAAAATCCATGTAAACAATTTTCTCCTCTTACATTTAAGTCTACAGATAAAGACAAAAACTAAGTACCGAACGAAAAGAAGATATAAAGATAAGCTCAATGGAATCCGGAGAAAGAGCAAAAAAATACCATGGGAAAAGGAAAAAAGAACAATTCAGAGAAATAAAAAGCCCACAAAAATACCCAGGAAATAAATAATGAAGCACGAGCGAAGGTACCTGAGGAAATCGGCTCAGGAAACCACAATCTAGCAGATTCGGAATATTGCAGATTCTCATACGTTTGAGCATAATTGGTCGGGAGGATATCACTCGATATAGTCCTCGCAGACTGCTGCGGAATGGTTATGCGTGTATATGCCGAGCTTCTGTTAGTTGTTGTTAAGACTTCTTCAACTTTGCTCACTTTCGGGATCTTCTACGTCTTTTGGATTCTTTAGAGTCCGACGGAACTGGTGGCGGAGGGGGCTGGCTGCAGCGCGCTATATTCCGTGCCATATGCATATTCTCTCTCCGTCTCTTAGCAGAAAGTTTCAGTTCCTTTTCAAGGGCAAGCTCACGCGCTATGGCTTCTCCGTCCACTTCAACAATGCGATTCGGGATCAAGCGATCGACCCTGAAGCCTCTAGCCTTTTCAGCTAAAACATAAGCTCTCTTCTTCATGCTTTTGACATGCTCTCGCATCAACGGATTCTTCAACCCTGTAGCGTCTTTACTACGGGTTGCAGAACCGATCCAACGCTTGTACAGTCTCGCCCTTAATATCTCAGGCATATCTTTCTTTAAGTGAATATCCCTGAAGGTTCTAGCCTTTTCTCGCAAGGCACGGGCTCTCGCTTTGACGACTGCGAGATTCCCGCGACTCAAATGATGATTTCTAAAGTCTTTAGCTCTCTCACCAAGAGTTCTACCTTGGTTGGATACAGCAATCAAACCGTTCTGGATACTACCTCTGAGTTTCGACAAATTTATATTTAAACTTTGCACAGCCTTTTCTCGAAGATCTGACTTTTGAGCAATTGAGATACCATCGCCAGCCTTTTTATAGAGACTCTCACCCAATTCCCCGGACTTATACCATGCGAGCCTTGTCAAATATTGAGCCTTCAACAGCCCATAACCCGTCATTTCGAAAACGGTATCCTTCCATTCTAATACTTCAGACTTTGTTTTAGGAATATTGCTCTCTTGTTTCCATGACTGCAACCTGTCACTTGAAGATTTCGCAGACCGCGCAATAGCATCTTTAAAACTCAGAACCCCACTAGATACCAAACTACTCAGCCTTTGTGCCTTTTCAATAACAACATGAGCATTTGCGTCCATACCCTCGAGAGCATTATGGAAAACCTCCTTCGAGCCAGAGGTCATGGCCTTCGCATTAACGTGAGCAGAATCTACTAACGGACTCGTCCTGGAACGAAAATCATCTATAACGGGACGTGCCTTACTTGCAACATAACGAGCAGCCTCTTCGGACCCATATCGGACAGTATCAAGGACTTCGGCCATAAAGCTCAACAATTGATGCACATCCAAAAGCATTGTATGGATCAATTCTGTGAACGCAGAGCTCGTATTTAGGGCAATCAATGTCAGCCGATTTTCTCCATCGATCCAGGTATCAACGAGGGAAATCCCTAAAACCGATCTGGAGCTATCGCTTCCATTCCAAGGTGAGGTCTTCGGTGTGTCTGCCGAAATCCCAGAATCGCTTACGGTAATGACCCTTTGCTCTGATCTTGCCATATCACTGATAAGTTCCTTAGGGATTCCAGTCACACTACTTTGAGCGGGAGATTCTGTTGGAGATGCCACGGGTTCTACAAACAGTTCCTCAAACGGAGCAGTTTCTCCTCCATAACTCAATGCGGATTCCATTGAGGCGGTCGACATCCAGGATTGCAAGCAGAACAGGCTTGCAACGACTATACTAATCACGCCTACCAGGTTAAACGTGGTAAAAACATACGGCCCGTATTCAAGGAATGAATGCTTCTGTTTTCTAAACCTTCTAATATTCAGCACTGCCAATGGGGTTGGGTATTTCGACTCCTTCTCGAAGAGCCCAGTGAGATGATCAAATGACAGGCTATCCAAGTGGTCTAAGGTTATTGGCATTATGAAGCTTCGGTCGTACTGTTTAAATTCAAGGCACGGTCCGTTGCGTGACGAAATAACATGGAGATTCGGTTCTTTATGATCAATTCCAGGATCCATAAGCCTCTTCGTCACTGAAAACGAAAAAATGTTATGCCGCTTCAGAAAACCGTACAACTCCAGCGGCTCAAACCTGAATTTAGAGTGCCCATGGTAGATGACCGCCATGCTCAAACAGGAGAGGTCGGGATCGTCGCCACTGAGATGCTCTACTAAGGAACCATCTTCCAGGTGATACTCCTTGACGTCAGCAATATCGTTAATGCCGCCATTGCGTCTCTGCTCGCGACGCCTCTCGAGACAGCAAAAATACCGAATGGTCACTGGCCCCAGCTCTCTTAATAGAATTGACGCTAAATGGGCAAGAATATCCCGCATTATATCTGTGTCGGTACCAAATGCAATCAAGTTAATACCCTGCCTAGCCGCATCCGCTTTCATATCGTCGGATATTGCCTTCACAGGCTGCGAAGGTATCATCTTCAGATCCTCTTCTTCCAAATCGTGATCTTTACCGATGGGCTTGAATCGGATCCCAGACTCATACTCAGTGGCAATGCGCAACGGAATCTCATTGCAATCAGTGTCCTCCACACCCAGATCACTATGCAGAGCACTGCTACCATTACCACCACTGCCCTGCAGCCCCGACAGAGTGGCCTTGCTATCAATCAACTCAGAACTAGCACCGGAGCCATCCTTCTCGCCATTCACAGGACCGGCCTTAGAAATGCTACTGCCGTCAGGTCCCTGGTCCTCGTCACCGGAATCATGTGGTGGCGTGGATAGCAGTCCGCTGAACGACGGGGAAAACACCGCCCCCGATCCACTCTGATTGTACAGCCACTCATTAATATCGTTATTCTGCATATACCCATCACTGTCTTCTTCAGAGGACGCAATACTGGACAAAACTGACCTCGTTTCAAAGTCACCTCCAAATGACGACATCTCATCATCCGACGGGCGGGAAACAATGTCATAGTCGGCCAGTGATCCGGACGAGGGACTACTGGAGAGTAAACCGTCGTCAGAGCTCATAATTGATACCGCAACGCTCGCTCTACCGTCTTACTAGCCGTGGTGGGATTGTTCTTAACAAATGGAAATCACTTTAGATATATATAACTTTATATTGCAAACACAACTGAATGAGATAAAGAGATAGATAATGTGACCTAAATAAATGCCCGCGTTTTGTTATCGGCGGGGCCCTTTTCTCCCAACTCCCGCAGAACCATAAATCCACTTAAAATTGATACTTACCGTTTTAATCTTACTGTGCTGGGATATACGCTGGCTGGCGGACCCGCTGCGATTTCCTAAGTGAGGAACCGGACCGAGATGTACGCCAGGAGGACCCCGAGGTTCGTTATCGCTTACCACACTAACATCCTTCTACCTGTCACATTACATTGATTTCGTCATTGATACCAAAACGTCATTTTTTTTTCATACAAACGATAACCAGGTAGTCGAGAACGCTACTGCATATTCGTTAACGCAGAGCATGAGCACAGTCAGCAAGTCTCCAGGGCGGCAGAAGTCTGTCACCTTCAGGGAGAGGGCGCATCGGAGGAAATCGTCCGGGGAGGGTGTAGTTGATCCTCTCTCGACGCCGGATATATACTACGGGCCCGAGCGCAAAGGACTGAAACATGCGAGGACACGTACTTTCTCTATTGTATGAGGCGCTTAGTGTTTTCATGTCGTGGTGAGAAGGTGATTCTAACCGGGTTTCCTGTTTGATATAGGTTGATTCTGGAACTTTGGAACCGGTGAAACTAGGACCACTTAGGAGACGAGGATCTCAGGGTTAGTGATGAATAATTTTTAAGGTTCAGGAGAGCGGGCTGCTAATAATAGACGAGCGAACTGGGCCCCAAAAGTTCTTGATCGATGTGGATTCGACTTTACAGAGGCTGTTGCAGAGCGAAGGTATGGTCTTATTGTTGTATATTTAATGCGTGTGTGGATGTATCTCTTTTCTAATGGTAGATACTGATCAGAACTATCAGATTACTGTGGAGGATACTGGGCCCAAGGTCCTTACGGTGGGGACAGTTAACTCTAACGGATATAGGAGCTTTGAAATTAGAGGCACATACCAGTTGTCGAATCTCCTGCAGGAACTGACTCTGGCCAAGAAATTCGGCCGTAAACGCATTATTCTAGACGAAGAGCGCCTTACTGAGAATCCGGTTAGCCGTCTTAACCGCCTCATCTCGAAAGAGTTCTGGAACTCGCTGACCCGCCGGATCGACGAGAGAATGATAAACACAATTGCAAAAGATCCTAAGTTGAGATGCGAGGACCAGCGTCCCAGGATCTACGTGCCGCCCTCGGAAACCGAGCAGTATGAGTACTACAAGAAAATCTCCCAGGAGCGACCAGAAGTGGAACTCCAGGTCGAGTATCTTCCTGATGCACTTACGCCAGAGTTTGTCAAATCTATCAATGACAAGCCCGGGCTTCTGGCACTGGCAATGGATCATGCGAAAGACCCAAACTCCGGTGAGGTCAAGTTGGAGGGTGTCCCCTACGTGGTCCCTGGGGGCCGGTTCAATGAGCTTTACGGGTGGGATTCATACATGGAGTCGCTCGGTCTTATAACGGACGAGAGAGTTGATCTCGCAAAGGGCATGGTTATTAACTTCTGCTTTGAGATTAAGCATTACGGCAAGATTCTGAATGCAAATCGATCGTATTATTTAAACCGTTCACAACCCCCGTTCTTGACCGATATGGCTTTGAGAGTATATGAGGTCATCAAGAATTCTGAGAACGCTAAAGATTTCCTCGCTACGGCAATAAGGGCTGCCATCAAGGAATACAACGAAGTGTGGATCGCTCAACCCAGATTGGACAAACGTACTGGCTTGTCAAGATATCGTCCTGAGGGTCTTGGAATCCCTCCCGAGACGGAGGCTAGTCACTTCGACCAGGTGCTGATGCCATATGCCGAAAAATATGGTATCAGCCTTGATGACTTCCAGCGTATGTATAATGATGGAACCATCAAGGAACCAGCCCTTGATGAATATTTCATGCATGATCGTGGCGTGCGTGAGTCTGGGCATGATACGACTTACCGGTTGGAAGGAGTTTGTGGTGATATGGCTACCATAGATTTGAACGCACTGTTGTACAAGTACGAGGTTGACATTTCACGAATCATTCGTACTGAGTTCAAAGATAAACTAGTTCTTGATGACGGCACGGTTGAGTCGTCTGCAATTTGGGATCGTCGCGCGCACCGACGGAAGCTTGCAATCAACACGCATATGTGGAATGAGGAAGCTGGTATGTTCTTCGATTATGACACTAAGAAACGCAAGATATCTACCTACGAGTCTGCAACTACTTTTTGGCCCATGTGGGCAGGTATGGCGACTGCCCAGCAAGCTTCTAGACTTGTAGCCGATGCACTACCCAAGTTTGAAGAATTTGGGGGTTTGTCATCTGGCACGCTGAAATCCAGGGGCACCACCGGTTTAACACGTCCTAATCGACAGTGGGATTACCCATTTGGCTGGGCACCCCAACAGATGCTTGCATGGGTTGGTCTCTTGAAGTATGGATACAACAGAGACGCACATCGTTTGATTTATAGGTGGTTGTACATGATCACCAAAGCCTTTGTCGACTACAACGGAGTTGTGGTTGAAAAGTATGATGTAACCAGCAGGCAGGTGCCCCATAAGGTCGTGGCAGAATACGGTAACCAGGGACTTGGATTTAAAGGTGTTGCAACAGAAGGATTTGGATGGGTTAATGCATCATACAACTATGGGCTATCGTTTCTCACCAGTAGAGAGAAACGAGTGCTAGGAGCGCTCACTCCGCCAGATGTGTTTTTCGCATCCATCAATAAGGAAGAAGAGCTAGAGACTGGAGAGTACGAAGAGGAGGAAGAATTGGAAGATTATAATGAAACGAACGAGGAGGAAGCTCGTGCACTGGCTAGCAATGTTGAAACAATGACGATTTAGTCAGTGGGTTGATTTCTTTTTATCATCATATATAGCACATAATACATAAAAGTCTGTAAGGCATCAAAATATATATTTTTACGATAGCTTTTTACTTTGTTCTCGGGAGTCTAGACGCCCAACTGTATGGTGAAGCTCTGCAACTTTATTCCCCAGGCTCATGAACAGTCGGTACTCTTCCTGTAAAGTCGTCAGTATATTGTTAACATTCCCAAATCCTTCGACTGATTCTCGCTCTGCAGAGTGAACGCCCTTTTCAACTTCGATCATTGTACTGGCAAGAATTTCGAGCCGTTCGGAGAAATCCTGGACTTTCCTTTGGAAATATGGGTATAGCGGCTCTCCTTTACGACCTGCTTTGGCAGCATTAGAGCCGTATACTGAAGAAGCCATTCCAGTTAATGATCGAAGATGACCGAGGATCTCAAAGCACGATTCGGCGTCATACATTGCCACGTCGGAGATCTTTTTAAGCTCAGATAGATTATTCTCATCATATTTGATAGCCTCAGCAGCGGTTGAGAATTTCCGGAACAAGAGCTCAACGTCTCTAGGTACACTCTGCACCATTTCCTCGTGATCATCTGTTTTCAGTTTAAGCTCCTCCGATATACGGCCCTGGGATGTTATGTAGTCGTCGAGCTGCTCCAATTCTTTTTGCGAGGCCTCTGGCAAATCGCTTGGTCTTGTTAGAGGAGTGATGTTTAATTGGCCCTGTTGCTGCTGCTGCTGCTGGGCGAGCCCAAAAACAGGACGCTGATTGGCATTTCCGAATAAGCCTGGCTGTTGATTACCGCCAAGAGCATTAGTCTGGCTATTACCAAATATCCCTCCACTGGGTGCAGCAGGTTTGTTGAATGATGATGTGCCACCAAATAGGGAACCTGGCTGTTGCTGCTGCTGTTGTTGTGCACCACTGAATAGTCCACTAGATGCATTTGCGTTGTTTTGAAGTAGCCCAGTCCCTTGCTGGCCTGAGCCAAACTGGCCCATTCCAGTGCCAGAGTTTGCGGTATTAGATGTATTTCCAAACAATGATCCGGGCGTGGACCCAAATTGCGTAGATGTGCCAGCAGGTTTCTGCGCGAAGAGTGATCCTGTTGCATTTGTATTTGATCCTCCACCAAACAATGAGCCTGCAGTATTGGCATTAGATGTGCTAGTATTGGATCCAAAAGTCCCTGAACTAGCAGGCTGCTGCCCAAATAAATTAGATGATGACCCAAATCCTCCTGCACCAAACGGGCTAGATTTCTTGGCCTGTGGTTCATCTGGCTTAGCGCCGAACGCTCCTCCTCCGCCAAACAGTGATCCTGGATTAGCATTGCTTTGGTTGTTTTGTGCTCCAAACAGACCAGAACCACCCTGAGAACTGGTATTACTACCAAATCCACTGCTCGGTTGCTGCTGCTGGCTGTTCTGTCCAAAAATCCCCGAGCTATTGGTTTGTTGATTGTTATTCGCGTTGTTTAGGAACCCTCCAAATTGGTTAGAAGGCGCAGTGGTATTTGGCTGCGCATTACTAGACGACCCAAACAACCCGCCACTCGGCTGATTGTTAGAGGATCCGAATAGGCTGTTCGATGACGACCCTCCAAATCCTCCTCCTCCAGTATTACCAAACATAGATGAAGTAGTTTCGACACTCGAAACTCGATATGGGAAAAGAATGAAACATTTGGGACTGCGAAAAACACGAACATAAAATCTGCCAGTTTGAAAAATGCAACAGAATTTGGGTATATGACTTTACACGATCTTGTTACAAAAGTTCACGATATATCATAGACGCGTAGATTCATAGATAAAATAGAGCAAAATAGACTAAGTTATAAATTTACGAAGATTCTCATTTTTGGCATTACTCCATGCTTGTACTGGCTTACTACAGGAAGCATGTACCACAGAGATTCCCATACTGGCATGTATATATTCCACTCCCACACAAACGACAACACCACTAGGACTTGTCATTGTACTTTTAACTTGTGTAACCAACGAACTTTTTACCATTACAGCACTGAATAGATCTATTTCGATCTTTGAACTTCGGACTCTTTTTACGAAGAAAACATGGGTATGTGTGTGTATCTTTTGTAGAGTTTTCGATTGATTCATTGATTCATTGATTCATTGATTCACGTTGAACTAACATGGAAGGAATTCCTAAGTTCTACCGTTACATTTCAGAAAGATGGCCTTTAATTTCTCAGCCGGCGAGCGATACTCAAGTTCCAGAGTATGTTTTGAGTTTGTTGTTAGTTATCTTTGATATGATCTAACGTTAGGTTCGATAACCTGTATCTGGATATGAACTCGATTCTGCATAACTGCACCCATAGTAATAGCGGCGATGTTACCCAGCATCTTTCAGAAGAGCAAATGTTTATCAATATCTTCAATTACATTGAACATGTATTTGGACTAATTACTCCTAAAAAGGTGTTCTTTATGGCTGTCGATGGTGTGGCGCCTCGTGCCAAGATGAATCAGCAGCGTGCCAGACGTTTCAGATCAGCTTTAGACGCCGAGAGAGCCCGAAAAAAGGCTATTGAGGCGGGCCTGGATCTTCCTACTACAGAGCCGTTTGATTCCAATGCTATCACGCCCGGTACGGAATTCATGGCTCGGCTCACGCTGCAACTGAAGTACTTTATCCACCGGAAAGTCTCTGAGGATGCGTCGTGGCAGGATATTGACGTAGTGCTCTCTGGCCACGAAGTCCCTGGTGAGGGAGAACATAAGATTATGCAATATATCCGAAGCGCCAAGTCAAAGGAAGGCTATTCCCCAAATACAAGGCACTGCCTGTATGGTTTGGATGCTGATTTGATCATGCTGGGGCTGCTAACTCATGATCCGCACTTTGCGATTTTGCGCGAAGAGGTCATTTTTGGAAAAGCCCAGAATAATAAAGTCAAGCCCGTAACTGAAGAGAATTTCCAGCTGTTGCACCTGTCTCTGGTCAGAGAATACTTGGAAATTGAGCTTGAAGACATCAAGGATGAATCTGCGATTCCATTTGATTTCGAGCGGGTTTTAGACGATTTCATTCTAATCAACTACTTCATTGGGAATGACTTTTTACCCGAATTGCCGTTACTTTCTATCAGCGAGGGGGCATTACCGTTGATTTTGTCAACTTACAAGACATATCTGCGGATTGCAGAGGGGTATATTAGCAACAATGGAATCATCAACTTTGACCGCTTAAAAGTTTGGCTCGGAAAATTATCGAAATTTGAGTATGAAAACTTTGAGAGCAGCGCGGCCGATGCCGAGTGGTTCAATAAAGATCTAGATTCAATATCAGTGTTGGGACAAGAGAAGAAGTCTAATAAGCTTTCTCTAACTTCCAAGCAGAAGGAGTATATTAGATTAATCAAGCCGTTTATTCTCTCGGTGAACGAAGCGGGAAGGTCGTCGAGAGAGGAGACCTTTTCCTTGCCTAGCGGGCTTTCAAAGGAAGATGTTAAAGTCTTGCAGTCCTTCGCTGAAAAGACCAATACTCGTCTTGTTAAAGAGAATGGTTCGTATGCAATTTGTTTAGATGCAGATGGCTTACCAGAAGAGGAAGATGACGATGATGAAGATGATAACGTACGTTTATTCGGTGTGCAAAGAGTTCTCAAAAAGTATGAAAGTGCGCCTGTAGTAAAGGTTGACGCTGAGGAAAGCAAGAAACAGATTTATGATGCCAAGTTTGATAACTGGAGAAACCAGTACTACACAAAGAAGTTTGGATTTACTATTAATGACACGGACGCTTTGGCAGATGTGGTTGATAACTATTTGGAAGGTTTGCAATGGGTCTTGCTCTACTACTATCAGGGAGTGGCATCTTGGAGCTGGTATTACAGGTATCATTATGCTCCACAAATCACTGATCTCATGGCAGGTACTCTTCGGGATTTTAGGTTCGATATTGGTATCCCTCTTCGTCCATTTGAGCAATTGATGGGTGTTTTGCCTGACCGAAGTAAAGCACTTGTGCCAGTCCCATATCATTCTTTGATGACCGAGGAACTATCGCCGATTATCGATTTTTACCCTCGCGAATTCGAGCTGGATATGAATGGGAAGAAAAATGACTGGGAAGCGGTGGTGAAGGTTCCATTTGTTGATGAAAAGCGTCTCCTTGCGGCACTGAAAACTAAAGAACCACTTTTGACGAAGGACGAAAAACGAAGAAACTCTGTTGGAACCGATATAAAGTTTGTCTTTAACCCGCAGGTCGATGAGGTTTATCCATCGTCTCTGCCGGGAATCTTTTTGGATATTCCAAATAGCCATTGTATTGAGGTTATTGTGAATAATCAAGTCACCGGAGAACGTCTCCCATTCGCACTCATGGAAGGTACATTATTAGGTTCCAACGCTCTTGCTGGTTTCCCAAGTTTGAAAACAATACCCTTTACTCATGAGTTAAAGATGGCAAATGTTAAAGTATTTCAACAACCTAGCAGGAACGAATCGATTATTATCACTCTTAAACCGCAATATGACGACGATTCACCTTCTTCAATTGCTGAGAAGTTGATTGGTGAGAGTGTGTATGTCGGATGGCCATACCTTCAAGAGGCGAGGGTCACAGCCCTAAGTGACGAGTTGTTCCGATATGAGCTCATTGAAGATCAAATATCCAATTCCCCTCATCAGTTAAAGACACTTGATAACTGGAAGAGAAATATGAATCGAATCGAGGAGCAGTATGCGCAATCGGGCACATTTATTGGAAAAGTTAAGGTTCTTCTTCACGTCAAAATGTTGAAGGGTCTCACCAGAACTGATAGTGGTGCTTACGTTAAAGAGTTTGGTGGTGAAGAACGTGATTTTGCTGTACAGACAATTGTGGAAACAGTTGTAAATGAAGACGAACGATTTAAAGAAAAGCCTGCAGTTTCAATTGAGGTTGAGTTCCCTCTTGAGTCTCAAGCAGTTTACCTCGGCCCAACTGGATACGGTAACCCTGTTACAATCATTAACCATCACCCTGATGCTGTTGATATCAAGCTTCTTAAGCTTCAGAGATCTGAGCCAGCGATTGGTGCTCGATGTGCGCAGCATGAGAAAGATTCAATGCGATTCTTCCCTTCATTTGAGGTATCCAAGCGATGCAGCATCCATCCATTATTGCTGAGTAAACTCACATCAAAATGTCTAGTCGAAGTGGATGACAAAAGATTCGACGTGGGTTTAAATCTCAAATTCGAAGGTAAACGGCTTAAGGTATTGGGGTATTCGCATCGGGCGTTAAGAGGTTGGGAGTTTAGTGCTAAGGCAATTGAGTTGATCAGAGAGTATCAGCGTTCATTTCCGGAATTATTCAATGCCATGGCGGGCGGGCCGAGTAATGGCTCTACGATTCCAAATCTGGCTAAGCTCATGAGACAATCTCCCGGTTCAGCAAGAGAATATGTCGACAAGGTTTCGAAATGGCTGAAGGAACGGACAACAGATAATCCAAGCTTTCGAAAGATGGCTTTGGAATCTGACTCTCTAAGTACTGAGATGGTGGGCAAGATAGAGCAATACATTATAGCCTATTTCAAAGAATCAGAGCCTGTGGAGTCACTAACTTTAACGAATATTCCTCGTGGGGCATTATTGGCGCCCACGCATGCGTATCACAAGTTGCGTGTGCAGAGGTTCTCATTAGGTGACCGAGTGGTTTCTGCGTTGAATTTTGGTAAGGTCAAGTTGTTTAACAGAGGTACTGTTATTGGAATCAATAGCTCTACATCCAAAGTCACCCTGGATGTGCTATTTGATCATGAGTTTGATGCTGGCAACACTTTAGGTGGTCGTTGCAAATCCAAGAGGGGCCTCACTGTTGAGGTTGGGTCTGTTGTGAATTTAACCGAGAGACAGCTCATGTATCAGTCAAAGAAAAATCAGCAGCTGCAAAAGAACAAGGCTAGTGCTCCTGTTGCTAAGAAGCAGGCTCCTCCCCCTCCTTCTGTGTGGCAGCAGACAACTACAACAGGCTTAAAAGATGCACCTGTTCGGTCAACGTCAGATCCCAAGTCCAAGTTGAAGCCTGACGGAAAGCCCAGTCCAAAGCCTACTAAATCTGACGGAAAGACTGGTGTATCCAAAGCGAACAAGATTAAGATCCTCCAGCGGCCTCAGGCATCGCCGCCGCCATCTGATAGTAACGATTCCAAGAAAATGAGTCAGGATCTTCTTACGATGTTGAAGAAGGGATCTGCATCAGGATCTAGTGAAACTCCAAAAGACAACAGTGAGGTCTTGAAGAACATCAAACAGAACAAGAACCAACAGCAGTCCCAACGAAATTTACTGGGTGCTGTTATGAGTCAGTATGGTGGACACCCTCCACCTCCTCCAGCTCCAGCTGGCGCCGTGCCGCCAATATTTTCGCCGGGCCAGGCGCCCTCTTTCCCTCCTTCTCCGTTTGGCGTGCCACCGCCTCCTGGAGCGTATAGTTTCTCTCCTCCGTTCACTCCTTTTCAGCCTGGGCCTCCCCAAGAGGGACCCAGAGGTTATGACGAGCAGGCCAGTGCCGATCTCATGTCTCAGCTTCATATCAATGGATCTAGTGAGCGCACGAGAGGTGGCAGCGCACGCGGGCGTGGTGGCAGGGGAGGACGGGGCCGCGGCCGCGGCCGCGGTCGCGGCAAGGGCAACCAAGAGACTGTTGAATGATCGAGGAGGGGGCATTATAGAAATAAATATATAAAATGTTAGCTTTTCTGGCTAACTAGTCATCTGTAGCCATCGTATAAAATAGGACCTGCTTCTCCCTTTTTTCGTTTTGTTTTCTAAACCATAGCGTTTCAAACCCATTGGACCTGTCAACCCCATCCCAGCGATGTCCAGGCGCGATATTGAATCGATTTGGGCCGTACGGGCCTTGGTAGATGGCCAGTCCTGACGCCGACGACTTCTTGGTCTCTTTTTTTCGCGTCAGGAACCTGGCTGCGGGGTCGTTAAACAGTACTCGTTCCTTTAACTCGTCGTTAATCTCTTTATCATCCGCATAGCGGTTTATAGACGTCGTTTTCATGTCTTGTAGTTGTTTCTTTCGTTTCGCAGCTTCGCTCTGTTGCACCAGCCCTTTATTGAGTTCCTTCTGGCGTTTTTCCTCGTCAACCCTCTCCTGCTGCTCTCTTCGGCGCGTCTCTGCCACCTGCCTCTCCATGTCGATTTTCCTGCCCGAAGCGTCTCTGTACACAGTCTCTGATTCCTTGCCCGTAGACTGTTTTTGTTCCTCCATCAACCGCGCCATCTCTGACTTACGCTTAGCGTCTATATCCTCCTGCACCTGCGCCGCTGTCTGTAACCCAGCCCTAGCCCCCGACGACATCAAGCCCCCACCCAACTTTTTCCAACTCCCTAGTGGTTTAACATCGCCAAGTGTCTTTGGGAACTCTTCTTCGTCCTCGTCGTCTTCATCATTATCATCGTGATCTGGAGGATTTTCCCATCCAGTAGGATTATCGTCACTTTCCAAAATCAGAGCATCACTCTCCGTTTCGAGTCCCCGTATTGTCTTCTTTTTCTTCTTCTTTTTCTCCTTTTCCTTCTTCGGTCTGCCCTTTTCGCTCAGGTAGTTTTTGGCCAAATAGTCATTTAACGACATTCCCGGGCAAAATGAAGCGGTCCCTCTATATAGGTTAAACAATAGATTTGTACCACTTCGTAGTAGTACCTTTGTACGTCCTGCAGGTAACTGCGAACCTCAATGCGAATTATTGTTGACCTTTGTGGTTACACTTTACTACTGCTTACAGTATACTACAGCCTACTTAGTTACTCCTCGCATAAGTCATAACGCTAGGTACTACATACTAGGTAGTAACGCTAGTAATACGATAATACACATTAGGCGGTATGAGGATTACCCGCACTCGATTGTCCCAACTAGCGCCGTTTCACAAATTCCCAGCCTTTCGATGTTAATGCGATACCATCTCATCAGATAGAACAAACACTAACAAACACCAACAGACTCGAACAAAACAACCGTACACCTTAGATCCAACTCTAAATAGACGTTAGTAATCAGATCTAGATCTACGAGATGGAGTCTTGGCATCAAGCGTTGAAACGCCAGATTCGCTTAAATATCGTTTAATTCAACGGCGATGTTTTATTTTTCTGCTATTGTTGATAACGCTCTTTGCTTTTTTTTGACACTTTTTTTCACCTTGATGGTTGTGCGTTCCTGTGAAAATAAAATAGTCCATCTCAGTACCTTGATGGTACCGGATTTAAAAAAAAATCCAATCTCATCATTATATAAGATCCACTGAAACCCTTTGTGGGAGATCTGAGATTCAAGGCATTTTAAGCATAAAAAGATAGCCAACCAATAAAAAGAAGAAGAGATGTCGCCGTACGATCTTGATCCTAACACCATTACCGTGGGTAATGAGAGCGTTAGCGATGCATGGAAGGTGTGTGTTATTGACGGAGTGTACTTTGGTGGAAACGATTACGATGGTATGATTGGAGCGCGTATTTCGTCAGTGTTCGTTATTCTGTTTGTCAGTACCGCGTTCACTCTTTTCCCAGTCGTCGCTTCGAGCGTCAAGAGGTGGAAAGTTCCAATCTGGGTCTATCTTATTGCGAGGTACTTCGGTACTGGAGTTATCGTTGCGACTGCGTTCATTCATCTCTTGGACCCTGCGTATGGTGAGATCGGAGGTAGCACGTGTGTTGGACGTACTGGGCAATGGGCTATTTACTCTTGGTGCCCGGCGATTATTCTCGCTACGGTTATGTTCATTTTCTGCTTGGATCTGTTCAGCAGCGTCTATGTAGAGAGGAAGTACGGAATTTCTGCTGGTCATACTGACGAAATCATGGCTACTATTGTTCGCGAAGACGACACTCAAGTGCACATCCACGGGCATGAACACGAGCACCCTGTCGATGCCGAGCCGGGGTTGAATAAAGCATCCAAAGAGGAAGAGACATACAGTGACAGCGGTTCCGCGGAGGTTGAGAAAAGTTTTGAAAGCCAGATTGCAGCGTTCTTTATTTTGGAGTTTGGTGTTATCTTCCACTCAGTCATGATTGGTCTTAACTTGGGATCTACGGGTGATGGATTTGGTACTCTGTATGCGGTCATCATCTTTCATCAAGGGTTTGAAGGTTTGGGTATTGGCGCAAGATTATCTGCTATTCCTTTCCCTGCTGACAAGAAATGGTGGCCGTATGCTCTATGTCTTGCTTACGGACTTACGACGCCCCTGTCTATTGCGATTGGCATTGGTATCAGATTGACCTACCAAGCCAACTCGTTTAACGCTAACATTATCTCTGGTGTTTTGGACTCTATCTCAGCAGGAATTTTGATTTACACCGGTCTTGTCGAGCTTCTTGCCAGAGACTTTTTGTTTGACGAGAACAGGACTAAGGACATTAAGAGATTGCTATTAATGGTCTTCTGTGTTTTCCTCGGCGCTGGTCTTATGGCTTTGCTCGGTAAGTGGGCATAAGTGTTTTTCCCGTTCGCAAAATTCAGATACTGGTTATAGAGGTATCCTGATTAATAGATTTCCTGTCATTTAGTTCATATAAGAAGTATCTTTAGTATGCTAGTTTACGCATTTCCCAACATTTAATACATCAATTTTTTTTATATCTCGAGTTTCGAATCGGTGCCTGCTACACTGTCGCCTGAATATCGATGACTGGCATCCTGATGGTTGGGGTACTTGATACCAGTATAGCTTGAGATGAAGTCTGGCCAGTATGGCTTTGACGAGGGTCGAGTGCAAATACCTTGGTGAATGTTTGATTAAATGCACCTTTAGGTCCAATACCTTGGTGAAACTTGGACCAATATCGCTTTGTGATTGTTCGACGATACACCTTGAAGGTAAAAATTAGCCAAACCTGCTTCATATAAGAATGTGCCAAGATCCATTAATCTATGGCAGCTGGAAAGCATAAAAAATGTTGGCTGAACTGAATCCCGATCAGGTCACTATTTCTGATCCAAGTGTTTCTGCTTCTTGGAAAGTCTGCGTCATTGATGGAGTATACTTTGGAACAAATGACTCCAATGGAAGCTTGGGCCCGAGAATCTCATCAGTATTTGTGATCTTGTTTGTCAGTACCGCTTTTACGTTATTTCCGGTAATTGCGTCGAATTACAAGTCAATTAAAGTGCCAGGATATTTCTATCTAATAGCAAGGCATTTCGGTACTGGGGTTATCACAGCTACTGCCTTTATTCATCTGTTGGATCCTGCATATCAAGAAATAGGACCCTTGAGCTGCGTGGGCCGGAATGGCAATTGGGCCAGCTATTCATGGTGTGCTGCTATAATTCTAACTACGGTTGTATTTGTATTCGTTTTAGACTTATTCAGCTCTGTATATGTCGAAAGAGTGTATGGGATTACACTTCACTGTCATGACACTATCGCCAAGGCAATTGTACGAGATATAGATCCTGCATTGCAAAACTGTTGTGAACCTCAGGATGAGGAACAACAGCTGCAGAAGGCTGCCAAAGGCAAAGTTGAATACGAAGTTAGCGAAACCTCTTCTGATACCTCAGTTGAAGTTGAAGTCAAATTTGAAAGTCAAATTGCCGCATTCCTTATTCTAGAATTTGGTATTATTTTTCACTCAGTTATGATTGGACTGGACCTAGGTACAACTGGCCCTGAGTTTGGAACTTTATACGCCGTCCTGGTTTTTCATCAGAGCTTTGAAGGCTTAGGTATTGGCGCAAGATTATCTGCTATTCCATTCCCTGAAAATAAGCGATGGTGGCCCTATGCGCTATGTGTCGCATACGGATTGACTACTCCAATTTCTGTATCTATTGGGCTTGGACTTCGCACAACATATAGCTCGAGTTCTTATAATTCTACAGTCATTCAGGGAGTCCTGGACTCAACCTCAACCGGAATTCTTATCTATACCGGCTTGGTTGAACTCTTGGCTCGTGATTTCCTGTTTGATCCTAATAGAACCAAGGACCCTGTGAAATTGTCGGTCATGATGATCAGCCTCTTCCTTGGTACTGGGATTATGGCATTGCTGGGCAAATGGATCTAAGGCGGGATTTCAGTTTCTTAAACGGTTCATTGCATCTTACGTGCGTACGACGGTCATAAAATAATAGAAATAAAGTGAAATATAGAGATATAAAGATATAAAGTAATTAAATAGAATCTATAAAGTGCCGTTTGAGTGCAGATATACCCTAAATTTTCGCAGATGCAGGCTTGTACGTGGTATACCCTACTGGACCAGGACTATAGAACAACGGTCTTTCATATGGGGTTAAAGGAATATCGTTCGCAATCCTTGCTGGCAGATCCGGATTTGAGATATAATCTCTACCCATTGCTATAAGCGTCTTGTCATCCTTACCGGCAAGCTCAAAGGCAAGGTCATGTTTAATACCACCAGCTCGAATGATAATACCGGACCAAATCAGTCTAACCCAATCATTGTTGCCCTTAAATTTCTCCAAATCATCATATCCGGCTACACGGGGTTCAACGACATGAAGATAAGCCAACTGCTTTCCGGCTTGTGCGCGTGCCTCTAAACCTGCAATGACATATGAGAAAAGCGGGATGGGAGAAGTTCCTTCATAGTGAGCTAATTCGTTATTCAACCACGGCGAAAGTCTAACAGCGGTCCTCTCGGCTCCAATGGCATCGATAACAGCATCCACAACCTCAAACAAAAACCTACTTCTGTTTTCAATAGATCCCCCATACTCATCGGTTCTGTGATTGTAACTGGGATCTAGGAATTGATTGACAAGGTAGCCATGCGCGGCATGAATCTCAACACCATCTAAGCCGGCAGCTATGGCATTTTTCGCAGATTGGACAAATTCCTGGACCAACTCTTTGATTTGGGCTTTGGTGTATGGAACTGGTGTAGCATCCTCCTTAGTGAAAGTGTTTCGAATCCCGATATCAGAGGGAGCATGATAATCTAATCCAGTTTCAGCTTTGGTGACCGACGCACTGGCTGCCTTACCAAGCTGCCATAATTGTAAGAATAAAAATGACCCTTTCCTATGAACTTCCTCGCCAATAGCCTTCCATCCCGCAATCTGTTTCTCGGTCCAGATACCAGGTGACGGTAAAGGGCCATACATACCTCCGAGAACACCGGTATAAGTAGCTTCCCCGATCAAAAGCGTTCCAGGAATTGAAGCTTTCTGTCCGTAGTATTCCACCATCAAATCATTAGGGGAGTGATCTTTATCAGCCCTGAACCGGGACAAAGGAGGCAGAACCAGTCGATGTTGAAGTTCAACATTACCAACTTTGATTTCTGTAAACAGGTTATCGCTTCTAGTCATTCCTTTTCGTATTATGCTATTCGAGTGTGTGCAAAAAACTTTTCTTCTCGGACCTAGGGAGATGCGGCCACCTATTTATACGAAATCCTAGAGTGGAGTTAAATTAATTCAGGGTTCTAATGGTTTCTAACCTGCATCATCCTCATCTTATTTGTAATCACCGAGGTACCATTTTACAAAAGAAAATTTCTCATTCTTCTGATATCCCTCACTACCCAAGCAGTATTTGTCAGGTATCACGAGTACCAAAGAAAGTCTATTACATTATTTGCTCGAGTTTGCAGCTAGCGAGGAGTCAATTTCATTACGTGATGTTTTGAGATTGGAAATCAGGAACATTGATAATAGCCGTTGTAGTTAAGGGTCCCTTCGGATGATCATTCGACTTACCGAGCGGCTTAGAAATATGCCGCGCGCCGATCATTGCCGGTCACGTAAAAAACCGGTATGTATATAGTCCCAACGTAGTCAAATGTCGTGATCTCTTATACCCGGCTTACACCCGTTTAGATAAGGTTAAGTCCGGAATAGTCTAACACAGATCTGATTTGTAATGCAAACCCTAACTTATTCGCATCTTCTGTAAATACTTGCTGGTGCCTCGATCTGAGCTTCATATGCTAGATATGTGGCAGTCCACGCTGTCAAGTTCCTTATGGATTGGGATACTGTTGGTATGTGTTAGTAGGCTTTCTGATAAATGAATCCGGATAGACGAGAATATTACCACCTGATAATTTCTCCGATTATTAGAGGGAGGGCCCATATCAGGACTTCTAGATGTATTACTTTTATACTCAAGACAGTATCTGAGTATCGACTGTTACTTAGGCTGTTAGGCGATGCTGGATAGAGAAATGATCCTGAGATTAATCCAGACTATAATCACTCAGCCGCTCTGTGCTGAAGTACCTTTAAAGCAGGTATTTGAATTGTCAGCGATCTGTGATGCACAGGTCTTATCTGAGAATTACTAGTTATGTTGCTTCGTTAGTGTTGACAAACAATTGTGTTATGGCTGTTACACTCTCCATTCGTCTCGCGCTGTGTTTGAACTGGGGGTTTGTTCTATTCTCTGTAAGTTATCATCTAGAGGACATAGATGTATACGTATCAGATATACGTTAATCGCCAGTGCGGCTCAGATAAATTCGATCGACAACGTAACTGCATATTTCCGCATGAGATGAGATGGATGATCTACGACGGTAATTTCTATTCCTTTCAGATGGAACTATTTGTATGTTCATTCTCTCTTATCCGACGTTCAACTGCAGATCTTTTGAGTAGCTGCATATCGATGTATGTCTGGACAACTGTGTTGTGCACTTGTTGCTGTCGAGCTCATCCTAACGATATTACGAAGAACGATATCTAGAGAACAGCTAAAGCCCCTATTTCGGCACTATTCTCGCATAGCGGTTGTTTTACCGAAAAAAGTGAAAACTTGGTTTGCTTTCCTTTGTTTGTGAAATTTGTTCTTTTTCGAGGCAAGCAAAGCGCTACGGGGCGTTTAGCTCATCCCAACTCTTTAATGCTCCTCATCTGTGACATCATAATAATCATAGGCAGACCAATAATACAAGGATTTGCAATCATTGCCGACCCGAATGGTAAGGCCCGTTTAGGTCAGTAAAAAAATTATCGGCATGGAATAAAGAAAACAGCACGCACGCAACTCGGTCTTTGTCCTCTGCTATTTAAGAGATTATTGTGGACCAGACTCCAGATTTTTATTTGACTTTTATTGATCTGAACAAATAACCACCGGGATACCTGTGGTTTCATGCCCTGTCTTTAGTCTATCCATTGTATATATCACATATTTGTTTCCAATTTTTCTTTTTGGATAAGCATGGGATTCTTTGCGGCCAGGAAATTAAATCCTGATCAAACTAATACTGGAGATGCTCCACTTCAACATCGAGAAGTAGCAGAAGAACCAAACGGAGAAGGGCAGCCAGGGTCTACTGCCTCAGACAAAGATCGGGAAGAAGTGATTTTTGTCGAATGGGATGAAAACGACCCTGATGATCCATACAACTGGTCTTATAAGAAGAAATGGGGAACAACAATCTGTCTCTGTAGTATGACATTATTCATTGGTCTGGCCACCAGTGGATATTCAGTGGGGCTGAGTTCGATGACAAAGGAGTTTGGTGTAGCTAATGTCGTTGGAGAAATCGGCATGTTCACATTTAATACTGCATTTGCGTTTGTTCCGCTGCTTCTAGCTCCATTATCAGAGTTTATTGGGCGAAATCCCGTATACCTCTTCCCATACCTTTTGTTTACGATTTTCTTCATTCCTCTTGCATTGGGAAAGAATATCTGGACAGAGATCATATGCCGGTTTTTCAGCGGTTGCTTTGGTGCGGCAGGGACTACTATGGTTGGAGGAACCCTGTCTGATATTTGGAAGGCACATGAGCGCTCGGGGCCAATGGCACTTTTCTCGTTTGTGGCAGTTTTGGGTACTATTATGGCTCCTCTTTATTGCGGGTTTATTGATATGAAGAAGGGTTGGAGATGGATTCAGTGGGTCCAGTTGATTGTGAATGGATTCTTTGTTATTGTTAACTTCATCTTCTTGAGAGAGACGAGATCAAGTGTTCTATTGGCAAAGAAGGCAAGAAAGCTCCGAAAGGACACAGGAGACGACCGATACCAAGCGCGCGGAGATCTTGTTGATGATTCATTTTGGACCATATTAAAGAAATCATCTACCCGCTCTGCAAAGCTAATTGTTCAAGAGCCAGTGGTTTTATTCTTCTCGTTGTGGATCTCATTTGCATGGGGTGTAATGTTTCTCTTCTTCACTGTTATTCCCCTAACTTTCGAAGGCAATCATGGCTGGAACGAGGGCGTTAGTGGATTAGCCTATCTGGGACTTATTGTTGGCACTTTCATCGGTTTCGCTACAAATTTTTATCAGGATTATCTGTACAAAAGGGCAGCTGAAAAGAATGGCGGGAAAGAAGTTCCTGAAGCGAGATTGTACTGTGCTACAATTGGATCGATTTTATTTCCTATTGGCATGTTTTGGTATGGATGGACGCAGTTCTCTTCTGTGCATTGGATTGTGCCAATCTTAGCATTAGTGCCAATCATTCTTGGCATCTACCATATCTTCCTTGCAACATATAACTATCTCGCTGATGCTTATGAATCAGAATATGGTTCTTCGGCTGTTGCAGCTCAAGGGTTCATACGTAATATGTTTGCTGCGTCGTTCCCATTATTTGGTACTCAGATGTTTAACGGTATGGGTTACCAATGGGCGTGCACCTTCTTAGCGCTCTTGGCTTGCTGCGCTATACCATTGCCATTTGTACTCATTCGATATGGCGCTACAATTAGGAAGCGGTCCCCATTCGCGGTCAAAGAGACTCCCATGTTAGAAACAGCCGTCAAGGATCGCAATGAGCAACCAGAACCGGCACCTGCAGACGTATAATTACGCCACAAGCGAGCTCTTCCTTTGAATATACGCACCTACATCTCTTATGAATGAAATCTATTTAGAACATTATACTTGACACTAAGTTATATTTGCTGTATATCACTTCATATAAAAACGTGTATTTCCAGCATAGAATGAACCTGGGGCGGATGTTAGAAAGAAGCTGGACAATGCCTCAATCAATAACAGAGCTATAACTACAATCAGCCCACTCTATCAATCTCTTGAGTTGTAATAGTTTGACTTTAAATTTATCCTGGCGGATTCAAATTGTCACTTTCCATTACGCGAAATCTATTAATTGGAAAAGACGGAAGACGCGTTTCTGTTGAGGTAAAAGTTAAGTTTAGGGTAATTCTGTATTACCGTCACTCGTGTTTCTTTTCTTTTTATTATATTATTACTATATATTTGATGTTGTTGTTATAGTTTATACTTTATCCGATTTACTTTACTTTTACTTGTTATTCGTGTTCTAGGTACTCGCGTACCATCGAGTATACTACCCTTGTAACTTTGGTACCAGGCTAAGTAGCCCTCAACAGATTAAGAGTCACAGAGACAATCCATTGTCTTGCTCTTGCCGGTATCGAAGCGTCCCTTCCGTCGTTCCTTATTACACGTCTGGTAAATTTTCCAGTTGTCAGAGTGGTGTAATTTTCAGTCCGGTATTTTTCAGAACGGAGTGAAACCTTTATTCGTGACCGTTTCTCATCAGTGATGTCGGAACCAAAACGTGACTATCTTAGTGACGATGAGGATGAAAACCCCATAGTCAAGTCATGTCGTAAGCAAATTGCTATGGCTAAGGCTGCAGCGGCAAACCTTATGGCTGATGCTGAGAAAATCAAGTTAGATCAGGAATTGAATTATCAGGTGATTAATATCGATGATTGGATTTCTGAATCTAGACACACTATGACTGAAAAAGGAATAGTTGCAAAATACCTTGATAAAGTGTATGAGATTGATCAAGCGAAGTTTTTGAGAAATATTACTCCTTCGCATCTTGATGAAGTTTGTGAGAATTGTGATGAGGGGGTCAATGGTGATGAGGAATTCAATCTCACACCTGTTGAAGACAGACCTACTGATTATCGCCAACATGTGATCATGATTTTCAAATCACTTGAAGCACCATCTAAAATGATGGAGCAATTTGAGAAGCATAGTAACACAGTCACAATGAAAAGCGTGGTTCGCCATATGATTAGGTTTTTCCAAGAATCCACCCAACTCAACAAAATCAGGACTATTCTCAATAACAATTGTAGTCCTAACTTCAAGAAGGATCTCAGAAAATTCCAGTACCCTCAGGCTTTCTTTGCACATTTGAAGAATAGTCAAGGGCTCAGCACTTATCAGTTGCTCTTTGAGACCTATTATGTGTACAACTCGGCCTGGCCTGTTATAAAATCAAAGAACATCAATGAATTTATTGAAGAATTTTTTATGTTCTGCGATGCCAGAATGGCTGATGTCAAAGGTTTAGCTGAATTGTCTCTCAGGTCATGGTGTCACCATCTTTCCCGACTCAAGGATACACATTTGAGTGGAATTGAACAGGAAGTGTCGCAGTTTATGATGGCACATCCGTATGGTGTCCCGTTCGATGACTATGTCGCATTCCGTGACAGGGTCTTGAAGATGCATGTGGGTATGATGCCGGATGTACCGTTTCCGAAGGGAGCGATCTTATCTTCTGCTCGACCTGTGTTGTATGTACATGCAGATCCTAAGCAGAAGACGAAGGGACCAAAAGGGGTAGCGGGATCTGGAAATGATCTCAAGAGAAAGGAAGCTGTTCAAAATTTAAAGGCCATAGTGGCGGCTTTCGCTGCCCATACTGAGTGGGAACGTGGTCCTGAGGTGGAAGACGCGATACGTAGTTTATCATCCAGTACTAAAAAGGCTACTCGTTCTTACACTCGTTCCACTCGTAGACCCTATGGTGCCAATTATGATGCAGACCAGGTAAATCCTGCTTTTCAAGCACTACAAAAGCTTGATGATGATTCTGATGAGAGGTATGCCAATATGTGCTATCTGGAGTTAGATCGTGAATTAGGCCCAGTAGATACATCAGCAGCCATTGGAGTTAATGGAAACTTCGATGTACCTGACCACATGATTGACAGAAATATAGATCTGTCAAGTGAGACGTTACCGGTATATTTTGTAAACAAGCGTTCTCATCCTAAAAGGTCTGGAAAGTCTTCACATAGTTGGGTTATTGACAGTGGATCATCAAATCACTTATGTAATGATAAGTCGTTACTTAAGTCGTTGCGTGTTTGTTACCCGATGAAGTTTACGCTTGCTGATAATAATGAGGCT